>OX369285.1:5363200-5676335 GCA_947284805.1 Coleophora flavipennella | reverse complement strand
GGTGCTCTTGAGTTTCCAATCGTGAGCTAACCACTCGAGCGATTGATGAATAAAAAAAACAAACTAAAAATCAATCGTTGGTGGCTTACGTTCGAGTACAGGCAAACGATTGTTCCGTTATCAAAAATGAAACTTTTACATTGTCCTCTTGTCCTCGAAAAGTATGATGATTTGATGTTGGTTCCAGGCACTCGCCAGCAGAAGAGTACATTTTCCAACTTAGATTATCGGTAGATTTGCCATTAACTTCTATTAATCTAAATTTTATAAGGTAATCGGTAGCTTGGAATAAAATTGAAAATTGGACTTGTAATGAATACTGACACCAATGGATGGGGTACGATTTTAAACTGACCACTACATTGCTTAGCAAGCGCACAGAATCTATATTTAAATCAATTTTCATTCTTATCTTGAGACACAGGTGAAGAGTTTTCATGTCTTTTGTCTAATCATTTTAGATGCCTCCTTGGAATATTCCATCGCAGCGTCCGTAGAAAATTTAGCAGCATAATGTTGACTCATATTGACGCTCTTGTGTCTAAGTAAATATTTAGCCCTTTCAATATTGCCAGATTCAATGGCCTCAAAGGCCAAAAGTTGACGATAAATCTTGAAACCAAATCCAGGTGGTATTTTCTCATTTTTAAACAAACTTTTAAAGTGCGTTTTCATTTGAGACAGACACCTAGCATAAGCAGCATTTATTGCCTTGTAATATTTTATTGGATCCCTGTCCACTGAACACTGTAGTCGTACTCGTGAAAATGGCCATTGACCATCTGTATAATTGTAAATATCTCGGACCACAGACGGGCTGACGCAAAGGGCAACCGGACCCGTTTTGCTGTCAATATTAGTAACCCCTTTTTTCAACAAGGCCTCCCAACCCTCCTTTGATAGGGAAATGATTTCCTTTGGCCTTGCGCCCGAGTGTCTGCACATCATTGTGAGACAGACATAGTCAACGAATGAACTAGACGAGCGGCTTTTAGCATCAATACTCTTGTTGCATTCCCGAAACATTGTCTGCGCTTTTTCCAATAAACCCTCCTCGGAAGCCAGTTGAAAGTCTTCATCTGGAGACGCGGCAAAAGCAACAGTTTTCCAATTAATGGGAATCCTATTACCCTCTGCATCAAAAACTGCATTTTTATGTTTCATAAACATTTCGCGAGCCCTGTAGGTTCTAGTGATAATTTGACTTATAAATATTGGTTTTATAAATTTTGGGTTTTTTTCCGATAGGACGGAACATATTGTACTTATCACTTTACGACAGTAGCTCTTTTTTTTATTTTGCAATAAAAATCGTTCCAATAGTTTTTTAAAATCTTCGTCGTCTCCATTATTTTTAAAATGTTTCATGTACTTTAAATGACTTTTTCTAGTTTGAGCAGTATTATATTTATAAACTTTTTCGTCATAAACAACCATCTTATCCTTGGGATAGAGGAAATATTAAAACCACTAGAAATAATTGTAAAAGTAAAATTTAATAAAACACATTAAATAAAATACGTAAAATACAAATAAATCAAATCAAAATAAATTATTTTAAATAGGTGTTTACACTTTTAAATAGTCAAAAAAAAACTTATTGAATATTACAAATAATGTCATGATTCATATTACAGTCTCAGGTAATGGTATTTCATAAAGAATCTGAAGAGGCTATATTTTATTTACAGTTCATAAATAACCATCTTATCCTTTGGATAGAGAAAATATTAAAACTAAATACTAAAAATAATTATTAAAGTAAATTTTCATAAAATATAGAGTAAAACAAGAAATTACATTTAAAAACAAAATTCTACTTACCTACTTAAAATTAAAAACACGAAATAAAACACCTTAAGGTCTAAAATAAAATAAAAAAAAACACACATTAGTCCTCAAAATCTGAGCTATCTGAAACGTAAATTGTCTCTAATTCACCATTGTCCCGCTCTAAAATTAAAGTGTCTGCGTCACTAATACTGTCACTATCACTAATACTGTCACTATCACTATAAGTGTCACTATCACTATTATTGTCTAATATTTCAATGGACGCGTCCGCGGCGCCAGGGTCCATGTGCCCCCATGGCTCGCCCGCGGCGCCAGCGTCCGGTGCACCAGCGTTCGGTGCGCCAGGGTCTACGGCGCCAGGGTCCATGTACCCCCATGGCTCGCCTGCGTCCACGGCGCCAGCGTCCGGTGCGCCTGCGTCCACGGCGCCAGCGTCCGGTGCGCCTGCGTCCACGGCGCCAGCGTCCGGTGCGCCTGCGTCCACGGCGCCAGCGTTCGGTGCGCCTGCGTCCACGGCGCCAGGGTCTCCATATAGGGCCTGGAACAGGCGTTCCCATGGCCCACCCACGGGCCCAAGGTCTAAATCCATAGGCTCCATATCCTCCTCGTCAATAGGCGGCGGCGGTAGCGGATTTACAATACAAAATAGTTTTTTTTCTGTATTGAATATGGTTATTGGGCCGGCGGGGAGCACCATTTTCACGTCCACTCTGTTTGCCGACCCAATAGCAATTGACGTTTATTTTATTCACTGAAGCTTATTTAAGTATGCAAGCATTGCATTATTCATTAAAATGGGACTATCGCGAATATCGGTCCGCCATGTGTTTATGTGTGCGCGTCTCATTTACGTTAGCAAGCTAAGCGGTTTTAGTGGCGCCTGAATGTTTATACATACCATGAGGCTCGAATGTTCAAGCGGTATCAATGTTTGGAAATGTGCTTTTAGCTGCCAATATTAAATTTGAATCCATTTCGTAAATTTTTTTCTCAAAGTGATCCATCTTGAAAATGTTATATTCGGGGGTTGTTGGTTCCAGTTTGCCAGCTATCCATACTAAAGGAGATATATTAGCTTTATTGGGTAATTCTTTACGTACTACATTAAATTGTTCGGCAGAGGGAACCAAGTCCCATACAAAAATGGCACTCGTTAGGGTTTGGCTCATAAGACCCTCTGATGCATCTAAATGATATTGAAGAGCGTATTGTTTAATTTTATAGTCTTTAAACTTTTCAAAGTTTACTGGGTTCGCGGACCAATATACTAAATTTTTACCAAATAAACTAATTCCTTCGAAATAAAAACCCTCTACAAATTTATCCCCCACTCGTATTAGGTATACGGCAGTGGGTTGTTCATCGGAAACGCGCACCAAGGCATTGGCTTTCCAACCATTGTTGGCCGAAAGTTTGTCCTGTACAAACGTAACTGGTATTACCGAAGGATCGCACGATTGACAATATTCAATATTGTTTTCATCTTTTGCCAATTTTCCACCTGTACCAAGGGGTTGTCTGGTGAAAACATCAACGGAACACGGCTTTTCCAGCATAAAGCTCACCACCTCTTCAGATTCTACACAGAAATCCTCTAATGAATATTTGTGTACAGATGAACCGTCTGGTGTTGGGTCGAGACTTATATCCTGCAGTTTGGACATTTCTTTTGGGACCCACACTCTATCACCGGGTTTCAATACTACGTTTGAATTTTTATGCACTACATAGGAATACACATCGACACACGTCATCCCATCGACCCGTTTTGAACCCTTTGATGTGCACGGATCAAATTTTTTAATCTCAATCTTTTTGTGGGGCGGTCTTTTGGGGTTGGTGTAGCTAAAATGAATAAAAATTGCCAAAATCCAAAGCAAGACTCCTAAATAAGTTGCCATCATCTTACAACTACACATACTACTACTACTCAAGCAATTGTTGATCGATTGAGAATTGCGATAACGCCTCTATCGCACACAGTGGGCAACATTCACAAAGGCACTGGTACAGGTCGGCCGAGCCGGACATATACCACTTACCGACATTAACCGTAACATATATATATTATAATCACAATTAGTAACTATTGGTGACTATGTCAGTATATGCTAATTAGTAAATTATGTCATTTCACACCCCCTTAACCATCTCTGTGCAAAAAGTCAGAACAATTTATTGTTCCGTTGCGATGTTATAGACATAAACAAAATAAAGAGTATTTTATTCAGTTCCCTCAGGAACTGCATTGGACTATGCGATTTTGACGGGATGAAAAGAAGCTTATGTCCTTCCCAGTCAGGATACCTGCATGTCGAATTTCATCAAGATTTCTCCAGAAGTGTGATAAGGTAACAAACAAACAAACAAACTTATTTTCACATTTTTAGTATATTTTTCAGGATTAAAGTGAGAGTAATAAAATAACCCATTTAATCAAATATCCAAATGCTTAAATGTTTCCTATGACAATTAAGGAGATCAAGACGAACCTAACGACGCCTCGCACACCAAAATCCATCAAGCTGTTAAGACTAACGGCTCTTATATAATAAAATCTTAAGGCCTTAAGATGAGTCAAATGACAATATTCAATTCAAATTATTGAAAGACTGTGTAAAGCTATCACCATGGAAAAAATATTTAATATACTTAAAGTAATAAAAAATCGATTTGATTGAATACTATTTTAAAAGTATTACCACTTTTGACGTAAAAAATATACTGTAGACCTTGTTTTTGGCATTAATTGCAAAATTACTCGAAAACAAATAGTTTAAACTTATTTGAAAGTGATGAAAAGTAATAAAAACATGTAAAAATCGAGAATTGGGCTTTCGGTTTCAACGTCACAGCCGCGTTGAAGCCCGCATTGGTTTGAACTTAAAATGAATAGACTTACGTTCGATATTATTTAAACACGTAACAACCTGCTTGGATTGAGTGACCTTAAAGCCTTAGAAAGTTGAATAAAAAGAAACAGCCAAAGAAAGAGACCTATATACTTACATACATCCGTCTTGGGCAGTCGAGTTAATAGCTTTGGTTTCATTCTGCCAAGCGTGAACAAAAAATTTAAATAATTTTAGTGGTGTCGCGAGATTATGTCAACAATGTGTTTTACAACCCTTAGGGACGTTTTATATGGAATAAGGGAGGTGAATACGTACGGGAGTTTATTGTGAACGTGCAGAGAATAAAAAATCTTCAAAATATTCGGGTGAAGTACAAGTTACGGTGATATTATACTGTGTTTTCCAGAAGGCGGAATATAATGACGTTTGTAATGTTGCTGATTTCCTAATTTCCTTAAAATTTGTAATAAAGCCTGCTGGTTATCGGTTATTATATTGAACAATTTTCGAGAAACCTAAAACTTTTAGGTACAAGCTTTTCATTATCATCATCATCATCATATCAGCTAAAACGTCCAATGCTGGACAAAGGCTTCCCCCAAGGATTTCCACGACGACCGGTCCTGCGCTGCCCGCATCCAGCGGCTTCCCGCGATCTTCACAGGTCGTCGGTCCAACGCATGGGAGGCCTGCCTACACTACTTTTCAAGCAACTTCCAAAAGGAGGAGGTTCTCAATTCGTCTGTATGTTTTTTTGTTTTTTTTTTATGTTTGTTACCTCATGTCTTTGGACTAGGTGAACCGATTTTTATGATTCTTTTTTTATTTGAAAGCTAGTGCTTTCCGTGTAGTCCCATATAAATTTTATCAAAATCGGTGTAGTACTTTATTCGAAAATTAACAAAAACCAAAAATAGTAACGCAAAAATGTACTAAGTTGTTGCGATGGAAGTCGGTTTTTTAACGTGTTTATCGTTTTCAATTATTCCGGTACGCGGTTATAAGCTTTTATTTGAAAACAATTTTAGTTGTTTCGTAATCTTCTCAGCAAACCCTTTCATTTGCTACCCGTAATAGAATAGAATAAAATAGAATAATTTTTATTTCGAATCATGAGAAATTCATAGTTAAATGGGTTAGTAAAAACACAACAATTAAAGGTTAGTAACACTAAAGCAAATAACAGTTTTTAAAGCTTACGGTTTGGGGCAAGATGGACAGTTACCCAGTGCCTTACCATAGGGCTATCAATCCTGTCCCCAACAATAGTTAGGAGACTGTTGGCGCTGCCGCGAACACGGTGCATCAAGGAGGCAACCTAGGGAATATAGGGGTGCATGATAAAATAACGCATTCGCCATTTTTGGGAGTTTCCCATGTTGGATTTAGAATGACGTCACTTACAAGTAGCTCACCATGCAGTGTGCTCCAAACTTAACGTGCATGCAAAATTTTAGCTCAATCGAAAACCGGGAAGTGGTTCTAATTACGCTTCCAAAATTTGTCAATTTTAGCCATATTATATTTTTTAAGGTTTTTAGTTTTAGGTTCATTGTTCTAGTATATATTTTTTTTTTATTTCTATTAATAATTACAAATTTGTCCCAAATAACGAACAAACTAACTAACACGGCAAGCTAATATAAAGCTTGTAAAAATAAACATAATGTATAAAATTTATTGATTGCTAATAACCGTTTGCATGATCCAGCAACCAAAAGGCAACGTCATTTTTCTCTCGTCTTAAAAAAACAGAATGTAGTATGCTACCAAATGCTACGAATCAGCTACGAACATCGTAGTAACAAAAATTGTTCAAGCAATTTTTAATTTGGAAACTAATTAAATGTTTTTATGTTAACTATAAAAATATCTGAATTAAAAAGATGTATTCTAAAGGTACGTCATTTTACCGTAATCTTAAAAAAACAGAATGTAATATACTACAAATCAGCTACGAACGTCGTAGTAACAATAATTGTTCAAGCAATTATAACTTGGTGTCTACTTAAATGTTTTTGATGTTTACTATAAAAAGCTGAATCAAAAAGATATCTTCTGAAGTTAAGTGTGTTTTCTTTGGCAGGACTTGAGAGTAAGTAGTGAGACTAGTCAGTTAACAAAAATTTTTTGAGAACACAACACTTTTGTTAATGTGAAATGAAAACCGGATTTATTCCGCTTCGAATGTAAAAACAACTATATATCGTTATCTTTTAGTTAATCCATTACACTTTAACTCAAATACAGGTTTTTGATATGTTCCATCTATATATTTTTTATCCACAGTTGATGAGTTCTTGGCATCATCTCACCTGATCACCTGATGGTAAGTCACGATGATGTCGAAGATGAAAGTGGGCTTACCAAAATTCCGCAACGCAAGGGGGATCTAGCTCACTGATGTTTGGCGGCAAAACTGAGATAAGGTAGCTAGCTAGGCGGGCTATGAAAATGCCCTACCACCAACCAAACCGAGTCTTACAAAGTTGACCTCCTGGTGTGAAGCAAATGGACTGACCATTATTATTATTTATTATTATATCAGCTCATATACGTCCCCACCGAGGGGCTCGAGCCTACCCTGAATCAGGGCGATTAGGCCTTAGTCGACCACGCGGGCCCAGTGCGGGTTGATCGACTTCACACACAACCTTCGAGTTTCTTCTCAGGCGTCTGCAGGTTTCCTCACGATGTTTTCCTTCACCGTTAAAGCAATCGGTAAGTATATGTACGTAAGTTTATTGAAAAACTCATTGGTACATTGGCCGTCCAGATTTGAACCCGGTACCTCTGGTTAGATGGACCGAGTCGTTACCGGTTGAGCCACCGACGCTTTTTGGTAATGGACTGACCATTACCAAAGTGTATATATGAGTACCAATATACAGTATGGACACTCCCTGCCGCTCTCTAGATTGCGACCTCACCCCCTCGTCACCCAGATTGATACAGATTGGTTACAGTTTGGCTGTCGAACGTACAGGATTTCGCCGCCATTTTGTTTTTCCGTCATTCTTTTTTTGAAATGTCATTTCTTGTCCGTTGTATGAAGTGTCCAGGGTGCTATTACGTCACGGAGGCGGTTGAAAATCGGTATTAAGCGATCTGCAGGTAATAGCAGTCTAAAAATGTACACAAGTTTCGCCACAAATTCGCCGCAGCAAGCCCGCCCCCGCCTTGATGCCGCCATCAGTTCTTTATTATTCATAGGGCATCGTAGCGCCGAGTGTTTTATATGAGCGACGATCGAGTATCAATTTGAGTCGACGTATTAGCATTCCGAGACCTACATTGTTTCAGGGGCTTTTTGTATGCTCTGACTCACGAGGAATCAAGACGTAGCTATAAATTATTGATGTGAAGGAACCTTTGCTGAGAAAATAGTTAGGGGGGTAAATAAATAAGAATAGAGAAGAAATTTTCTATGAAATGTCTTTTTATTTTTCATATTTACCTTTTTTATAACTTGCTGGTGCTCATTTTTCAACCGATTTTCAGAAAAGGAGTTGAATTGAGAACCTCCTCTTTTATGAAAATCGGTTGAAAAATGAGCACCAGCAAGTTATTTAAAAAAAATCAAATTTTCCAAACATTTTCAATTTTAAAGTTTTCAAAGAGGAGGTTCTCAATTCGACTGCATGTTTTTTTTTGTATATTTGTTATACGATATCTTCGAATATTTTAGACTGATTTTCATGATTACTTTTATATTATAAAATAATATTAATTTTATATTATAAAAATTGGCATTATACTTTTTGGAAGTTCAACAAAAACCCAAAAATATTTTACTAAGTTGTTGCGTTTCCAATTATTTCCTATTTGATTAATATACGTTAATACTTGACGCATAATTATTCGTGCTTTAATTACTTAAAAGTATGAAAACCAATAAATTCGTTGCAAAGGGGGGGTGGGGGGGGGGGGAATGTGTTGAAATTAACTACAAAGGCCTATTTCAGTTTAAACTAGTACTGCAAGGAAATAAAGTAATGTTCAAAATGCTGCACCGATGTCTTCACAAAACTCAAATCCCTCAAAGCTTTTAGCTCATTTCTTCGCAGCAGTCTAGTCTTTTGCAGAGAACTAACTACATTTTTCTTTATTATAAAACTCAATGGATCGTCCTGTTTGCTTACAATTTGTTTTCTAGATCCTTTATTTTTTAATATTTCTTTTTATTTGTACGTTTACCACCTCCGTGGCGTAATGGTTAGCTTCACATCAGGAGGTCGTGGGCTCCATTCCCGGCAACTTTGTAAGATTTGATTTAATTGGAAGGGGATTTTCTAAGCTCACCTGGATAACTTATACCATCTTGTCTAGGTCTTACCGCCAAGTATCCCTGTTAACAGCATTGATGTGTTCTAGCTTAAAGAGAAGATGGCCGTTCCCCGTTTCGTTGGGGATTCTTAATAAGCTCGCTTCCATCATCGTCACTCACCATCAGTCACTTAGCCCAGCGCTCACCAATGAGGATGAAAAAAATATTCTTGAATTCCAGCTAAACTAAGACAATCCTCCGCCAATGTAATGTACGGCTTTATCGAAATCATAGTTGGATTTCCATCCAATTTATAAGTCCCTTCCGAGCCCCCTCAGTCCCCACTACTCTACCACGCCACAATGCGCTAAGCAGCGCTTACGAGTGTTCATTAAAGATACGATAAAGACGTCGCGACTCGACGCGTCGCCTAAATTGGCTGCTTGCTGCCTTGCTTTCAGACGTGGACGATGTACCTCATACACGATGCAAATAAATTTAGTCATGGAGAAGGCATAAGTTATAGTAAATACAGATTCTCTATTTATCATATCAGCTCATATACGTCCCCACCGAGGGGCTCGAGCCTACCCTGAATTAGGGCGATCGGGCCTTAGTCGACCACGCGGGCCCAGTGCGGGTTGGTCGACTTCACACACAACCTTCGAGTTTCTTCGCAGGCGCGTGCAGGTTTCCTCACGATGTTTTCCTTCACCATAAAGCATCAATTAATGAGAAAATGAGTAAAAGTAACAAAGAAATTCACTACATTTTAAATTATTTTTTTTTAAAAGGTAGAATGCAACACAGGCCGTGACTAAAATTTGCGCTGTTTGTAAACCAAATGCAGTATGTCAGTAGCACAAACTTGGTTCAAGCATTTCCACTCTGGAAATTTTAAGATTCAAGATGCATCTCGCTCTGGTCACCCTGTTTGAATTTATATAAAAAAAAACAAAGAAACGTTTTCCCGGATATATTACGTAACATTTTTACACATCGAAAAGGTTATTTATTTATTTTAATAATTTAGGAAACAAACAACCTTGATGATTAAATTTTAAAAAATATCTTTTCCACGTGGACCAGATTAATTTACAGCTACCCCAAGTCGGTTTATCGCCTACATTCGTACTTACTCATCTCATCACAAATGAACCAGTTGAACTAACGAGGGCTCCTCATTTGAACTAGTGTCGCGCGGTAATGAACCGCGATGATGGTTATAATGGGATTGTCTTATAGTTGAGCATAGGTAGGTAGATAGCGATTTGCTAGACGCGTCGTCGTCGTCGCGATGTAATTCGCGGTTGCCTTATAATATATTTCTCAAACTTATTATGACAACCTTCTTCGACATAAATCGAAATTGCTGTACTGGCCATTTGGCCACGAGTATCCGCCGGCAAAAGTTGTATGAAAATTCATATCTGTCGTGTTTAGTGGCCATATAAATTACTATGTAAACTCATATCTGTCGTGTAATTTAAAATGGAATGATCTTTTACTCCGAAATATTGCAACCAACGAGGTAATTTATCAAAGATTTTATTTTAATTTCGAACTGTCTTTGCAAATAGAAAGCTGGTTATTGAAAAAAAAGTTCGAGCGAGACCTACAGTACTCGCATATGATGTGTAACATGTGACAAAATACTTTATAAAAGGACGGCAAAGATACGGCAGACTAGGCTGTATGGTCATAGAGACCTTTGCCTTTTCCGCGCTTTTAAAGCCTGAAAAAAGGACGGCAGAGATACGGCAGACTAGGCTGTATGGTCATAGATACCTTTGCCTTTTCCGCGCTTTTAAAGTCTGAAAAAATGCGACTCCCTGGGACACATTTCCGTCCCATGGGACACTTTTCCGTCCCATTTTACGAAATCACTCCCACAAATTGCAGGAAAGCGAGAGCAAAGATGTTACACATCAAAAAAAAAACAAATGAACACTTTGACCCGTGAAAAATTATTGTTGTTCGTTGTTCGTCATTGATTTTGAAAAGTAATTATTGAAGTTTTAATTTGCGCGCATTATTTAAGAAAAGTACTATACAAGCCTTGGCCACAACTAGGCATTGATGGACTTACGTATGTGTGCCGAGGCGAACGAAGCCGATTTACACGTTCGTCCATCAATGCTTCTTTTGCCGGCCGCTGCAGTAATGTACTATTACAAGCCTTGGCCACAACTATACATTGATGGATTTAAGTATTTACACGTTCGTCCATTAATGCCTCTTTTGCTGGCCGCTGCACTAATGTACTATTTCTCACTGCGCATAAGTTTTACTCATTTAAGGTACTCGGAGTATTTGTTTACCTATATAAGAAGAGAAAGCCTATTAAAAATGTATATGGCGCAAGGGACTATTGTAACAAGGTAAACTGCTGATTGACAACAAAAAATGCGAATACTTAGTAAAACTTTGTAACATTCACTTGCTCGTAGACCCAGGATTCCGTTCCGTTTTTGAGTGTTGAATGGGGGGGAGAGTATCGTTAAAAAGGAACTAAACACTTTTTTTTAACACTTAATTAGTTAAAGGAGTATTTACAAAATATTGGGCTCCGAGTGACACTTAACGTGTCCCCAAATAACTTTTTACTATGAGCCTTAAAATTCTAAAAAAAAAACGAGACCTACAGTACTCGCATATGATGAGTAACATGTGACAAAATACTTATGAAATTAATTAATTATCGGGTCGTACATTCACGGGCCGACCCTTCGAATAGTAGTATGTCATCTTTGCCTTTGCCATCACACTAGGCGGCATGGCTATGAGAACCTTAGTTTTCGAGAATTAAAAAACGTTCGCATTTCCTGTTACACATTTCCGTCCCATTTCACGAAATCACTCCCACAAATTGCAGGAAATCGAGAGAAAAGATGTTACACATCAATAATACAGATATTACCGAAAGGCAAACGAATTTTTTTTTATCATTTTTTTTACCTTCATACAAGTGGAAGTTGTTTTTAACTGCACCTCCTTATCGATAAGTCGATCTACAGTTTATAAAGTACTGTAGATATCATTTGTATTAAATTACCATTTAAATAGGGCTTACCAATTATGAAGTTAAAAAAAATTGCAAACAAAAAAATGGAGTCCGTTTGTCGAGTTACATTTTTTAAGGGTGTCTCTTAAACAAGTAAAAGCAACACGATTTTTTTAATTAGTCTTTTTTATTGAAGTAACTTGTGCTTTCTAAAATATATTTTTCTCAGATGTGCCATTTCAAGATAAAGCTCCTCGAAGTCATAAAAAGTGTCCAATGTGTTTCTAAACTATTGAACCTAGGAATACGATTTAGGGTATCCTGAGACAAACAGTTTTAAGTTTAGTTAGTATATGTATTACTACCACTATGCGAGGTCCGACACACACTTGGCCCATTTTCCCTACCTGTATGCCAAATTTTATCTAAATCAATTTAGTCGTTTACCGTGATGCTCAAGCAAACAAAAAAATTATAATAAGTATGATACCTGCCACTATCTGCGAGACATTATTTGGTAACTCGTAACCCGTATGAAGCGGTCGTGTCTCAGTGTGATTTGCGTGGTTGGGTTGATCATTCAGGTTAACTGACCTGGAGCACGGTCATTACCTAGATGTGTTTGACTGTTAGTGGCATTTTCCTCTTCACAAGGCACGTTAAGCCGTTGGTTCCGGTTGCTAGCACTAGATGACAGTCGTTAAGCAGTGTCAGATGCCTTATAGGTTTGTAAAACTTCTGAGAGTAAGATTCACCACTAGCCCTTGGACGCTATGGGTTATTCATCATATTAGCTCATATACGTCCCCACCGAGGGGCTCGAGCCTACCATGAATTAGGGCGACCGGGCCTTATTCGACCACGCAGGCCCAGTGCGGGTTGTTCGACTTCACACACAACCTGCGAGTTTCTTCGCAGACGTGTGCAGGTTTCCTCACGATGTTTTTCTTCACCGTAAGAGCGTCGGATAAACGTACATATGAAATCTAAATTCAAAATCACATTGGTACGTGGCGAGATTCGAACCATGACCTCCCGGACAGGAAGCGGTGGCCCTAACCGTTAAGCCACCGACGCTGTGGGTTATTAACAACCTGTAACTGTGCCCCTTTATAATTAAGAAGCCATTATTAGAGTATTTTCTTGTCAAATTGCATGCAATTAGTAAAATTACCTATCTACCTAATAATACTGCCTTCCAATAGAAAGGAGTTCACTCATTCCTTCAAAATCCTTTTGCATACGTTAGTCTCGCGTCTCTCATGCAAATGTATGAGAGACTAGCAATTTTTAATTACTGCGGCATCTGCATCTTTCACATCTGTCTTAGACTAAAGACTCGCTGCGCTGTAAGCTAAAATCAAACATACGGAACTTGTACTAACTTATATATACTTTGACTATGTATGCCATGAATTATTTAAACTTCTAATAATATTTTGAGATAATCAAGGTTCATATTAATATTGGATTCGTAACCGTAAACATGACTGCTTTATCGCCTTAATGCGAGGTATTGATTGGAACAGTTGTCTCTGTCTTTTTCTTTACGTGTAAAGAGTAAAGAAAATAACCACACTTTTTCAATGGTTTTTCGTTTCTATCAAAAACTGCAATGAAAGTATAAAAATAATAACATTACTTACTTTTTATTATTATAACGAATATTTTTTTTATATTTTTTAAAAATTTATACTCTAAAATATTAGTCATAACTAGAGTTGAAAGTAACGGTGTAGACCTATCTTTAGGATTTTTTTCTATCAAGCCAAAACTGCTCAATCGTGTTTCTAATAGCTTCTGTCTTAAAGGAACATCATCAACAAGGTATGCTCCCGACTTAGTCCAAATTCTATCAAAATTGGTGTTTAACTTAATTAGAAAATTAATAAAAAACAAAAATAAAAATGGAAAATTGTACTAAGTTGTTGCGATAGAAGTCGGTTTTTAACGTGTTTAGCGTTTTCAATTATGTTAAGTTATAAACAACTTAAAAGGAAAGTGGGCCCGCGTGGTCAACTAAGGCCCGATCGCCCTAATTCAAGGTAGGTTTGAGCCCCTCGGTGGGGACGTTTATGAGCTAATATGAATGAAAAAAAATTTTAGGAAGACTAATAGCTAAATATTAAAGATAGTATATAGAACTTATAAATAAATACAGTGCTATGAAGGAGTCTCCACCGATAGGTACACAGATTAGAGCTAACACAGTATATTAAAAACCGGCTCAGTGCGAGTTGAACTCGCGTAAAGTGAGGTTCCGTAGTCTTTTCAAAAAACTGGTTGTCTGTAAAGTCGGTTTGCGGACGATAATTTTACGTGATACGTGTCACAAGCCGAACGCTTAGGCCGACCGTGCCTTTCTATCGCTTTTTCCGCGCTCTCGCTTGCACGCTCGGCTCAGGCGGGACGTGACAAAGACGTGACACTTTTTCGTGAGTGCAGCTAACGTTCATCGATTTATAAGATGTTATCACGTCAAAAATAAATGTTTATTATAAAAAAATAAAATTGTTTTTCAGTTGGTAATAGAACATTTTGTATGGAAAATCTATGAACTTTTTACAAATCTAACTGCACATCTTAAGATGGTCGACTATTACTCCTAACCTAAGAAAGCCTACTAAGACGTCATAGTTTTCCTTTTAAATTGATTATATGTCCTACTATTTACATTTTTTCAGATCTCCTTAAATAGTGGTTTAGCTAATTAATAGGAGGTGGGGTTTCGACTAAGAAAAATTAGCACTTAAAATATTAATATTTCGCAGACGGAACCCTGAATCGAAAAATGGTTTTAGCCTACCTTCAGTTATTTTTAAAGAACTATTAAAAAAAATCCCCATACTATAGGATACTTCAAAAAAAATTACCCCCTCTTTATATGTAGGGGAGGTGCCCTAATTTTTTATTTTTTATTCTTGATATTATTTTTATACTTTATTGGCGCGATTTATATGTATACCCATGCTAAATTACAGCTTTCTAGTACCAGAAGTCTCTGAAATAAGCCGCGGACAGACAGACGGACAGACATGGCGAAACTTTAATGGTTCCTTATTGACTACGGAACCCTAAATAGTGAAAATAAGAAAATAAAATAAGAACATCAACTTAATTAGGTAAGCAAAAATACATCTTTACAAGGTGGATTCATTAACAATTAAATTAAGCAATATAGAGGACAGCAACCTGCAGCAACGTACATGCCCATGGAATATTTTTTCTATTGTTTTCTAAGATCGACATCGCAAGAAAAACCTTCACAAAATAATTTTACGTCAAGATTTGTGTATAATTATTACAAAAAGCCCAGTGAGTGGCGCGTCGAGGCATGCAGGTGACAACGCCCGCGGCGGTGGCGGCGGTACTGAGGTTAAAACTCATTTTGTCCAATTTGCATTAAATCTTATTCGCAAAATGTACGGTTTGTAATTTATTTTTAAACATGGTTATTTGTAAAGCTACAAAAACCTCTCACTGACGAAATTGAATAACTTTTCTGGAAGCACAGTATCAAGAGACGTAATTGTTTGCAGAATAGTAGCAAGTATAAACTCATTTGATCTTCTGTACTTAAACTGTTAAATACACTCAGTGCTAAGTTGGCTAATAGATTTATTTTCGCATAGCTACATAATAAATGTTAGTTATAAGCTAAGATGTTTCTAGACTCCGGAATATGCTCTGGCATGTATTTTATTGTTAGAAACTTTGTTACTGACTACACTCACATCGTACGCCTGTAACACGTAGCAGTGTTATACCACATCGTAACGATAACAATAATGATGGTCAGCAGTCAAAATCGTAACGCAATCGTGTCTGTGACCGCATATATACGTCGTCGGTACTACGGCGTAGAAAAGAAATTTACGCGTCGTATTGAGTGGGACACGAAAACGTTACGAAAACAACAAAATATTTTACTTATCATATCGATATAGATTATAGTTTTCAAAATGGAATTTAGGCATATTTTGAAAGGACTTTTTAATCCGAGTGTTTTATATCCTCTTGACATTTTGCTATATGAACAATCTGCATCTGTACCAACTGGTGGCGGGTTGTTTAACTGCGGCGTTTTACCGCTTTTATGCATATTTGATGCCTCCATAATCTCCGCGAGGGCGCCTAGTGCCTCCTTCACCTGTATTGGATATGAATTACTGTCGACTCGAAGTGGCGGAGCACAAGATTTCACGGAAAGGATTTTTGGTGGGTGCTTTTAATGTAATTATTGTGGTTGGTTGCTCTAATGGTTTCATAATCAGTTTATTAAATAAAAAAAGACAAGAAAGGCTACATGAATGTGGAATTAATAACAATATGGTCTCTTTAATTATTTTGAGGAAAATTATTAGCAGGCAAACTAAGGATTACAATTTCCAATGACGATCTGTTTCCTATTGTATGTTTTTTTTATTAAAAACGGCATTGTATGTAAGACTTCAGCACCACAATACATTTTGATTAAATTAATATTCAAAATGTTGTAATACCTTAACCACGTTTTACGAATAAATAATTTAAGGACGCTCATCAATTTACAAACAGAGCCTTAAATTAATACCGAAACTTACGTAGCACGTTTGAATAATCCATCTATTAAATACTGGGGCCGATGAATTGGAAAATAATGAGTGGCATTAGACGAAGGCTGTACCAATTACTGTCCGCAAGCAAACAGGGCGTTGGCATTAAAATCTAATTTACGCGGTCGCGCCGCCCCGTCTGCGGTAGGCCTTACGGGCTGCCCTGCGGTGACATGTGGCTTTTGGACCTATTAGAATGGATAGCATGAGAATTACATATTTTTTGGATAATGATAAAGGGCATCATCATTACAGCTCATATACGTCCCCACCGAGGGGCTCGAGCCTACCCTGAATCAGGGCGATTAGGCCTTAGTCGACCACGCAGGCCCAGTGCGGGTTGGTCGACTTCACACACAACCTTCGAGTTTCTTCGCAGGCGTGTGCAGGTTTCCTCACGATGTTTTCCTTCACCGTTAAAGCAATCGGTAAGTATGTACGTAAGTTTTTGAAAAACTCATTGGTACATTGGCCGTCCAGATTTGAACCCGGTACCTCTGGTTAGATGAACCGAGTCGTTACCGGTTGAGCCACCGACGCTTCATAAAGGGCATAAGCTCACAGAATCGCTAAACTTTGGCAGTGGGCGGGGCAAATAGTTCGTAGAACAGATGGCCATTGGGGCAGTATGTGGCGTGGCGACCACGCACCGGAAGACGTGAAGTAGATGCCTCCCATTCAGTGGACCGATGACCTGGTGATGTCACGGGAAGCCACTGTATGCAGCCAGCGCAGGAGCGGTCGTCGTGAAAACCTTTTGTCCTTCGGCTGATATTATAATTAATATTCAATGTACATACCTAGTTCGTTTGTGTAATTGTTGTTCGTTATTTTACGAGTAATCTGCAAAATAACTACGAGTTTATTTCAAGGTTCGCTGATATAGCACCTACCTACCACTGTTTTGAATATTTTTAATTCGTTTTGTTAACAGCATTGATGTGCTCCGGCTTGAAGATAAGATAACCAGTTCTCCATTGCATTGGGGAATCTTGGTAAGCTCGTTTCCATCTTCGGCATCATCGTCACTTACCATCAGGTGAGATGATGCCAAGGGCTTAACAATTGTAAATAAATAAATTTGTAATGGTTTTTTGTTTACTACTCTAGGTTCTGTAGTCTACCTATAGCGAATAGCACCGTTTTCTCACTTTTGAGAAGAAAATCTGCACTTTTTGGACACAACTAGTGTGGCCATTCATAGAAAAAAAGTTAAGCAACTATATATCATCATCATCATATCAGCCGAAAAGTTTCCACTGCTGGATAAAGGCCTCCCTCAAGGATTTCCACGACGGCCGGTCCTGAGCGGCTTCCCGCGACCTTCACAAGGTTGTCGGTCCACCGTGTGGGAGGCCAGTCTACGCTTCATAATAACGACTATCAAATAACACTATTAATTTGTTTAAACATTGTGACACGCTTAGTACGTTAGAAAAACTGCATTCGTAAAAACAGTCATGTAAAATATTGCTACATTATTTTATTTTTGTTAATTTCCTAAAAAATAACATAACCTTTCATTTCAAAAAAGAATAATCAAAATCGGTTCACAATCAGCGAAGAAATGGCGCTAGTTTCTTCACGTTTCAAAAATAAACACTATTTTTGAATGGAGACTCACTTTTTCTAATTTTTATATTTGTTGTTATAGCAGCAACATAAATACATCATCTGTGAAAATTTCAATTGTCTAGCTATCACGATGCATGAAATACAGCCTGGTGACAGACAGACAGACAGACACACAAACGGACAGCGGAGTCTTAGTAATAGGGTCCCGTTTTTACCCTTTGGGTACGGAACCCTAAAAATAATAATCAAAATCGGTTCACAATTAGCGAAGAAGTCAAAAAACATACAGTCGAATTGCGAAACTTCTCATTTTTTGTGGCCGATTATAAATGCACTTTATTTGTGAACCTTACTGTCGTTACAAGTCTAAGAATTTGGTGACCGTTTGTGTAGCATCAATTAAAATCACATTTTGGAGCAGTCAGAAACACGTAATGCCGTCATTTCCACGTATCACGAATCTGATACTAAAGTGGCTTAAATTGTTGTGCCACCGGCTTTTATTCTATATTCCATTGTATTTGCGTGAATGTTTACAAACTCTAACAGTTTTCAAACCGTAATTAAGCGTTGTTTAATAAACCCTTTACAAATTATAAATGGGGGTAGATTTTGTAAACTTCTTAAAAATAGAGCATATTTAGGTACGTACTCGTATATATCTACTTCTATTTGTTGTTTAACATATTTTTTGGAAACAAGTCCTGTGTAGTGGATCTTAGTGTTTTATCTGTTGATCTTCTTATTGTCACATATGGTACTGAAACTACATATTCAACGAAGTCGTGGATACTTTGAAGACGAAGCTTCATAAAAATAGGGAATATTTAGGTACATACGTATATATCTACTTCTATTTGTTGTTTAACATAATTTGTTGGAAACAAGTCTTATGCAGTGGATCTTAGTGTTTTATCTGTTAATCTTCTTATTGTCATATATGTTACTTAAACTACATGTTCTACGAAGTCGTGGATACTTTGAAAACGAAGCTTCATAAAAATTAAACATATTTAGGTACATACGTATATATCTACTTCTATTTGTTGTTTAGTTGGAAACAAATCTTGTGCAGTGGATCTTAGTGTTTTATCTGTTGATATTCTTATTGTCATATATGTTACTTAAACTAAATGTTCTACGAAGTCGTGGATACTTTGAAAACGAAGCTTTGTAAAAATAGAGCATATTTAGGTACATATGTATATATCTACTTCTATTTGTTGTTTAACATAATTTGTTGGAAACAAGTCTTATGCAGTGGATCTTAGTGTTTTATCTGTTAATCTTCTTATTGTCATATATGTTACTTAAACTACATGTTCTACGAAGTCGTGGATACTTTGAAAACGAAGCTTCATAAAAATTAAACATATTTAGGTACATACGTATATATCTACTTCTATTTGTTGTTTAGTTGGAAACAAATCTTGTGCAGTGGATCTTAGTGTTTTATCTGTTGATATTCTTATTGTCATATATGTTACTTAAACTAAATGTTCTACGAAGTCGTGGATACTTTGAAAACGAAGCTTTGTAAAAATAGAGCATATTTAGGTACATACGTATAAATCTACTTCTATTTGTTGTTTAGCATAATTTATTGAAAACAAATCTTATGTAGTGGATCTTAGTGTTTTATCTGTTGATTTTCCTGTCGACACATATTTTACTACAGCAAAATGTTCTACGAAGTTGTGAATAGTTTAAAGACGTGCGTGTATGTGTCTGAGTGAGGCGGGGGGAGAGATTATGAGTATTTACTATAACAAATCACATTTACACTTGAATGAGTTACAAAAATATCATAGGATTGTAAACATTTGTTTTTATTATTGTTTCAGAACCAAGAAGATGATCAGATAACACACAAACTATTCCGTCCTTCTACTTCAAAACTGTAAGTATTCATTCGTATAAAGTTTTATTTATTTAAAGTAATATACTCAAGAGCTTTCAAACAATAATCGATGAAGAAATAATTTTAACATTTTATTCGAAGAACACACCTCTCTTAGCGGCAAAACAAAAGTCAGTATTTTTTTATTTAAGTTTACTAAAACTATCAAACTGGCAATTCTTTAATGATTTATTTCACGGCCATAAAGTTCAAAATATTTGCAAAATTTTGTTTAGAAAATGCCCGTCCCTTCTCTTCCGCAGCAGTGTAAATCGACCCTTAGCGAAATGAGGATATTGAGAGCTACAAATAAACCACCTATGTGTTAAATTTCTTAATATTAGCCTCGAAAATGTTCTCAAGCGTCTCCTTAACACTGCACAGTGGCGAATATTGTCTCGACTCGATAAAGCCGTATCCACACGCCCGCGGCACCAATTACTTTGCGCCATAAAGCTGGCTGCAATTGTCGCTCTCCATATTTATCTTTACGTTTGCCTATATCTGTACACATTAGTCTAACCTTCTCATTTTATATTTCATATATGAAAATTTGTTAGTTTGTAATTGTTACCCTTTAACGCTAGAACGGAGCAACTGATTGTCAATACAATAAAGATTAATTTTAATTCTAATGTTTCAATAAATATTGAATCAGCGTCGGTGACGTAATGGCAAGGGCCGCTACCTCCTGTCCGGGAGGTCGTGGTTCGAATCCTGCCACGTACCAAAGTGTTTTCGAATTTCAATTTCATATAATATACGTTTATCCCATGCTCTATCGTGAGGAAACCTGCACACGCCTGCGAAGAAACTGCTGTGTGTGAAGTCGACCAACCCGGACTGGGCCCGCGTGGACTACTAAGGCCCGATCGCCCTAATGCAGGGTAGGCTCTAGCCCCTCGGTGGGGACGTATATGAGCTGATATGATGAAAGATTGATAGGGGATTGCGAAAAAGATCTAGAAATATATATTTTTGTACAGCGTCTTTAGTACTTACAATGAAATTAAACTTTCTCACATAGTTAGTATAATTTAATAGTTCTTTTGTTAAAATCTTGTTTGTAAGTATGTTTACATCTCACTAAAACAACCTTAAAATATTAACCCTGAGCTCGCTTATAAATAGTGTAGATTGAATAAAAAAAATATTTTGTAACATCGCTAAAGCTCTGTATATGAGAGAAACTGTTATTTTATGTCAATTAAGGTTTATAATCACATACCTCGTGACTTCAGGGAGCTCCCACAAAAATATTTTAAAAACAAACTTTCTAGTTGGCTGACAGACAAATGCTTTTATGACTTAAATGAATTTTTTAATCAATAATTTTATGAGAAGGTACTTATTAATTTTTTATTGACATTATAATTAGAATTATAAGTATTTTGTATGCCATTTATTGGCGAAACACACTGTTCCATTTAACTATAATTTAAACTAAGATCCTTATTACTGTGTTTCCACAAATAAACTATTTCATTTCATTTCATTTCATTTCATTATACAGTTCTGTTTAAATTTCTCAAAGTTCCAAGCAAACAAAATCACGGGAAACGTCTAGTATTTGTATGTTTATGTAAAGAACATAAATATGTGCGAGGGAGCGGAGTCGTGGCAATTAATGTCGTGACTTATTGCCGAACGGAGATAACACGTTCACCGCCCAGCGCTCCTAGAGCCGTAGGCTGGCATTAAAAATGTAATCAAATTTTAATGCGGCTGCATTTTGATTGTGCTGTAATCTGAAATCCAAATTGATGCTGAGTTGATGGGTTTTTGGGGAAAAAATACGTCTGATTTTGAGATATTATAATTTAACAAAGTCGATTGAAATGGTTTTAGGGCAAACGCGACGTTTTTAAGAGTAAACATTAACAGATTTTTAATGGATAAAATCTTAGTGTAACACTAAATCAAATAGCATTATGCTAGAAGTATACAGGGTTTAGGAGAACCAAAGTAACCGGCCTAGCTCACAGAATCGCTTAACTTAAGTGGCAGTGGGCAGGGCTTATAGCTCGTACAACAGATGGTCGTTGGGGTAGTAAAGTTCTCGAATGCCGACCGTGCACCGGAAGACGTAGCGTATGCAGGCCCCCCCCCATGGTAGACCAGCGACCTGGTGAAGGTCGCAGGAAGCCGCTGGATGCGGGCAGCGCAGGACCGGTCGTCGTGAAAATCCTTGGGGGAGGCCTTTGTCCAGCAGTGGACGTCTTTCGGCTGATATGATGATAATACAGGGTGTGACTAAATTAGTAACAACTTTCCCCAAGGCACCCATAACCCCAACTGGCGTCAAGGCTATTTTGCGCAGTTTCGTGACTAGCTTTAGAGGTATCTCTAATTGAACGCCTTCGTAGCGTAATGCTTAAGTGCAAAAGTTTCACAACGGAAGGTCGCGGATTCGTTTCCTGGCGGAGTCTAACTTTGTAAGACTCGGTTTGGTTGGTGGAAGAGCTGTATCTAAGCCCGCCTGGCTAGCTACCAACATCTTATCTATTATTTTTTTTAAATATAAAATTAAAGGCTCTCTGCCCACTTGGCACAAGGCGAAGTGTTCGGCTGGAGTTCAGTGCGACGGGAAGAGAAAGCGTCGAACTATCCTGGCATTATTGAGGAGGACTGCTTTCTGCATTGCTGCAATAGGGGATCGGACTGCTAGTCATTTGAGTTACTTTTTATGATGTGTCAAAAACGAAATTTTGTTCTAAAAATGTTTGAAATACCCACAAGTGACATCGTAGATTTGAAGCGCCATTAACGAAGTTACTTTGTGAATTTGATCAATTAATATTGAAGACGTGATGGAAAAACAAAACAAGTAAGGTTTTTGAAACTCAAAGAGGAGAGCAATTTAGAAAATCATATTTCATATTTTACTTTTTATGCAGTCCGATCCCCTATTATTGGTCTGCCTCGGAGATCCAGCCGCATTAGGTGACTGATAGGTCGGCTGAAATTAGCATAGGATAGGACTACGGGGATAATTTTGGTGGATTCCACTTGCCATATATCAGTAACCTCGTGTGCCAGGTCCAGGTTCTTTAGGTTCGTCCAGGTACTTGGTCTTTTTATCTGCATCAGCCTGCACGAGGTTTTTATCATATGGGATAGTGATATCAACCAAAAACACCCTTGACTGCGCCTGATCCATCAACACTATATCAGGCTTATTCGAAGGAATAGTCCTGTCCGTGATGACGGGTCGGTTCCAGTAGAGCTTGGCGTGGTCGTTTTCGAGAACCGGCTTCGGCGTATACTTGTAATACGGCAACCGCCGAGATATAAGGCCATACTTTAGAGCGATCTCTTGGTGTAGGATCCTGGCTGCTGGGTTGTGCCTGTGCAAATACTCAGTGTTGGCAAGCATGGAACAACCTATATTATTATTATTTGGGTAAGAGGGGATAGGCCCAAGGGAGGGTCCTAATGGATCACCGCGACCTTAAAAGATCTATTGTGATCACTACCCCTATTATATAACCTCCTCAAGGCCAATAGTTCTAATGAACTGTACCATGCAATTGGGATCAATCTCCCTGATGATCTCTGTTGCTACTATTGGTCCACCCAGAGAGTGACTTCTGGCTTGTACGAGTGCCTTGCACTCACAGAGTAAGTGTAGAGGTGTTTCCTTTTCTTCAAGGCAAAATCGGCACTCGTCTGAGACTGCAAGCTTTATTTGATTGAGATGTTTATTAAGCTTGCAGTGGCCAGTTAGAGTTCTGACGAGGGCTCGAAGTACAGGCTTTTTTAGTCGCAGTGCTCTTGACGCATACCCCCGTGAGAAACCAGAGATGAGCATTTTTTAATGCTTTTGGCCTGGAGCGCTTGCCCAGAGTGCCTTGCATCTTACCTATACATCTTATCCAAGTCTTGCCACCAAACATGTATTTGTTCCGGCTCGAGGATAAGATAGCCAGTTCCCCATTACGTTGGGGAAACTTGATAAGCCCGCTTACATCTTCGACATCATCGTCAGGTGAAGTGAGGTGATGCAAAGGGCTTAACAACTGTGTATAAAAAATTGAGTTGATTACAGAACTGAGCCTCCTCTGTATTCTGTGGTAATGTTAGTTTTATAACGTTGATCTTAAACAAGTTGTAGTCTCGAAACATTATAGTCATAGGCAGTAAAGCTTAAAAAATACTTGGGAACAACATTCCATTGACGTATCAATTTCATTCATACACGTCACAATACAGTTCCGAAGAAAGCAAATTATGAGAACTCCTTAACCTTGTTACAAAGTTTGTCCCAATAAAACAAAGTTTCGAACAAACGAATGCATTAAAGTCGACAACTGATCCAGTCGTGCTAATATCGCACTTCCAGACATCGAAAGTTAGTATGCATGACTTTGAAAAGTCGTCCAAAACTAAGTTGGGTTATGTTTATGGAACTATTCAACGGCGGGGCGGGGGCGGGTGCCGCCGATACACATGCAAGAACTCGCGCCCAACTCGAGGCATAGTTCGCTAAGTGGAACAGCTGTAAAACAAAGTAGCGAAGGGTCTAGGAACTTAGTGTGTACGTTCGCAAACTATTCGCCCGTTCGGAACACATGTCCCGATCGCGACCCAGACGGCCGCCACCACCTCGCGCCAGGACGCAACTTTGACAGTTTAATTCAGCAAGCGACAATGCGGCTGACGACCGTTGATTTATAAATAAGTTAAACTAGGTTCAACTAAAGTATTGCGGCGGGATGATAACGAACTCGGTGCCTACGCCCGAGCCCCACGGCCGCCACCGCGCCGCCGCGTGCAGATAAACTTTTAAAATGACTTTGGAAGCTTTTGAGCTTTTAATCGGTAAAGTTGTACAGACAGACAGTTCGGGCACAATCCTTGAACCGCTTGCGCCGGCGACGGCGGCCGCAAAACTTTGTTTTACAGGACTACTTTTCTTCTTGTTTCAAGGTTGGACTCTTAAAACAAACTCTGTTCGACGGAGTTCGTGAACTCGGGCGCCAACAATTTACAAATTTCTCTCTTTCATAACAACTAACTGCCGCTCGGCGCCGGCGAAAGTTGTCCTGCGTAGATCTTAATCGCATTGTCTGTTGCGCTGGCGGCGAACAGCTGATTCGGCGGCACAGTTTATCGAACTTTTGCATTAATTAGACTATACGCGTGCAAACAACGGGGGTGTAACGAGCGAGTTTCAAGTTTGCGTATGGGGAATAAATGAAGAGTTAAAAATCGAGAGTCCTCCTCTGCCGGGCAGTTAGTCGGTTTGTTTAAGTGTAAATTTTGCGGGGCCGAGTGACGGAGGCTCAGTCGGCGGCGCCCTCGGACGCGTTTATTCAATTTGTGTAAGTGACATTGATAGCATCGACTGCGGTCGAAAAAACTCGTCTGCAAAATTTGACGGCGCGTCCCCCTGGCGCGGCGACTTTTTTCAGTTCACGCCTCACCTGCGCTTAGAGAAGCTCGCGCTAAAAACATTGATTGGCGTTTAATATACAACCGTCTGCCTTTTACGTACCCGTGTCGAAACCTCTAAAAGCTTTTATTTTCACGTCCCGGGGGCGTTGGTTTTCCTTATGTACTTACTTACTTACTTATAGGGCGTGTGAAATCTGGGAATGTGTCAGATTTTTTCGGCGGCGTTCGTCATAGTTGGCTATTAAAAAGTCAGTTTTGTGAGGGCTACAATATAAGTTGTTGTAAATCTTTCGATTTAAAGCTGTGTTAAACTAAAGAGATAGTAGCATAAGCTGAATGCGGTATCGGGTATTGCGCGTAAATTTTACGTAACTAGAAATAAATAGGTTGCGGGTGTGTGGGGCGGAGCGGCGCGGGCGTGGGGCGTGGTGCGCGCGCACGGGCCGCGCGCCTCGCCGCCGGCTCAGTCCGCCGCCAGCGCCCCGCCAGCACCCGCGCACCTTGCTCCCGCCACCTGCCGACCGGGACGCACGACCAAAACTTTCCCGGCGTATTTTTTCCCACCACGCAGTGCGACTGGCTAAAATGACAACGTGAAGTGAAGTGATAGTTTTTACTGTCGATCACAAAAAATTAAATAAGATCGATGTGAACTGTGATACTGACATTTAGTGCAACATGATCCATCCCTCGATTTTATAGCGATGTCGGCTCTCGTCCGGCCCGTTTGGTAAGTCGCAATTTCAATTCGAAGTTCGTAACTCTTCAACTATTTTTTCAACAGAAGAATTGTTGAACGCAAAAATTTTTGAGCTCAAAATGCATCGTTCGCAATTATTTCAGTTTGAAAAGATACGCTTGTTCGTCTTTTCAGCAGTGCGTTCTACATCAGTGAAAAATTCAAGACACGTGAAGATCTTAAAAATAACAAAAAAAAACGTTTACGCACAAATCCCACGCTCGTAAAACCATTTCACGAAATGCTTTCAATTTATTATAGAGAATTTATATTAATCTCATAACAAAATTTTTGTTATTTAATTGTTTTCTAATATTTATATAGATAAGTCAGTCAGAAATAGGCATTTAGGCGTATCTTGGTACGTTATAATTATTTTAATTACGTCAATCGCAGCGCGATTTGACAAACACGGAATACATAATCTGTGGTAAACGTGTTAACCTCAAGTTAACCCGCCCCTAGCCGCACGTAATTTGAACATACAAGCATAATTGAAAGTGTCTATTTACTTGTATTTGCATAATCTGGATTTCGTATTGATGGTAAGAAATAAAATAGTAATATTATAGTTATAACAATAGAACATCTCATATTATGAGACATTTTATATCTTATTTGATTATACATATAAAACGCACCTAGGCACAGACAGGTACCTACTTATGCACATTTTTAAAATTACTTAATTAAGCGATTGATAATATTTATTAAAGCAGCTGCCTATCGTATTAAATTAAAACCCAAAAAACAATTATGTTTTCTGTCGAATGTTATGTGAAAATATAATTTCACTGATGAATATTGGCCGCTAGCGCGATACTATGCGTAGCGTACTACGCCGTAGTACCAACTCGTTTATTGGTCACTTAAAAGACTTTTCGTGATGAATATTGGCCGCTAGCGCGATACTGTGCGTAGCGTACTACGCCGTAGGATCTACTCGTTTATTGGTCACTTAAACGACTTTTCGTGATGAATATTGGCCGCTAGCGCGATACTATGCGTAGCGTTCTACGCCGTAGTGCCTACTTGTTTATTGGTCACTTAAACGACTTTTCGTGATGAATGTTGGCCGCTAGCGCGATACTGTGCGTAGCGTACTACGCCGTAGTACCTACTCGTTTATTGGTCACTTTAACGACTTTTCGTGATGAATATTGGCCGCTAGCGCGATACTGTGCGTAGCGTACTACGCCGTAGTATCTACTCGTTTATTGGTCACTTAAATGACTTTTCGTAATGAATATTGGCGGCTAGCGCGATACTATGCGTAGCGTTCTACGCCGTAGAACCTACTCGTTCATTGGTCACTTAAAGAGAGATAAATAAATGATTTTATTCAAAACACAGCAATACAAAAATGCTTTTCGTGATGAATATTGGCCGCTAGCGCGATACTATGCGTTACGTACTACGCCGTAGTACCTACTCGTTTATTGGTCACTTTTATGAAATACTTACAGTATTCCATATGGCGTTAACTATGAATTTTAAATTTTGGTACTATGTTTACCTTGATATACGATCATAAGGACAGTACAAGATAATGTTAACTGTAGAGTAGAAGAGATGTACCCCAAGTTATGATTTATTTCTTGGCATGAATTAAAGATTTTTGACAAAAAAAAATTTAGTAAGGCAAAAACGTATTTTTTTATAGAACAATGATATTACAGTAAAATTTTAATAAACACATGTATTATAAAACAGATATAATTTTGTGTACTTAATTTAAGTCATCATCGTCATATCAGCTCATATACGTCCCAAGGGCTCGAGCCTACTCTGAATTAGGGTGATCGGGCCTTAGTCGAACACGCGGGCCCAGTTTCACACTTTACACACAACCTTCGAGTTTCTTCGCAGGCGTGTGCAGGTTTCCTCGCGATGCTTTCCTTCACCGTAATAGCGTCGGATAAACATACATATGCAATCTAAATTCGAAAACACATAGGTACGTGGCAGGATTCGAACCACGACCTCCCGTACAGGCCGAACACCGACGCTCCGTAATTTAAGTGTTTTTTATTTATTGCGTAAAATGAACAATAAATTTTAAAAAAAAATCGAGCGAGACCTACAGTACTCGCATATGATGTGTAACATGTGACAAAATACTTTATAAAAGGACGGCAAAGATACGGCAGACTAGGCTGTATGGTCATCGATACCTTTGCCTTTTCCGCGCTTTTAAAGCCTGAAAAAAGGACGGCAAAGATACGGCAGACTAGGCTGTATGGTCATAGATACCTTTGCCTTTTCCGCGCTTTTAAAGCCTGAAAAAACGCGACTCCCTGGGACACATTTCCGTCCCATGGGACACTTTTCCGTCCCATTTCACGAAATCACTCCCACAAATTGCAGGAAAGCGAGAGCAAAGATGTTACACATCAATAAATAACAATAAAATAGTCGGTGCTTCAGCTAGAGTAGTGATACTCGTAGAGCTGATTTTCAGGCTTAGCTTGAAACTTTATTTACCGTCAAAGGATTTGCTTATTTACTGTAGTTTGTAGTGGGACTTTGAAGTCACGTGGTTTTTAGGGTTACGTGCCAGGTAACGGGACCCTATTATTAAGCCTACGCTGTTTGTCTTTCTGTCTTACCTCCTTTTAAAAGGCTGTATCTTTGAAACCGTTATAGGTAGCCGACTGAAACTTTTACAGAACATGTGGTACTATGAGAGGTTTAAAAGTAATGCCAAATATTACAAACTAGCTATTGCCAGTGGCTTTGCTCGCGTGAACATAGTTTCTATGACTGCCTTCAAGGGTGCGCAGTGCGCGAGCTGCAAGCGGCTGGATAAAAGTAGCTTTAATTTTAATCCAGCTCCTAATCTGTCTACCTACTAAATTTCAGCCAGATACGTTCTGTAGTTTTTGCGTGAAACAGTAACGAACCTCCATCCAAACATACAAAATACAAACTTTCACATTTATAGTATTAGTAGAATTTATAAATTTGAAAAATTAAAGGTAATATTCCATAAAAAAAATAATTTTAATATTTTTCTTTGTTTTTGCTGTATCGCAAACACATTAAAGTTAAAATTGCATTTACTTAAAATTTTGAAAAAGAACGTGTTTTATTTTTGACGTGATAACGTCTTATAATTCGATGGAGCCGGCTGCACGCACGAAAAAATGCGTCGTTACCATGCGTCGTTACCTCGCTCTGAGGCGTTCCGAAAAATGCGTCGTTACCTCGCTCTGAGGCGTTCCGTGAGGCGTTCCGTTTAAGGCTTTTTTCTTATGACGTTGTCACGTTCAACTATCGTCAGTAAACCGACTTTACAGACAACCGTTTTTTTTACTTTATCGTAAAAACGTTTGAACATTGGTGTGATTATAGTAGTAAATAACAAATTATATCAACCAGTTAAGTTTAAGTCGTAGTCCGATCTAAATGAAATAAATAGTTATTTTTCTGTTCTAGTGACGCATGAACTACTGAACGTATCTGGCTTGATGTCTTTTGTTTGTAATGAATAGGTAACATTGTTATGTTGTGTGGAGAGGTGTGGTGATAGGAAACGCTCAGTGAGCGAGTCCGACTTACACTTGGCCGCATTTTTTTAAAATGTCCGCAAGATAATCGAATCTGCTGGCTCTTATTTTTATGTGTGGCCTAATCTACGTCAATCACAACAAGTCGTGTTTATTTTACAAAACAGTTTAAGCCATATAATTCATTTTTTCGACTTAGGACCTTTTTTCTGTTATAATTAATAAATCCTGCCAATATTTTTTACGAATCTTTTAGTTACCTACTACCTACAACAATTGTATTTTTTTAACAATAATTTGTGTTTTGTTTGTTTTTGTATTTTTATTATTTTGACGATCGCATTTGTCATTTTTAATTAGTTGCCTACTTCTGTAGCTTAGCATGTATAATATGATACAAATGAATCAAATCTATCCGGACTTGTAGCACACACTATATTCAGTTTTTACAATAAAAAATATCCCCACTTACATAACAATCACAGTCAGCCAGCACATCATAAATCAGCGGCCAATGAAAACAGCGTGAAACGGGAACCGGAAGTGTTTAATCCACGCACCGGCCACCAGTCGGCATAATGATGACGATTAACTCAGGTGGGTTAACCCGCCGAGCCACTGTTGGTGATTAAGGGTGCGTTTCCACTGGTTAAATTAAAACGCATTTCAAATATGGCACGAAACTTTTTTTTCCCAATCCTTTTTGGCACATACTATTTTCTCTGAGTCCCTTTGGCACCCTTTGGGAACGAAACCTCAAAAATTAATTAACCGAACACTTGAAATAAAAAAAAACATAGACTCACTACAAATACACACGAAACCACACTAGATCAACCCTTCTTTCGTATCCACACAGGTGAAAAAGCACCTTAACGCCTGTTTAACCCCCCGCGTAACCGATTTCACGTGTGACGCGCTGCCGCCGCCGCCTGCGCCGATCTGATAACGGCACAAATTGTTTCTGAAAACACTCTCTATCTGATGGGCACGAGTGCTTAATTGTGGTTTATTTCATGGGACACGCCTTCTGTACTTGCGGTGTATGGTGTGGAGTGTCGGTTTGAGTTGTTGGTATTCTGTTAATGGTGTTTTTTGGATTTATTTAGACGATTCAGTTCAGAATTTCTATGTTTTTACTTGGCTCACTACAACTAGGACTTTGTGCATGCCATTTACTTTGTTTTTTTGCTATTTTCTCCCAGCAGTAGAACAGAGACACTGTCTGAGTTTCCAAAATTAAATGAATTGACATTTTTCTCTAACATTTGAAAAATGGTAATTATTAAACCTGATGACTACCAATTCAGCTTGATGAGATAGCGACAAAACTAAAATATTCTAACAACTTAGAAATTAATTACTAATTTTGCATATTATGTATTTATTTTGATTTACAATAAAGAATTATTTGAGTTTGAGTTTGAGCTAGATATCTGTATACATGCTAGATTTTTTGTCATATTTCGTCGTAATAGTTACTAGGCATAAAAATGATATTGATAAAAAATAAAAAAAGGTAAAGTGCGAGTCGAAATCGCGGCTCTGAGGGTTCCGTACCACCACACTTCTCTCCACAGAAATATAACAATGATACCTATTAATTTCAGACAAAAGACATCAACGCGAGGCCTTTTTTATAAGTTCGGACTCCTTGGTCGATTTTACTAGTATTAGTTATTTATTGTTTTACTTTAGGATTAGTTATATAATAACATCAAGTTACACGCTTGTATGTATTACCGTTTTTACGATAGAGCAAAAACCAAAAAATCTTTAAAAAGAAAATAGATTTCTTGTATGGGTTATTTTTTTTATTACCTCATCAATTTTTATTATATTTTAGGTAATCCCGTATCATAACACATGTTTTGTGAAAAATTTTGCCCACTACCTATCACGGATTAAAAGATAAAAATAGATACAAAGACATAAAGCGATATTCAAGCGTGGGAACATTTGGCACGCATGGCCGAGAAGATTTGTAACAAAAAAACAGCGAGTCGCTTTTTTTTATATTTTGGATATTGGAAAATTCGAAAAAAACTGAAGTGTTTTTTTTCAAAAGATTTTTCACGATTCCAACGGTGAAGCCTTAGCCCTAGAAAATGATTGCTTTTATTTGAAAAAACCTTGGGGTTCTCAAATATTTTTTCACTTTAATAAAACTTTTTGAAATGTCAGACATCCAGGTTTGGGTTGGTAATACGAACTATAGTAGTCAAAAACTTAAATACATTATTAAAATAAAAAAAGGATATATTCCCAGAATTTCAAATTACAGCCACGTTATTTTTATTTCCCAACGACTCCTTGCAACCGTGACACCGTGTAAGTTCCTAAAGAAAATAGCTAAAATAAGTAAATAATAACATAATAAGTAAAAACGGGCGGCGCGGCGTGTCAGCATGCGAGGGCGATCGCGATAACCCTCTGAGTGCGAACCCTTCGTGTAGGGTTGGCATTCAATCGAAATGGGTATATTATGAGGTTTAGAAGTTTTAATGAAAAATCCGGAATCAGGATCGTGATTCAAGTAATATTTTAAACATCTTGAATTTTAAAAGTATTTTACACCAAATCATCATATCAGCTTAATTACGTCCCCACCGAGGGGCTCGAGCCTACCCTGAATTAGGGCGATCGGGCCTTAATTCAGGGTAGGCACGAGCCCCTCGGTGGGGACGTAATTAAGCTCTTCACACACAACCTGCAAGTTACACCAAATATAAAAAATAAAAAATATTCCACATCAAAAATAAATCTAATTTGTAAATAACAGCTGATTACATAATATGTCAATATTTTTTTTTTTTTAATAAGTCCAAAATTGATATGGCTTCTTCTCGTGATTTTGAACAACCTTCCTCAGAGAACTATTTTAGACCCCGACGGCCGTGGGACTTTAAACTTAGTGATAAATGAACTAAAAGTACAAATCTATCTAAAATTATCTAATACATTTTAAAATTGACACAAAACGCTTTAGGTCAGTAGCTATAAAAATCAACTCCTACTAGCACATACCTAGACTTAATATGTTTTTTAAAAGTTACACGCGTTTACTAGTTGTAATCAGTTTCAAATAAATAGCCGTCACGGTAAGCCCACATTTTACTACAGCCTGCACTTTGATCTTTATTTTTTTTTGTTTCTTTCTGGTTACTTGATTATCACTGTCACTCAAATTTCGGTTCAATTATATTATCACTGATTCGAAATCCTAAATTTTTTGAGAACACTGGCATAGAGGGGGCATGACGGCGTCATTCCGTTTATCGTCACGGTATACGAGTCTATTTTACTGCCAAGGCGCGCCTAAAAAACTCGTGCGACAGCCCTACTTCCGGCTTTTAGGGTAGCTCCACTGGTAAGAATGCAACGCACGCGGCACTCGGTAAACTATGACGATATAGATTTTTGCAATCATATGTTATGCGAACTGTTTGTGGTAATCGATAAAAAGTTTAAAAAACAATACCTAGAATTTTGTATCTCGCGTTTGATGTCTTTGTGACTCTTTCTTTTTTTTTTTGTTTTTTTTATTCACAATTGGTAGACTCTTGACAACATCTCACCTGATTGTAAGTGACGATGTTGCCGAAGATGGAAGCGGGCTTACCAAGATTCCCCAACGCAATGGGGAACTGGCTATCTTATTTTCATGCCGGAACACACCAATGATATCAACATTGATATTTGGCGGCAAGACTTAGATAAGATGGTGGTTGCTAGCCAGGCGGGCTTATAAAATGCCCTACCACCAACCAAACCGAGTCTTACAATTGACCCCGCCGGGAATCGAACCCACGACCTCCTGTGTAAAGCCAGTGAACTTTGCCTCTGGGCTACGGAGGCGGTTTCGTTAGATTTGGCATGGTGGTCGTTTTGATTTCCTTCTTATGATAATTTCTTTTTTTAATTTTTACCGTGAACCCGGTATCATATGGTATATCGTAGTAAGAAGTGATATAAATAAATCGCCAACCTTTCCTGTAGTGCAACAACTTGAGGATCACGTAGCAAAACCACCATTTACTCATAGTTTGGAAAGGCCGTGCTATCCTAAAAGTAGCCAAGTAGCTTTCCGTAAACCAATAATAACCGCCACACCTCTCCACACAACTATGAGAATGATACGAGTATATTCTATATCCTTAGCGCGAGTAAGATTCCCACTCAGCCGGTTGTTATTATTTGTTGTTTAACTGCAGAATCAGTACTATAGTCACACTAAGTCGCACGCTTGTATGTATTTCTGTTTTTGCTATAGAGCAAAATCAAAAATACTTCTAAAATACCTGTAAAAAAACATGTTAATTTCTCACTCTTAATTTTTCACTAAACCACCGTTTAACTGCCTCCGTGGCGTAATGGTTAGTCGATTCCCGGTGGGGTCAACTTGTAAGACACGGTTTGGTTGGTGTTAGAGCATTTTCTAAGCCCGCCTGGCTAGCTACCACCATCTTATGTAAGTCTTGTCGCCAAACATCATTATTATCAACATTGATGTGTTCCGGCTTGAAGATAAGATAGCCAGTTCTCCATTCCGTTGGGGAATCTTGGTAATCTCGCTTCCATCTTTGGCGTCATCGTCACTTACCATCAGGTGAGATGATGCCAAGGGCTTACCATTTATAAATAAAGAAAATAAAAAATAAAACTATGTTCAAATTTTTATTAATTGATTTTATATCGGCAATAGAAAAATACACTCTACCTATTCGTCTTCTTCGTCGCTACATTCTTGGCAGAGTGGTCGTGGTCGTCACTTTGGGGTGGGTGACGCGCTTCACAACACTCTCGCCGCTGCCTTCCTGGTACATTCGTGTAGTGGAACACTGACTGCGGTTTTTATTTGGTCAGTCCAACGCGTAGACGATCCACCTGGTATACATATTACGGTTCATGAAATACAACCCGCTAACAGACAGACAAACAGTGGATGCTTAGTAATAGTGTCCCGTTGATCAAGGTTGAAAAGGGTTTGGTGTAAGAAACCCTAAAAACCAATGAAAATATCATCCTAAACCAACTTTTTAGTTCCTTTTATCAAGCTTAAAATGCCAAGGCATTCTGGCCATACAGTATAGTCTGTCATATCATGACGTGATTACATAAGCCCTGCATTTGAATTTTCCAGTGGTTGGTCGTGGTCTAACTATTCAGTCCACCTGCAATATATTTTTTTCTTGATCCACCTGGGTGGACTAAGATGGACCACGGATGATTGGAAACGCTAAACATGTTAAAAAATCGACTTTTTGTAATTATCTAAAGAGTACTTAATCGATTTTGATAAAAATCATATTGGACCAACCTGGCGGCAGCATACCCTAGAATCATGAAAATCAGGTCACAATCTGAGAAGGTATCGCGTAACAAACATACATTTGAATTAAGAAGCTCCTCCTTTTTGGAAGTCGGTTGAAAAATAATAATGCCCGTGGAATGCGACTTCTGCATATCAAGCTAAACGAAACTAAACTAAATGTATTCCGCCACCTAATGGCTTTGTGAGGCTCTTCGACAGTATCAACCTCATCATCATCATCATTTCAGCCGAAGGCCGTCCACTGCTGGACATAGGCCTCCCCCAAGGATTTCCACGACGACCGGTTCTACGCTGCCCGCATCCAGCGGCTTCCCGCGACCTTCACCAGGTCATCGGTCCACCGAGTGGGAGGCCTGCCTACACTACGTTTTCCGGTGCGTGGTCGCCACTCGAGAACTTTACTGTCCCAACGGCCATCTGTTCTACGAGCAATGTGCCCCGCCCGCTGCCACTTAAGTTTAGCAATTCTGAGAGCTATGTCGGTTACTTTGGTTCTCCTACGGATCTCCTCGTTTCCGATTCGATCACGCAGAGAAACTCCGAGCATAGCACGCTCCATTGCCCTTTGGGTGACCTTGAGCCTTCTTATGAGGCCCATAGTAAGCGACCATGTCTCTGTTCCATATGTATCAACCTAATGATCCTAATATCGCTAGCTTCGCTCGCTCAAATCGGGTCCGCCTGGACATTAAATGATCTGGCCACGACAATACATACATAAATTATAATATTAAACTTCAATTCTGTAGTACTATTATTATCATCTGTGTCTGTAGTAAAAATATCAATAGACTTTTTGTTCACGGGCAATACTTATGATATTTTTATATCAGATACAGAAAGGTGGATCTTGGAAAAAATATATTGCCCGTGGACTACCCTGAAAATTACTAACCTGAAAATTCTTTAAACTGAAGGTTCTTTATGCAACCACCAAGCAGTTCGTGCAAAGAGTCTTAATTTTTTCTGCCTATCACTGTTTTTTGATTCCTCTTATTTTCATCTAGTGATGTGAAAAAGACTTTTTCAATACAGTTGCTCGAAAAGTTGTGCTTTATATGCAATTTTACTGTGCGCAAAATTGGTTTTACCGCTGGATATTTGCAAAGTTTGGATTCAATCTGGCATGTAGTTTTTGTATTAAAGAGGAACTTCGTTTGCATGGAAACTCGAGCCTCCTGGGGACCGTTAATATACGTGTATAAAAAAAAATATGTATGTATAGAAAAAAAACAAAGTAAGATTACTCCCCGGACATTTAAAATGAGCCACAAGTCACGTAAAATTAACTTTGATTGCCGGAACCTTAATAGGTATGTACCCATTTATTTTATTTTTCTGGCACGGTCGTTTTCCGTAGTACAACAACGAACCCTTGTAGTTTCGTCATGTCTGTCTGTCTGCGGCAACTCCTAGACTCTGAAATTTGGCAAAGATAAACGCGGAGAGAACTGCAAAAAAAATTCGGAAAAAAAACTTTTTAAGGGTACCTACACTACAAGTAATGATTGAAACAAGGGTTGATTTTTTTTCTCGTCAAACCCAGTCGTGTGGGGTATCGTTGGTTAGAACTTAAAAAATAGTTGTGAGTCTTCTAAGACCATTTTATAATTTAGGGTTCCGTTTTCGAAAAATAGGCTTGAAAGTGCTAAATTTTGTTGGAGTCGAGTGTCCCCACCCCCTTACAACTAAACAGCTGTATTTGGAAAATTGAAAATTAGATATGGACGCGATAATGGCAACTACGGAACCCTACATTGTGCGTGGCCCGGCACGCACTTAGCCGGTTTTTTTATTTTATTTTACATGTTTTCTCACAGCTGTGTTGAAAAATACGTTAGTGTAAAAAGAAATGACAAACTCGTAACGATGGTAAACCCTTACCTGCAGCTTGAGCTTACAAATATCACTCGTTTGCTATTTTACTACCCTTTTATCATAAATAACTATACTCACATCCAAAATCTAATTTTATCTCTTTGCTCTAATCATAGGAGATTACAATACTTACCTACAGTAAGTGTCTACCTTTAAGTTTTTTTGTAGTTTAATGGCAAAGTAAGCGGCAAGGACATTAGATTTCCCGATTTTTTTTAACTTTGTTGATGAGAAAAGAGGACCTACCGAAATTCATATATTTATTTCGTTCATAAATTTTCTTAAACATATAAATCAACAATGTTTACATTATACAAAAAAGGAAAATAAATTGAAAAAAAAATGATTAAACTATTTATTAATCTACGATTTTCGCCAGATTGCAATAAAAAAATATCCGTTATTTGCGACACCGTATCCTACTAATATTATTATCGTGAAAGTTTGTAATAATAATGCATGGATGTATGTTTGTTACTCTTTCACGTAAAAACTACTTAACGGATCTGGGCTGAAATTTGGCAGCTAGACAGATTAGGACCTGGGTTAACACATAGGCTACTTTTTTCCACGCTTGCGAGCCGTTCGCGGCTCGCGCGCTGCGCACCCTCGAAAAGTCTTAGAAACGTTGTCCACGCGGGTGAAGCCGCGGGAAACAGCTTGTTATAATAAGTATTGCTCGTGTGAGTGGAGGAAATGCGAAAATGTTGGAACGAGCGGTTGGTAGCGCTCATTTTCCTGTTGAGGCCAAGCAGGTATTTTTCGTTCATTATTATTTTCAGCTTATATTAAGAATTATTTTTCACCATTTAGTTTGATGTGCTTTAAAAGCGTGTTTTTTAGTTTTGTAAACTATGTTTATATTTTTAGTTCATGATAATGAGATAAACATATGAAATTATTGTATTGTCACTGATTCTTGATAAATGTACAAAGTTTGAATTGAAACTGTGAAAAATTGAGTGCAAAGGAGTCGGTGACAAACATACATACAGGTGAAGTTAATAAAAGCGTGATAAAAAAACGTTATTTGTTCGCTCGATGTAAGATTTATTTGTAAACAAACACAAATTTGAGTCATTACCACACAACATTAAGGCGAGGCATTTGTAAAACAGTTGTCTCTGTTTTTTCCTTTATGTGTAAAGAGTCAAGAAAATAACCACACTTTTGCACTTTTTCAATGTTTTACGTTGTTATTTCTCTTAAGACTTCAATTTAAAAACTAAAATTTAGCAGATTCTCTGTAGTACTTAAAAAGAAATATCTCCATATAAAAACTATGTGCAAATTTAGTAATTTTATAATTAAACTATTCGTTTTAGACTTTTTTTTGACGTTTTAGACCTATTTTTGGGATTTTTCATGATCGAGTAAAGTACACACTATCGTGTAAGATATTAGCACATTCCTCAGACAATATTCTTAAGTATGTCCAATATTTTTTGCAAGACCGATAATTAGTAGTAATTACCCAAAAAAATTGATCTAGCAAAGGGGTTCCTCCGCTTCTCCACCGGTGCCTCGCCTTAACAGCACTTACCTTTTTACCCACGACATAACTTGACATAACGGAGAAGGTATATGCGTTTGGCCTAAGAGGTATGTCTTTATGTGTATCTGTAACGGCTTACCCGATTTTGATGCATTTTTCTTTATATGAGATCTATTGCGTGGTGGTTCTTAGAAGTGCTTGATTAAAATTGGTTCAGGAATTCCCAAGATATTCAGCGCTATTGTCATTTTTTAGGCTTTTGGTCTGTTTTGTGGCTAAAAACTACAAATTTGAGCTTAAATTCTTATTTTAAGTAAGTAGTTCTTACTTCCCATAACACGAGAGTCTGATCATGATCAGGGTTATAATTATAATTTAGATCTCAGCTACCAATAAAACGAGAGTATTCTAGTATGGGCTCATGTAATTATTTATGGGAGTAGCTATTATAATCTCGTGTCTCGTAAAAACGGTTGAGGAACAAACAAGCTCTTTTGATATTTTTATTTTTACAATTTTATTTGAAACGTTTACAACTTACCAACTGTGGGTGAACTTCCGTTCGTGGGTTTTTAAGTTTTAATTTATTTAAAATGCCTAATGAAATTATTAAGTTCACTTATAATTTCGTAGTTTGATATATTTTATATGAGGACCTAATTAATTAAAATCATTAGCATCAGCATCTGGAGATTTTTAAAAAACTTGCATCAGCAACAACCCTGTTTCTCATAGTACAGCCACACCCCGGACACTGCATACAACGGTTGTGAAATGATTTTTTCAAAAAACAAGTAACGAAGCAAACAAAATCACGGCGAAATCCTATACGTTCTAGAACCAAACTATAACCAATCTAAATCAATCTGGGTGACGAGGGGGTGAGGGTGGAATCGGCAGGAAGTGTCCATACCGTATGTTAGTACTAATATGTATACTTTGGTATAGGGGATCCTTTCTTAGAGGAGTAAGTTTGGGGCCAGATGATCGTGTAATTTAAAAAAAAATATTGATCGAGTCACCTAGTCTTGAAATTTTTAAGTTTGTAAATAACGATTGCTAAGGCTGGTTTCAAAGACATGTGAAGGAGTTAGATCAAAACCGCCCAAGAAGAGTTGCTATGTCATTTTTCTTTTGTTTTTGTTACAATTGCTATCCTGCCGTATGTAATATTCAGGAAGATGTATTTCTGTGTACAATTTTTGTATTTGTTTGATATACTAATTTCTGAGTGATATGATATTGTTTGTACAGACCAATATTATGTATTATACTTCGTAGGAAAATATTAGGAGGAATTACTTTGATCACATTCCGCTCGCTAAATTAACATAGACATTATCGTTAGTAAGACTTCACACTCCGCTCGCTAAATTAACACAAAAGTTGTCGTTAGTAAGACTTCACACTCTGCTCGCTAAATTAACACAGACGTTATCGTTAGTAAGACTTAAATAAAACAAATTAATTATTTTTTAATCACACTCCGCTCGCTAGATTAACACAGACGTTATCGTCAATAAGACTTAAATAAAATAAATTAATTAATTTTTGATCACACTTCACTCTCTAAATCAACATAGAAGTTATCGTTAGACGCCTATACAAATTAAAAAATGTTAAATTCTTCTATGAGAAAGTACGAGTAGGTTCTCTATCTATGAATTCAGTTAATTCAAATAAAATAGAAAATATTTTTAGATTGGTTTTTACGCTTTAAAGTGAACAATTCTGAAAAAAAGGTTGTCTGTAAATAAAGGATTTTATCTATCTATCTGTCTTATACACTTTTAAAAAATTTAGTTAATTAGCTGATCAATCAGAATGATAAATTTTTACTTTTTTTTTGCAAATTGAGGTTATTTTTTCTTTCTAAAAAAAGTTTCCGAAACTTCCCGTACAAATGTAGAATAAGGATGATGTCTTATTTTTTTGCGAAATGATTTTTTTTTTCGCCGTTTTAGGGCATTTTGCGAATTGAGTACCTATATACTTAGTTTCCCCAAATATACTTTTTTCAGTTAAAATATTGTTAAAAATCTATTTTGATATACCTAAATCAGAATTCTATCTACCTCGGAGATACAATATTATTACAAGTAGCTATCATCGATGCAAGCCATCATAGAACTTTTAAAAATTCCTGCTTTTCTTTTATAAATCGAGGTAAACCATGTATCTTATCGCTGACAGCAGGTCGTCTGTCCTTTGACGAAAACAACTTGTTATCTGCACGGTTCTGTCGTGTCTCATCGCGTTCAAAACTTTCGCCTCGCAAGACGGTGTCCACTTATCAGCCAGCGCAGTTGTTATTCAGTAAGAACTTCCCGCCAAAGCCGTTTAAACGGGGAACTCGTTAAATCAGGAGTGTATTTATCTTAGCCGAGTCGATTTAAAAGCAAAATCACGCAAGCATACGACGCCATTATCGCGGGACTGAGCCCGCAGGCCGCGCAGACTCTATGAATCTAATCCGAAGGATTTACCCGCTGATTTAGAGCCATAGGGCGCGAGTGCTCGAAAGAAAAGTGATAATGTCTTAATCCTTACCACACTCGCTCTCGAGTCGAGACACCCCGCTCCCAATTTTATGGTCGCCCACCCAGACGGTATTCCATGATTTATGATTTCAATAATTAAGAATTCTAAGGTGCAATTTGAATTTGGCCGCGTCTTGGGGGCCGCGGGAGGCCGCGTGTTTGTTATTGCTCGAGGAGAGGAAAGGGTCTAGCAGTGGGACTTACCTTCCATTTTCTAAGGATTTATGTGGTGTTCTGGAGTATTACATTAATATGGGTATAACTCTCAAATTTCAGGGCAGTAATTAACTACTAAGCCCGTGGTTAAGTATTTGTTCGGAATTTTGTGTATTTATAGTGATAGTGCAGAAACACTGACTTTTAACAAAAATATTAAAGGTTCTATTAAATTCTAGTAAAATTGCAATCTCCTTAGTAAAACAGACTACTAGGGATTTAACTAAGCATCCGAGTATACTACCAAGGATAGATAATAACAAGGTTTTTTTTTTCGCTACGCTCCAAATGTTTTTTTCTTTTTAGGGATCCATACCATAGAAGGAAAAACTGAACCATTATAAGATCACTCTTGCGTCCGTTAAAAACACTATTTACTCAGAAACTAGCCTAGCCTATGATTTGGCACACTCTTTAATAAATGTATAGTGTAATTTTTTTCTTAATTTTTAATCTAAAGAGGGAAAGCTTGCCCCTGTTTTTCATTTATTTTTATTTTATTTTTTACAATTGTTACAATTCGTGTGTTAAAGAGCTTTTTTTCAGATTGCGACATTATTATTTTTTGCTGGATTGTAATCACAGCAAAAAATCTTGTAAAATGGTTGTCTTTCCACCTCCGAAGTTTATATACTTGTTATATATAAGGAAACCGTGACTGACTGACTGACTGACCTATCAACGCACAGCTCAAACCACTGTACGGATCGGGTTCAAATTTGGCATACAGATTGCAAATATAACGTAAGCATCCGCTAACAAATGTTTTTGAGAAAGTCCCGTGATCGTGAAAAAACGTGATCTGCGCAGGCGAGGCCGCGGGCAACAGCTATGTGTCTTATATCTCGTCAGTTTGTAGGGTAAAAAAAAGACAAAAAAAACACACATGGTGTAAAGTGCAACGGCAACCGTTTTTGCGTGTGCGTTATAGTAATTACTATCGTATCTGTGGACCCTGCCCTGCATTCACCACTCTGGCTGAGTTCGACCACGCAATGCTACGAACAGAACAATGAACACGCGTGCAGCGCGTTGAGTGCCTTGTTGGCTGTAATACCTAATAATGGGTCATCATCATCATATAGCCGAAGGACGTCCAGTGCTGGACATAGGCCTCCCCCAAGGATTTCCACGACGACCGGTTTCCAGAAGCTTTCCGCGACCTTCACCAGGTCATCGGTCCACGGATGGCTGTTGGGGTAGTAAAGTTCTCGAGTGGCGACTGCGCACCGGAAAATGTAGCGTAGGTAGGCCTCCCACTCAATGAGTCATAGAGACGTTCTTTAAATTATAAATGTTCGTTTAGGCACATGATAGGCTTAGACTTGGAATGACGAAAACTAAAAAACACTAAAAATCTATGAACAAGACCTGTTACTAGTGAATAGGGTCAAACACAAACACCTTCTTATTAAACTGTTCCTCCGTACTATAGCATAGCATGGTTACCCTAGGTAAATAAGCGTAAGCAAATAACCCAAACTAAATTCCCTTGGAAAGTATTTCCACACCGATCAGCTGATTGACCAATTTTGTATGGAGATAACGTTTTTTTTTTTAAATTGACTATGGTTTCCTTAGGAAAAGTTGTACAGTGTGATGAGAAGAATTCCTAGTTAACGGAACTTACACTATTTCTGTTACACTTGTGAATGCATAAAGTCGTCATACTTTCACAACGATTCATTTTATAGGCCTTAAAATAACCTCCTCACAGCAAAGAAAGATCTCTTGAAAATCACTTGCGGCTTCACGTTACCAGCCAGCATCTATTCATTCTCTCCGAGCTAATAATAGCGAAGCCACATACTGCACCCATGCACGTCTTGGTCGTAATCTCGGGGTTACAATTAACGCGGCCGGGTAACCCGGCAGTCGCCACCCGCGGCCCACTAGCTTAAACCGGTTAAGCATCCCGCCCTCGGGGTTTATCTAATTACCCTACGTTAACATACAAACGTTCTCTTGAATGTGTAGAGTGGCAAGGGCAGGCTTGAGAAGGTTTGATTGTGTACCTACTGGTTTGGAAATTTTCAAAAGAACACTTTTCACAAATGTGTTAATCACAATAATTAAAAAGGTTTTTTTTATATCTCACTTTTACTGCTGAGTACGCTAGTGGTCTGCAATACGTAGCGTGTAGCAATCAACATGCCTAGTTAGTTTTGTGCCCAGTAAATGCATACGTCAAAAACGAATAATTTAATAAACACTATAAAGTATTTCTAAAATGTGGTGTGCGAAAGTTTTCCAAGACCCGCTTCAGATATGGGGTATATCGAAAGTAAGAGCTCTTCAGTGGTTACAGTGGTCTGCAATACGTAGCGTGTAGCAATCAACACGCTAAGCTAGTTTGTGCGCAGTGAATGCATACGTCAAAAACAAATTATTTCACAAGTATTTTTGAAAGTGGTAGGCGAAAGTTGTCCAAGAGCCGCCACAAATGTGGGGGGTATATCTAAAGTAAGAGCACTTCAGTGGCCGCAGTGCTCTGCAATACGTAGCGTGTAGCAATCAACACGCTAAGCGAGTTTGTACGCAGTGAATGCGTACGTCAAAAACAAATTATTTCACAAGTATTTCTGAAATGTGGTAGCGAAAGTTTTCCAAGAGTTGCCACAGATATGGATATGTATCAAAATGTATCAGATTTAGCTAAAGTAAGAACACTTCAGTGGCTACAGATTGATTGTAGTCCTATCAAAATCTGTTCCGCGAGACTTAAGATATCTGGTATCAGACGAAATTGAGTAACTTTCTAAGTTCGTGAAGATAATTTGGACAAAACCAACAAAACAAAGAAAGAAATACATAGAAAGCTCTTTCTAGTGCTTCCAATATTTTTATACGGAGCAGAAACGTGGACTATAAAAGCATGAGAAAGGCAGATAATCGATGCGTTCGATATCAGCTGTCAAACCTACCTCTGGCTCCAAAATCGCGATACTTGCTGAATGAAGGTACAGTCGCATTGTCCAGAACCGTCCATTTGAAGAAGAATTAACAATGTATAGGTACAAAAATAATATAAAAGATAAAAAATGATGTTCATGAACTGAAAGACTTGTTCACTTTATAATTTCTACAAATGAGATTTCCAATTAAAGATATAACAAAAATAGTGGGTTTTTTTTTCAGTTCCCCGAGGAACTTTATCGGACTATGCTAGTTTTACGGGTAAAAGTAGACTATGTCACTTTCTGCCTCCTCATTTATCTCTGTGAAAAAAATCACGTTGATCCGTTGCTCTGTAGTGACATAAAAGAACGAAAAAAAACATAGAAATAGCTATACTAGGGATAAAAGATTACCTATGTCCTTCTACATGCTACGTGCATGTAAAATTTTGAAAATATTAGTTGAGATGTTGAAGTATGAAGAGATAACAAACAACAAACACATTTTCACATTTATAATATTAGTAAGGATAATAAATGTATAAGCATCGAAAGAGTTACTACGTCCATGCCCTAGTTCTTTCGTAGCACGTATTCGTAGCAGCATTTCTCCGATTTATATAAAAACTAGCCGTTTCCCGCGGCTTTACCCGCGTAGACAACGTTTCTATAACTTTTCGTAAATGTACAGTACGCGAGCCGCAAGTGCCTCGCGAGCGTGGAAAAAAGTAGCCTATGTGGTAATCCAGGTCTTAATCTGTCTATCTAACAAATTTCAGCAAGATCCGTTCAGTAGTTTTTGCATGAAAGAGTAACAAACATACATCCATACATTCTAACAAACTTTCGTGTTTATACTATTAGTAGGACTAGTAGGATCTGTAAAACACAATGGACACAAGTCACAACAAATTAAAACTGTGAAAATTGTGTTCTCTCTAAATAATAGTGATTTAAGGTTTTCATAGTAACAAAAAAATTCGGCAATCTTTTTAAAATAAAATATTTCTAAAATGTAATCTATTCAAGAAGTAATAATTTTACGTTTGTTTGGGAAACAATTTTGTGAATACGCGCTTCAGTTGCTCAAATAAATTAATTAAATTATTATTATTTTTAAAAGATTCTTCTTAGTTTTTAACTAATAGGCCTTTACTACTAAAAATATAGATGTGTATAATATGATGAAAAATAATAAATAACTAAGGTACTTTAGATAGATAGGTACTGATTTTCTTAGGTAAGTAGGTATTGACTTATTGCGCTATTTATTTCCACAATATTTTTATGTGATCCAGTCATCATGATCATCATATAAGCCGAAGGACGTCCACTGCTGGACATAGGCCTCCCCCAAGGATTTCCACGACGACCGGTTCTGCGCTACCCGCATCCAGCGGCTTCCCGCGACCTTCACCAGGTCATCGGTCCACCGAGTAGGAGGCCTGCCTACGCTACATTTTCCGGCGTGCGGTCGCCACTCGAGAACTTTACTGCCCCAACGGTCATCCGTTCTATGAGCTATGTGCCCCGCCCACTGCCACTTAAGTTTAGCAATTCTGAGAGCTATGTCGTTTACTTTGGTTCCCTTACGGATTCATTCGTAATGTGTATTCTATATGTCTTGCATCTTATACATTTTTATTTCAATACTAGCTTTTGCCTGCGGCTTTGCCCGCGTGGACATCGTTTTTATGACTGTCTTCGAGGGTGAGTGGTGTGCGAGCCGCAAGCGACTCGCGAGCGTGGACATGAGTTTTATCCAGATCCCTCAGGAACTATATCGGGCTATTCTGATTAGCAGTCTATGTCACTTCCCACCCACTCAACCAATTATAAACAAAAATCACTTCAATCCGTCGCTCCGTTTTAACGACGCTGACGTGCGCGAGCGTGGAAATGAGTTTTCCCCAGATCCCTCGGGAACTATGTCGAGATATGCTAATTAGTAAATTATGTCATATCCCACCCCCTCAACCATATCTGTGCAAAAAATCACAGCAAGCCATCGGTCCGTTGCGATGTTGGAGAAATTAACCAAAAAAGAGTATTTTTTCAGATCCCTCAGGAACTGCATCGGACTATGCTATTTTCACGGGATTCAAAGTAGCCTATGTCCTTTCCAGTGACACAGGCTACCTGTATGCTAAATTTCATCAAGATTGGTTAAGGTGTTGAAGCGTGAAATGGTAACAAACAAACAAACACATTTTCACATTTATAATATTACATTTTCACATTTATAGGATTACTTAAGCTAATCTAGGGATACTGGAAATTCGAGAATTATCATTAACACGCCCAAATACGTCCCAGAATAGTCCCAGATTACAACCCCCTCGGTGTTCGACCACGTTTGTATGGATAACACTGGTATTGACTGGAGGCGAGTCACGTTTAAATATTACTGATTCACTATCGGCACGGAGACTATACGTACTAGTTCTATTTACATACATACTTCGCACAAAAATCAGTTGACATTTTTATTTTTTTAGTACCTATCATTCGGGAGATTATTACCACCAGAGAATAGAAGGCAATTTTTTTTTCTTATCTGTAATTACCACGAATTTGCCACGCCTATACACACATCAACTTTGCCTAGGGATATTTTAAGACTTTTCATACAAAACTTGGTTTTTTGAAGAACTATTAAATAAACATCCTCTCAGTTTTAAGTGGCTTTTGTAAAAACTCGTGGAAAATGAAAATTAAATGTTTTTATATTGTCGTAGAAGGATGGCACAATTAGTAGAAACCATGTTTAAAAGAACTGAGAGGGTACTCGTAAATATAGCCTTTTCCCATCTTAAAAGTTTTTGATACCCTGTACTGCACATGTCCTAAGTAATTTTTAATGTTGTTAACGTGGCCACCGTCGGATGTGCCTGGTAGGCGACAGCGGGAATCTGAGGTAGCAGACCGCATTTACTCAGGAGTACCGTCGCATGCCAGGTGCAGCTACGGGGGACACGCTTACAGCAACGGGTGCCTTAGCCTCGACTGTTTCTCCTTTATGCGCTGATATCAATGCCCCTGCAGAAGAACTTCTGGTCAGTGCACTAATCTATTTAAGAAACCATGTTTTGCATGAAAATTTTTAAAATATCCCTAGGCAATGTTGAGCAGTGAATGCGTCCCTCATTACAATCGACTCTGTGACCGACCACATTTCTACGTACCTCTCAAATCACATCGGTACCCAACAGGGCCAAAATCACATTCCAATGTTCACTTATTCGCTATTGGCACGCACGTCACACATTACAGCTTGACAAAAAAGAGTTTAAGGTGGTCTATTTAAGTAATATCTACACACTTACTATATCTATATTTTTACGCAACGAAAGTGGTTCTTAGTTTGACTAAAAACCCTAAAAAACTGACAAACAGTTTTTTGCGTAGGCACATAGTAAGTACAGCCTGGCAAAAAAGAGTTTGGAGAAATTTAGGGCGCTTCTTTCACACCTATGGTAGTCTTATTCATTCCTTAGTAGTTAGTTTAGCGAAAATAATTGCGAAATTCAATGAAATTTATAAAAAAAAACCACTAACCAATACGCAGTAATGACAAATCCGTTGACAGCAAACTAGTGTTGCCATTAAAAATCAGTTAGTTCCATCTGGATCTGTTCTTTCACACCTATGGTCCAGATGGAACTAATTGATTTTGGAATGGAACTAATTGAATGGAAAACTGAAAAGTATTAGAATAGTTAGGCATATAATTCATATAAAAGAAAAAATATCACCGCTAAGTAGTCAGGCTTTCTTAGTTTAGGCACACCCCGGACACTGCATACAACGAACGTAAAATGGCATCTCTAAAAACAAATGACGAAGCAAACAAAATCACGGCGAAATCCCATACGTTCGAGAACCAAACTTTTACCAATCTAAATCAATCTGGGTGACGAGGGGGTGAGGTCGCAATCTAGAGAGCGGCAAGGAGTGTCCATTCTGTATGTTAGTCTTTGGTTGAGGAGCAATATTCGACCGACTTAAAATAAGCACTTGGATTTGTAAAAAGTTCATAGATTTTCCATACAAAATGTTCTACATCAACTGCAAAAATCAGTTAAATTTGTAATAATACATTTATTATTAAAAGCTTTTATTTAACTTGCAATGTATGTATGTTTGTTCGGGTGAAATCTTGCAAGTTAATTTTGAGCCACTTCCCGATTTCCGATTTAGCTGAAATTTTGCATGCATATGTATATCGCGTGACAATGCAATATTAAAGGCTTGTACCTAAAAGTGTTTAGGTTTTTCAAAAATTATTTATTTTTTGAAATTACTACAGAACCCTACTTGGCGGGTTACTTTTTATTTTCTGTATAAACGGAGGATTACTATTACTATCGCTAAATACGTCCCAAATTACAACCCATTCGGTGTTCGGCCACGTTTCTGCGTACCTTACTATAGTTCCGGATAACATCGGTGCCGGCGGGGGCGAGTCACGTACAAATGTTTACCGGTTCGCTATCGGCCCGGTTCCGCTACCTCCCGCCGCCGCCGTCGCCACACTGGCTAGTCAAGGACCATCGATCGCTATCTCAAGACGGCATACTGCACAAGTTCTAAGATATTCTCAGAGTAGGTGTCTATTTTACTGCTTCCTACTAGTATATATAGTTAGGTGACATGTAGGTGGCTATATACCTCTTCACTTACTTTGTGAGCGTGAGGCACTCGTCCAAGCCAGAAGTCGCTCCCTGGGTGGGCCAATGGTAGCACCAGAGGACATCAGGGAGCTTGATCCTAAGTGGATCGTCCAGTTCAGCAGACTTATTGGCTTTGAGAAAATTATATAACAGGGGCAGTGATCACAATAGATCTTGTAGGTCGCGGTGATTCATTAGGACCCTCTTTTGGTCCTATTTCCCTCTTACCCAATAATAACCTATTTAAACCTAGGTTTAGAAAAATGGGAAAAATAGAAAAACATAATAATAGGTAACTTAATCAATTGATCAAGTGGAAGGAATTCCACGGAGTGGAATTCCCTTCCGGCATCTGTATTCCCCGATTCGTATAATTTAGGAATCTTCAAGACGAGAGTGAATAGGCACTATTTGAGCTTGCGTGTTACATCCTCGGCTGCATCAGCACTTACCATCAGGTGAGGTGCAGCCAAACGCACTCAAATTTTTAATTTAAAAAAAAAAAACTGAATTTCCTCAAGTGAGAGAGTTCAAATACAGATAAGTAAAAATAGAATCAGTAATGAGTCAGTAATAAAATTTTCATTTTAACTTTTTAGACCCCGTATACGTAGGGTAGATCGCGAAAAAAAAGTTTTTTCAACTTTAATAAAAATGTGTGTTGTATGTGCCAAAAAACCGAACATCCGTCCGTCCGTCCGTGCGTGCGTCTGTCCGTCACGCTTGGCTTCGGAGGCTAAAAGCCCGGGGTATAACATTTATGGGAAGTAAAATCAAAACGTTATGCGACAGTTGTATAGTCTCCGCCGAAAAGAGGAGTAAAATTTTTGTATAGATGTATGTATGTACGTGTGTGTTAATGTGTGCCCATGTGTGTACATGTGTTATATAGTATATATAGTTATTAATTTTGTGCGCAACTAATCTTGCGCATCCCCCAGCACATTTATAATGTTCGTAACGAGTAAACTCTAGTCGTGCGTCGGGGCTGACACACACACTTTTTTTTTTCAAAATCAGCTCGACTTTGATAAAACTTTGCACATCCTATAGTTGCTTCTGTTTGTCTGTTACATAATAACCATTGGTCTGGGAAAAGTCGAGTTTGTATGGTTCTACTACAAATAAAATTGAAACTTGCGATTTACTCACAAATGGTTGGAACCATTGAATTGTCATGTGTTATGAATAAGTATATATTTGGTTACGAATAAGTATATATTTGGCCATGCAACATGATTCATTGAGCACCTAGACAAACCATTCAGGTTTAATGGTGCTAGATGACAAAAACTTTTGTATTTTGTTTTAAAATTTGTAAATAAATAAATAAAATAAATAAATAAATAATAATACATGAAAAAAAAATATTCAAAAAGATATTGAGAAAGTTTAGTGGCGGTTGCCGCGTACAGTTTATTTTTAACAACGCGGCGATTACTCTATAAATCTGTTTTTTAACATTTTTAACGTTTTCGCTTTCTACTAAAATTTATATTAATCGTCAGGTAAAGGTATAAATCTTTTTATTTATGAAGATAAATAGCCGTTAGGATTACCTACATATACAAAAATAGGGACTATATCATCATATCAGCCTAAAGCCGTCCACTGCTGGACAAAGGTTTCCCCCAAGGATTTTCACACCGACTAGTCCTGCGCTGCCCACATCCAGCGGCTTCCGCAAACTTTACCAGGTCGTCGGTCCACCGAGTAGGAGGTCTGCCTACGCTGCGTCTTGCGGTCGCGACTCGAGAATTTTTTTGGAGTTGGGGTAATCTCTTTTACGAGCTATGTACCCGCCCACTGCCATTTAAGTTTATCTACGGATCTACTCATTTCTAATTCGATTGCGTAGGGAAACTAATCGCTCTTTGGGTGGGGAAAATTCCTACCAATTCTGATCTCTGATGTTTTCATGGCGAAAAATATGACAAAAAAACTGACATACTTAATTACATGTATTTTACAGGAAAATTATAACAAAGATCCAGACATTTATGGTTTTTGAGAAAATAAGCAAAAGGTCTTTATTATACAGGGTGTACAAAGAAATGTCTCTATGGTCCTTCTTTTCACAGCCCAGCTGCTTCTGTTTCCCGACTCTTCATACATGCTTAGTAGTCGATTTTTAAGTGATTTGTACTTATATGTTACTGGAAGTTTAGCTAACAAGTCTGCAACCTGTTGGTTGACGGTCTTCCCCAGCTTGGCAATGAGAAGCTGATACTGCGCGTTGTCACTTGCCTTCTGTGGTGCCACTGCAGCCTCAAACTGAATGAACTATAGTCCTATTTAGTTGGTCCAGAACTTCGAAGTCCTTGCCGAAACAGAGATGAGTACGACGTCTAGTGGCTCTTCTGATTCTTCTGCCATGATTGGTGATTGCGAATGCGTCCTTTATTACTGAGTAGGTACGTTACGTAGGTTGTGCTGTCACGCTGTAAACGAAGTTAAGGTGTCCCCGATAAGCAGAAGAAATTACTTAATTCACGGACTTCCGTGAACACATTATTACACTCAAATCACTATGTTTCTTAATTCCTCGATATATAATAAATGGCTAGATGGGTTTTAGAGTGCCAGGTATCGTTGGATTCATTTTAATTCCGTGAGTGACATAAATTGTAAACGACTTTTCAAAAAAGAGGGGTAATGTTTTTATGCAGTCATTTTTTTTTTATTTATAGTTATGTATTTAAATTGATCAGCTGACAGGCCAAGTACTAAACTAGGTCCTTAAATTTTATTCTAACCTCTACGTTAGTAGATCTTGTCACCCTACGATCATCTTTATATATATAAATCTTCTGTCCGTGTGTTAGTCATTGAACTCCTCCTAAACGGCTGGACCGATTTTGATGAAATTTTTTGTGTGTATTCCAGGGGGTTTGAGGATGGTTTAGATTCACAAATCAGCCCGGTAGATGGCGCTGTTAGTGTAGGGTGGAACGAAGTTCGCCGGGACAGCTAGTTCTATCTATTTTGATAGACGAAGATATCTGCCTTTTGCTCTTAAATTACGCAGGTCTTTATGTTTTTAGGGTTACAAGATTACTTGTCCGTCAGGTATATATATATATATATATATATATATATATATATATATCTCAGGAACGGGTAGAGGTATCAAAATTAAGTTATTATAAAATAATTACAGTAGGTCTACGCTTTTTCGGCGGTGTACAAAATTCAAACTTACAAGTCAACGCAATTAAGATACCACGCATATCTATGTCACTTGACACTCGCAACTCACTTATCAAAACCTATAGGGCACTTCCTTCCTGTTGACCTAGAATCATGAAATTTGGCAATGTAGCACAAGTAAAGGAATAAATTGTGCAGCAGTTTACTTTCTCGCGATACGTGAAGTCAACAGCATGTTAAAACCACTAAAAATGGAAGTAAGTAGTATAGCAGAGACAATCAATATTAATAAAAAGCGGCTTGATTCAAAAAAATAAAAATTACTGATTTCGCCAGAATAACCAGTACTGCTACTTGATAGCAATAGTTAACCTGCAAAATTTTATTAAAATTGTTACGGCCTATTTTTAAATTTTTTCTTTTTTTTCTTTTTTTGTTTGATGGCAGCTGCACTTAAATAACAACACAGCCAGAAGCGGTTCAGAATTCTTTGAATAATTATCATAAAACTCTTAATTTCTATATTTGATGTCAATCGGACCATTGGTTTAGCTGCTAGGAAAAGCGTGACGGACGGTCTAGACTGGACGGAAGTTTTTGGAAAATATGTTTTTTGTTTATACAATAATACAATTTGTGTAAAATTAGAAACCAAATCACAACTTCAATTGTCTTCAATACTTTCCTTTGCTCCTTTGCTGCGCTTGGTCGCTCGAGAGGAAAAACTCGCGCTTGGTTGTTTTTTTTTATTATTTCGTCACATTTGATTGGCCCGTTGGACCAGTGACAGTACTGCCAAAGTATATATATATAATAGTACCAAAATACATTATGGACACTCCCTGCCGCTCTCTAGATTCTGACCTCACCTCCTCGTCACCCAGATTGATACAGATTGGTTATAGTTTGGTTCTCGAACGTATGGGATTTCACCGTGATTTTGTTTGCTCCGTCATTTGTTTTTAGAAATGTAATTTCTCGCCCGTTGTATGAAGTGTCCGGGATGTGGTACTGCTGTCCGCTGGGTCAAGGGTTGTTTGTGCGATCCCTACCCAGGGCAAACATTCGTGTGATGAACGGGTTTGTTTACTCTGATTGTGCTTCAGTCCTAGTTTCCATAGTACAGGACATCCTAGTTTGTGGCCCGATGACCATGTGTGATTTTTCCCTAAATATATTTTTTTAAATACACCATAATACGAAACAAAGTATGATAATCAGACAACCGGATATGCCAAACGTTAAAAATTGCAAGACAACAAATTAAGAGGGAGTATAGGGCTAAAGCGACATTTTAGAAATGATATATCTGAATTATGCTTGGTTTATAAATTTGAAAACCAAACAATAATATAATACACTAAGGTGACATAAGGCGAGGCACTGCCAATTGTCTCTGTTTATTTCTATACGTGTAAAGAGTGAAGAAAATAACCACACTTTTACACCTTTTCAATGTTTTTTTTTTTGTTTCAATTAAAAACTACAATTATTTTTTTTAAATTCATATTTAAGTATGTGTTTAGACTAATCGACTAACAAAATTAAAAGGGTTTAAATCGGTCTGGTTTACCTGTAGAATGCAAATCTCTAAATTAAAAGAGATATTTTTTTTGATATATTTTTTCTAGTATAAAAGTTAACGAATCGTTTTTCTGCAACTGACAAAATGAATTCATTGAAATAACTTCCATATGTTTCGAAATTGCTGAGAAAAATCGAGATCCCGACTACCAAAGTTTCCAAAGCGTCGCCTTAAGGCGAAATCACGTTTTCTCATAATTTCTTCGGTTACAAAAATCGCGAAGTTGCCGCTAAAGTTACACTAATATCAATCAATGGCGTACTCATGTACTCATATAATAACTCATCAAATACCAGAAAAAAAATTACCTTTGACGGTGACCGAGGGATACTATTACCATTTTTAGTTATATGTTTTTCATTTTGGATTTATTCAATAAAAACTCATTTTTGCAGCTCCTGCTGTTTTCCAAGCCGGATGGCAAGCTATATAACCTTATTAATTTATTTGAAAAGTTTAAATCCAACTACTTTACTCCATGTCACTCAGTGGGTCAAGACGAATCTATCGACACCTCACACTCCTCATCATCAAACCGTTTAAGCTTCAGCAGGCCCAGCCAAAGAAACAGACATACGTACATACATAAATACAAACATACATAAACATATACATCATTACCCGAAAACTATTACCCGGGGTTGTGCGAGAGTGAGGAGTACATATTTTTAGTTTTATACGCCTTCTTAAGTAAATATTGTAGTACGTGAAGAATTGTAGATTTATTTGTAAACAAAAAAGTTTTTTGTGCGCCGTTATAAAACTTTTTGCTTAACGCTATAGATAGATATAATACATACACACATATGCACACATATACATTCACCCGAAAAACATTACCCTGAGGTTGTGAGAGAGTGAGGAGGACAAACATTTAGCTTTACACGCCCTCTTAAGTAAATATTGTAGTACGTGAAGATTTGTACATTTATTTTTTAACAAAAATCTTTTTTGTTTTTTGTGCATTGTTATAAAACTTTTTTCTTACTTAACCCTATACATAAATACATTTAAGCATTTACCCGGAAAACATCACCCTGAGGTTGTGCGAGAGTGAGGAGGACAAACATTTAGCTTTATACGCCCTCTTAAGTAAACATTGTAGTACATGAATATAAATTTATTTCTTAACAAAAAACTTTTTTGTGCATTGCTATAAAACTTTTTGCTTACTTTACGCTAAATTTTGTCGATGTTTCGGTTTGACGTTTTCAAAAAACTTTCGTGAAGGGAGTAAAGTTGTGACTCAGTTTCCGAAGAAAGTTTTATTCTATCTAATTAGTTTTATGAACAAAATAACTAGTGAAAAGTGCACAATATTATTCTTAGAAAGAAACTCCGTGTATGTATCAGTAGAATATTATTGTAACCTAAATAAAAATTGTCATCTAAATTGTATTTCAACCAACATTTCTTACGGTAACGGCGGCGTAGTCACCATTGCGAAATACTAACAAATAGATTAATTACTTCAAAATAAACCTGCTTGCTAAATTTCTTTTAAGATGGATATTATTTTAGTTCTTTAATACTTATATGACTTCACCGATTTTAAAAATTTCCTTTGGTCTGAAAGCTCTTGAGTGAAATGGTTTTTACGTGGGAACGATTTTTGTGCATAACAAAGCTTACAACCAAGTGCTTCTAAATAAATAACGTCGATTGGAAACGCCGAGAATCATTTCCGCGTAAAAATTTTGATTGTGGATGGAAAATCGAATCGCAAGTACAACTTTTTTTTTTACATTGTTATTGATGTACTGTGTAATGTTTCTAATTTATGTGCTAGCCGTAGGGGGAGATTTGAAAAAGCCGTTTGTTGCAGGTCGGCGCCGCTGGCCACTCAGTCAGCGCTGTGTCAACTAAGCAAGCGGAGGTTGGAGTTCGGCGTGGACGTGGAGACGTTCAGGTCGACAGAGAGACGGGCGGAGCGGTCAGGCAGCGAAGAGCACATGGAGGGAGAGGCGGTGGGCAAGCGGCGGCGGCGGCTGCTGGACGACGAGCGCCGCGCGCCGCCTGCGCGTCCCGCCGACCAGGACGATGAAACGCTTATCCGAGAGACACAGGCTGCCCTCAAAACTCTGTCCAACTGCAGCTGGTCTAGAGAACGAAGCTCAAACTACAGTGACCATGAAAAAGACGATGCCAACGGCTTCGAAAACCTTTTCGACGACAAACGCTCAGACAAAATGTTGCCTTCCTCGCCCTCACCTTCCTCCGACAGTGCAATGTCTTCTCAAAAAAGCTATCTTATAAGACATCAGCCCGACGAGCCCAACACGAACGGCACCAGTGCCAGTGACGAGGAGAGAAGCAAAAAATCACTAAGATCCGATAGGGAGAAAAGCAACGAAGACTACGATAGACATAGCAAATATTCCAATCACTACGATGCCCCAAACTTCGACGAGCTGGTTGATTCGTCTTCCAACGAGTTAGAGATAGACATGTCCGATAGACACGAAGATAAGTACGACGACGACAGAGAAAGAAAGCACAGACGGAAAAGCGAAATGGTGGCAGTGAATAAGCAGTCTCTGTACAATGCTTACAAAGCGGCGACTGCGTCGCTTCCATACTCCACGCAGTCGGCATTTAAACCGCCGGCCGAGGTGAAGCACAGGCTGCACGGCAGCACGCTGCCGAGCGAGCCCTTCGGCGGGTACTCGAACGACCACGACAAGAGGGACGCGCACAAGGGGGGGTCGAAACAGTACACTGTGCTGCAGCCGGCAGGAGCGGGATCTCGCGCGGCCACGGCGCTGCAGGAGGCGCGCACCGTGCCCACCGCGCAGCCGCTGCGCGACTCCCGGCCGCTCGCCGCGCTCTCCCCGCCAGTCGTCAGAGGTACCCGCCAGTCCCGCCACATTCACCTCCGACAACGATAGTCAAACTTTCTTAACGACATGACTATAACACAGAACTCCGAGCTATGAACTAAGTCGAAGTTTGTTTCAAGGTCGCACCCGGATATCTCATAATGTACCCGCCGGGTCGATTCTCAATCAGCTGGAGCTCTATCGGTTAATGGTTGCTTTTGTTGTTAATGTTACATTAAAATATGATTTATTTACAGTTACTTAAAGAAAAGTTTAAATTAATGATTACTTGGGGAAGTACTACCTACATTCTGAAATTTGGTGTAATTATTCAAAATGATTCTTGTCCTCTCGGTCCGATTTCCAGTTTGCAACGAATACCGGCAACAAATCAAGTCTCATTTGTAAGATGTCTCTCATAATTTAGCAGGCGACATTCAGAGCGAAGCGAGACTCCACCTACGCTGATATCGTATATAAGATACCTAAATATTTTCCTCGTATTGCCGGTGATAGCTAGGTTTATGTCAGGGCAGCGAGCAATAAAAACGGGTCAGGACGGGCGGTGGGCGGAGCGTCACGCGCCGCCCCCCTACTCCTGAAAGAAAAATTGTTAGTCCGGGCGCGCAGCCGCCTGGCGTTCTTTATTTTTTCTTTCGAGTCGTCGGTGGGGTGGGGCGGGTGGGGCGGGGCCGCGCAGGTACGCCCCGGCCGGCACGCCCGCCGTATCGATCGCGCTCGCACGCCCCGCGACGCCCGATGATTAGGAAAACACTAATTTGTAACCATGTCGATTTGTTCACAGAAGGCAACAAGTGTCCGACACCCGGGTGCAATGGGCAGGGCCACGTCACCGGCCTCTACACACACCACAGGAGGTGAGTTCGATGATCATGTATTTCAGTCTTACTGACGGCGCTGCGGCACATCGGACCGTGGACTTACCTAACCCCTATTAATGTAAGCAGTGAGCCAGCTGAGCTTTCCGAATCCTTGAAATACTTTAGTTTTGAACTACTTAGAACCATAATTTGCTGTTTATGCCCAAAGTTGGGCATGAACTGCCTAAACTTGTGATCCCACGTGTAGTGAGATTGTACTGACGAGTTTATCGTTTGTTCCCTCAGTCTGTCAGGATGTCCAAGAAAGGATAAAGTCACACCGGAGAGTGAGTAACAAAGATATTATAGATGTCTTATGCTTTGAATGCCTATTTAGAGTTCCAAATCAAATGTATTACAAAAAAAAATGTTCAAGAGCGGGTCGAGCTCACACCAACAGGGTTTCATAGCAAAATTTACACTACCAACATAACAAGACGTATTAGTAGGTTTATTTTCTCATATTATTCGAGATCTACTTATACTGGACTTTGATTTTATTTTGTTATCGCGGCTGTAAACAAAGCTAAATTCTTATAATTTTGAATTGAAAATTGCATTAGCTGTTGTGAGGGGCAGGGAGGAGGAGGATTATGGACTTATTGGGAATATAATTTTGAAAAATATACTTTTTTAATGTTATTATAATGTAATAATTTACAGTGACCCTCTGTTCGGATGCAAACGTTTGTTTCTGCTCAATAAACTTGCTTTAATCAAAATTTACTGAAAATATTTTTAAAATCTTGTTAATGCAATATGTGCAAATCATTGTCATATATAACTGTGCCACAATTCCAAACTTCTGCCTTAAAGTATCTGAGAAAACCGAACGGGCTCGACAGACAGACGGACAGACGGTCGCGTGAGTGATCTTATGTACAAAGGCTTCTATTGTCTTTTTGATGTACGAAACCCTATTAAACACCCTACTTAATTCTCAGCTTTCAATGAACAACATAATTTTCATCAGATACCTCCCAAAAAATTACACACAAAACATAAATCAATGCACAGGAACTCTAAATACAAAAAAAATTAACGTACAATTTTCTTTTATTTTTATTATTTTTCAACTTTGTACTAGTTAAGTGAGTAGATACAAAGGTAGATTTAGAAGGAGTAAGCTACCTATAATATGTATATGTCGCAGGATAATTTGATAATCCGTCGTTTCGCGAAAATCCTAGGAAAATTGGATACTATGGAGTAGAAAACTCCTAATAAAACCAAGTCGGACGGAGCCCCGCTATGCGGGGCTCCTTTTTACGGTAGAAAAAGACATGCTAACATAACCTAACCTATTTAACGAAGCGGGGCTCCGTCCGACTTGGTTTTATTAGGAGTTTTCTACTCCATAGTATCCAATTTTCCTAGGATTTTCGCGAAACGACGGATTATCAAATTATCCTGCGACATATACAATTGTGTCCCGCGACCAAGTCGAAAAAGTTTTCGATAGTAAAATACAAGTTAATCAAATTATTGAAAGTCAAGCTAGCTATGTTATAGGTAAAGTGGGTATTGTGTAGTTATTTAGAAATAGACTATGACAACCCTATATGTTAGAACATTATGGCACCTCAATAAAAACTAACACGATAATTTATCGAGAGAAAATGACAAAAAAACTTGAATTTTATTTTTTATAAATAGATCTTCCTTAATTAATAAAAATAAGGAAAGCTTGAATTTGTTTTAAAATTAATTGACACAAAGGGGTCTAGTTCTATCTAATCAAATCTATCATAAATGAATAAGGGTCAGTTTTGTAAAGCATAATTTTTAGGTTTTTTTCGAAGTAAGGTACTTAAATTACCAATCATTTGATAGGGAAAACACGGTTTAATGAGAAAAACTGGTATTTATTGAGCTTTTTAAACTATTTCAGATTATTAAAAACAAATATTTTTTTAACAACTTTTTCCAGTTTTAATATTTGGGTCTTAAAGAATGTGAGTTATCGCATTTTTTTATATGTATAAAAAACTCACTGTTATATAAAAATATGTGCTGTAAAATTAGCCCAGCTCCAAAATCGCTTAAAAATACACAAGATGGCGTCAAACAATTGCATGATCTCATGTAATCGTAATAAAAAGTTAAAATTGTAATAAAAAATATTAAAATATTAAACACCCCCTTTGTCATTTTTTATCAATAAATTTAGTTTTATAAACATTATCGACTTGGTCGCGTGCACATATGAACATATATATATGTACCTATAGAAAAAAAACGTAAATAGAACTTATCTCAAATTATAAAAATAAATAAATAAAGTAAAATAAAATATAGTAGGTACGTATCTAGAGCTTAGCCGTATTCATTTTATAGCAGTATTATTTTATTTCGTAGCGCACACATTTATAGCTTCTTAGTAAACTTGTTCGTCATTGACTGATATGTTTAACCCATTCGCATACTGAAAATTCCATTTATATACAGTTTTGGCATTGCACGAGACAATCTTGAAGTGCCCGACGCCGGGGTGCAACGGGCGCGGTCACGTGAGCTCCAATCGGAGCACCCACCGCTCCCTGTCGGGGTGCCCCACTGCCGCCGCGAGGAAAGCGGCTGCCAGGTCGCAAAGAGCACGACCCAGTGGTAAATAGCCTTTGTAAAATTTTTAAGAAGCCACAATCTGTCGAACGTCGGTGGCGTAACGGTTACGGCCGCTACCTCCTGTCCGGGAGGCCGCGGTTCGAATCCTGCCACGTACCAATGTGTTTTCGAATTTCGATTTCATATGTAGGTTTATCCGACGCGACGCTCTTACGGTGAAGGAAAACAAAGTGAGGAAACCTGCACACGCCTGCGAAGAAACTGGAAGGTTGTGTGTGAAGTCGACCAACCCACACTGGGCCTGCGTAGTCGACTAAGGCCCGATCGCCCTAATTCAGGGTAGGCTCGAGCCCTCGGTGGGGACGTATATGAGCTGATAAGATACAATCTGTCGATAACAACGCAACAATAGACAAAACCTCGGACGCAAATGGTTTTGTTCCGAGACAATCTAAGAGTTTTTAGATGTCTAAGAGAGAAGAGTATACTAAGTATTCATTTTCTTGCTATTTTCTTATGTAAAATGTATGTGTAATATTTATTTACTGTTCAATATCCGAAATTAAAATAATAATAACAATCTTGAAACTAAGGACAATTTACGAGCTTTTAGATTTGTTAGTAAGACGAGTAAGAGTGAAGACTAAGTGTTCATTTTCTTAGTATTTTCTAATGTAAAATGTATGTCATGAATATCTACATGTAATGTTTTATTTCCGTAATGAAAATAATAATAATAACAATCTAAAAAGACTCAATCAGATCATCTATATACAACAATCGTGCATCTTTTAATTTTCCAAAAGAAAATACAATGTCGTTCGTCTTCCAACAGTGCCACCACCAGGTCCAATAACGGCACCGACGGACAGCATTGGCAGCGGCGCCGGCAGCGTGAGTGGGAGCAGCATCGCCGGAGGCAGCGGAACGACATCCAAGGAGCGGTCGCCGCCGGCGCCGCCGAGTCCTCCGGTGAAGCGGGAAGCGCCCGACCTGCTCGTGCCCAAGCGAGAGGCCGCCGAGCCCGAGCGCGACTCCCCAGGCATGGAGACGCGCCACGCCGGCTACGGCGCGCCGCCGGACCAGAGGTCGCCGTACGAGCGGCCGCCGGATGACCACGTCCGATCTTATAGGTAAGGATTATACTTATGTTCAGGGAATTTTTAAATTTTTGTGTATGATAGTCGGTTACAATCGGAAGTCATCAGCTAAACTTGCAGAAAGGGCAAGTCAAAAATCACAAAACGAAGAAACGGCTGGAGCATTCTTATTTTTGATCTGAAAATTATGTGTGTGAAAAGCAATTTTTCTTTGTATTTAGGAATCGATCATAACACGACAAAACATGTTACGCACAACATTCGTGAATAGAAATTGATAATTTTTCATGTAACTTTTTCAACAAACTTTACCGTAGCTATGGTGTCATATTCCTAGCCCTCTAGATATATAGTTTATAAAATATTAACTCGAATATAATTGCTATTATTGCTAGCGCCCATAATTTTGCTGCCGTCTAAAACTGCGCACTCCACGTTACTTCATCTGTGTTGTCTGGTGTTCGTTTTGTATGTGTCGCCGTAATGTGCTGAACCATCCTTATTCCGCCGTAGTCAAATGAACGAAGCCCGATACGGGTACGAGTCGCGGTGCTACGAGGGCGCCCCGGCCTTCGAGCGTTACGACCCGGCGCAGTGCCCGCAGCGCCCGTACGGCTGGGAGGAGGAGCGGTACGACCCCCACCTCCCCACGCCCATGAAAACCGACCAGTCCGAGCAGGAGACCAGCTCGGGACCCATATACCCTAGGTACGTTAGTAGTTTTAAATGCACCGTCGACGACCGCACCCAATGCAACGCGCTATAACAAAATTGTAGGGATGTGGTAAACGGGACTTGGCCTCAATTCTATTAAGATCTTTATGCGATTGTGTTTGGAGTTTATGTGGCACGATCTTGAAAGACGCATCTCTCTGTAGACCAATGTACCACTACGCATCTCTCTGTAGACCAATGTACCACTACGAAGCGGGTAGCGGAGTGGGCGCAGTGGCGATGGCCCCGGGCGTGCCGGCGGGGTTCTCCGCGATCAACCTGTCGGTGAAGATCGCGGCGGCGCAGGCGCAGCGCCCGCGCAGCCCTACGCCCCGTGACCCCCGCGACCCCCGCGACCCGCGTCCAGCCATAGATCTGTCCACGTCTAGCGGTAGTCCACAGGTGAGACCCCAAAATTCATCATAGCAGTATGTTTAAATGACCCTGAAATCAAATAAGCATTTTTTTTAATATAAAACGTATGATTCAGTATTTTAAATCTGTAAAAGCATAAGCCAACTCTAATCACGTGGTTTGAAAATCACATTGCTATAAATTTTCAATAATAAATAGAGAAATACAGAGAACTGTAACCTGTACCAGTCTCAATTTAACTCTTTTAGTTCAAATTATAAAGTAAAATTTTGTGAAACAGGGTCCATACGCATCACCGGTGTACACAAGCGCAGGTGGTGGCAGCGGCGGCGCCCGCGGCAGCCCCCAGCCGGGCGCTTCGCCCCACCTCACGGCCAGCCCCCAGGTGCCCAGTCCGCAGGGCCAGACCCTCGACCTTAGCGTGTCCCGTTTACCACATAGGTGAGGCACCATAGCTTAGGCTTAACAGCAAACTCACTTTAAAAAAAACATGAAATCTCGTTTATTACGCTATTAAGGACACTTGCACCTAACATTACTAAGTTCACGAATGTTGTGCTACGCGTGAATATTTTGTTTTTCTTCGTGTTATGGATTATACAACCTTCACCTTTTAATAGGTTAGGTTACCAAACAATATGAATAGCTTGGACTTACTATAAGTTACTGTACTAAATTATAACATTAAAGTTTCCATTGTCTACAGTCGAGGCTTCCCCGGCGGCGTGTCGTATAGTCGTGAATCAACGCCCGACAGCGGAGGCAGCCATCCCTACTTAGAAGCCTATCATAGAGATACAGCTGGTGAGTTATTTATTAGACTAGGTTACTCATAGCGATGAAGTATAGACGATTTCGTTTGATTTAAGCCAAATGAGACGTGTAGTTATGCCGCAAAAAAAGTGTTCAAAATTCAGTTTGCATTGTGCAACAAGATTCAGTTTGCGTTGAGCAAAAAGATTCAGTTTGCAATGTACAACAAAATTCAGTTTGCATTGTGCAACAAGATTCAGTTTGCATTGTGCAACAAGATTCAGGTAGCATTGTGCAACGAAATTCAGTTTGCATTAGGCAACAAGATTCAATTTGGATTAGGCAACAAGATTTAGAAACCCCGCGGCACAAAGCAAACTGAACTAACCTAACCTAAAAAATAAACTAAGCCATCTAACTATTTCACTTATATAGGAATAAAAAAACGAGCGAGCCTTACAGTAGTCGCGTGTAACATCTGACATAAGCAAAGAACCTACCGGCATTCCGGCCTCTAGCCTAGCCTTCGTTAAAAAAAATAAGGCGGCATGGCCATGTTTCCTTAGCCTTCGTGACTATAAATAAATAAGGCTGCAAGGCCATGTTTCCTAAGCCTTCGTGACTGAAAAAAACGCACACACTTCCGTCCCTTTTCACAAACTCACTCCCACAGATTGCAGGAACATCACATCTACATAATTATGAACGGTTTTTAATTAGTTTAGTTAGCCTTGGACAGTCAAGAACATAGACTATCGCAGCGCGATTCTGACCCATACGCGCACGGCAGAAGAACGGTACAAAGTCCAAAGTGTCTAATCACAGAAATCGTAATAATATAGTGTCTAACCTGTTGTGGTCTCTAGTTTACATCTCAACGAGTTGCTTCCAAATGTTTATCTCGGCAATTCCACTTTTTTTTTACCAAATCGATGAAAAACATTTTAGGAATTATATTCTACTCGTGAAAATGATTTAATTTTCCTCAAAAAATATAAAGCTTTTGTACATTTTAATTCATCACTTGATTTGCTGATTTTCCATGGAAAATCAGTTATGATTTAACGTTCTTGAGTGTGTCGCCTAGTCTAGAGATTCATAAGAATATCAACCCCTAATTGTTCACTGGAAAAAATCTGCAGTATTACAAGTTACGACCGGTTCTGCGCTACCCGCATCCAGCGGCTTCCCGCGACCTTCACCAGGTCGTCGGTCCACCGAGTGGGAGGCCTGCCTATGCTACGTCTTCCGGTGCGCGGTCACCACTAGAGAACTTTATTGCCCCAACGGCCGTCGTGGAAATCCTTGGGGGAGGTCTATGTCCAGCAGTGGACGTCCTTCGGCTGATATGATGATGATGAATTCAAGTTACACTGAAATCTCTGTAATGTATCTTTGCTGCAAAAGCATTTCTACGAGTTTTATGAAGCCATATTTATTTTATCTAACTACGTAACACGACACACATTTCGCATCCATTCCTGTACACATTCATAGTTAGTTAGTGATTACAAGTAATATAAAAATTAAAATACAACCGCGAATGCATCCCCTGAGCGAGGAGCTTCTTGCTTACTTCAGTACCTACACTGTCATACTGTCATACGCAATTGCTAATCTTTATTGGCAGGCGTATGGTTATGTACGGACTTGAGCTACTATTATTATCATCTGTGCTTGCGCACCCAGGTTTCCCATCTACTAATCAGCCTGCCTAGGCATGTGATGATGATGACCATAATTGTATTAGCCAAAAGAGGTTCACAGCTGGACATAGGCCGAGGGGATGGCCGTAATCGGGGTAAGGAGGGTTTCCCATGCCACTACACAATATATAATTAAGTTGTGTTTACAAAAAAATAAAGATGCTATGTTTGTAGAGATTTTTTGTCATTTCGTAGTTGATGCTATCGGTCTACTGAGTGGGAGGCCTGACTACTATACGTCTTCCGTTTCGCGGACGCCACCCGTGGACTTAACAGCCACAATAGCTCACCCGTTCTACGAGCCATGTGCATATATATATATATATTTTTAACAAGTGTGTAGAATAAAAAGCATTTATTTATCTTAAAGTGGCAATGGTATATATATATATATATATATATATATATATATATATATATACACAATATACAAAAAACACACACACACTTTAGTGTAGCGATAGTGAAAGATAATGATTGGTACCTTTAAACTTTCACGATTATTCATAATGACAAATTGAAAGCGAGACTTGACGTGTTTTTATAGAACACTAGCTGTTTCCCGCGGTTTCACCCGCGTGGACCACGTTTCTATGACTTTTCGAGGGTGCGCAGTGCGCGAGCCGCAAGCGGCTCGCGATCGTGGTAAAAAGTAGCCTATGTCTTAATCCAGATCCTAATCTGTCTACCTACCAAGTTTCAGCCAAATCCGTTCAGTAGTTTTTGCGGGAAAGCGTAACAAACAGACAGAGTTACTTTCGCATTTATAATATTAGTAGGGATATAAGCAGGTATTGATTGTGTTTTTACCTCAACGTTTAGACTATGTTTCGATAGCCGTGGTTGCGAGCAGACTGAAGCCGCACTGTCATCGCCGTCGGCGCGCTACAGAAACACCTCCATCTAACCTCACTCCATTTTCTGAAGGGTTAGGGTCACCACACATATCACTTAAAAAGTTAGGGTCACGACACACTACACTGACATAGTCCACAGGCCGCACGGGTGTTTGTTCGCAGTTTACTAGTCGACACTTATCAATCACCGGATACCATGACGAGGAAAGCTTGTATCCTTGATCACGATTGAATTTTTTGTGTTTCAACGCATGATTCTTGGGTAGTATCAGCGATCCATCCACAGGATTTTTGGGTCATACAGCTCGATCAGATGATTAGATCCCGCATTCAGCAAGTGCTCCACGATTGCAAATTTATTAATCTGACGGTTTTTGACAGCTGCTACATGTTCCTTGACTACGTGTACCTTAGGTGTACGTACGTGCCTTGCTATCTTAGCGGGAGGGGTAAGTACGCTCTTAATTGACAATTTTCGTAAATAAGATGCCACCTCGTCATGGAATCCGGTGATTGATAAGTGCCGACAAGTAAACTGCGAACAAACACTCGTGCGGCCTGTGGACTATGTCAGTGTAGTGTGTCGTGACCCTAACTTTTTTAGTAAAATGTGTGGTGACCCTAACCCTTCACAAAATGAAGTGAGGGTAGGTAGATGGAGGTGTTCCTGCGAACGCGCCGGCGGCGGCGATGACACCGCGGCTTCAGTCTGCTCCCGACCACGGCTATCGAAGTATAGTCGAAACGTTGAGGTAAAAACAACATCAATACCTGCCCATATGTTCTATAAAAACACGTCAAGTCCCGCTTTCAATTTGTCATTATCCCTTCCCTACTAATATTATAAATGCGAAAGTAACTCTGTCTGTCTGTTACGCTTTCCCACAAAAACTACTGAACGGATTTGGCTGAAATTTGGTAGCTAGACAGATTAGGACCTGGATTAAGACATAGGCTACTGTTTACTACGCGGGCGGCTCGCGCACTGCGCACCCTCGAAAAGTCATAGAAACGTGGTCCACGCGGGTGAAGACGCGGGAAACAAATAGTAAACTATAAAAGCCAATCTTCCTGCAACTCATATTGTTAATACTTTCTCACACAGGTTACGGCGCCGTCAGTCCACACCCGGTCGCCGGTTACGGTCTCGCCCAGCCGGACTATGCGGCGGCGGCGGCGGCAGCCGGCTACGGGGGCTACCAGTACCAGTGCGGGGCTTACCCCCCGCCGCCCGCGTATCCCCCCCACGCGCCACCTTACTCGCCCCCCTGCTACATGCCACCGCCTCATGCGCCGCATGACAAGCCCAAGGACAGCAGGTGAATACGCCATTACTTATTCCAGGTTTAAAACTGAAAGCGTAGAAGAAACAGGGCTGAAGAAGAAGTGGACTCTTTCCAGTAACTTATATATTACTGGCGTAAGGACCCGGCCAACGCGCGCGACTAATGGTCCCAGCGAATTGGTGCAAGAAAGTTTCGCACACTCGCGACTCAGTCGTCTGCAGGAAATTGTACAGTGCGGTGGGAAGATATTCCATATAAAAATGCCTTATTGTGTTTTTAGAGGCTGTAAAAATCATTAAATAAAGGCTAAAAAGAAACATGGGATATTGTATCATCGTTATGTAACCTTACATTGTATTTTTTCTTGTAAACAAATTAAATAAACGAATTTTAAAGCGACAATTCTACCAAGGTTCTTTTAACGCGGCACTGATGTCAACTCTCGCCCACGCTAGTTCGTACGAGTTATGTTAGATGGCGCTACTTTTTGCTTGTATCAAGAAAATCTGAGTCAAATATGGAGACGGGCGGATCCTTCTATTCAAATCTGTGAATCTTTCATGTATTCTGCGCATTACATTATAACAAGGGAGATACAGTTATCTTTTTTTTTAATTGATAGTTCAAAATATCAGAAGGACCGTTTTGACATTAATAAGGGGTTTACTATAAATGTCAATTATTATTATTATTATTTCATTTATTTTTCAGACAGCAGTGATCCATAGCTTGTTAGTAAGACTTAGCCTATTTTAGTTATTATTATTATTAATTATAATTATTACTATGGTAATTTATAATACTGTGTCAAGTCAAAAATCAATTAGATAATTAATGAATAGTCAATACAATTAATTAATTAATCAATAGTCAATAAATATAAAAGTAACAGTAAATAAAATTTCATATCTAAATATTACATAATATCAAAAATAATAACAATAATAACTAAATTCAATTATACCGATTTCAATGTTCATTGAAAATGTCAAACAAATGATTAATTATAAAGTCACAAGCAAAGAAAAATAAACAGAAAGTAAAAAGTCATATCTAAATGTTAGATAATGTCATTAATAATAATAAAACGTTCATGAAAATGTCAATAAATACAATCGTTACAAATGAAGGTGAATTCACAATCCAGGTAGGTATATGAAGACCTATTTTTATTAACTCTACGACAATTGATTCTTTAGAGCACCAAAAGACATAACAGTTAACTTCAATCCAAATTTTCGTCAAGTTTGAATTTTCAGGCTTTATTTACTTTTGTATATTATTCAGTGACAGATTTGAAATTATACGTAGTTATATAATCTATCGGGCCGCTACCTCCTGTCCGGGAGGTCGTGTTTCGAATCCTGCCACGTACCAATGTATTTTCGAATTTCGATTTTATATGTACGGTTCAGGTGGCGTCGGTGGCGTAATGGCTAGGGCCGCCGCCTCCTGTCCGGGATGTCGTGGTTCGAATCCTGCCACGTACCAATGTGTTTTCGAATTTCGATTTTATATGTACGGTTCAGGTGGCGTCGGTGGCGTAATGGCTAGGGCCGCCGCCTCCTGTCCGGGATGTCGTGGTTCGAATCCCGCCAAGTACCAATGTGATTTCGAATTTAGATTTCATATGTACGTTTATACGATGCTCTTACGGTGAGGAAAACATCGTGAGGAAACCTGCAAACGCCTGCGAAGAAACTCGCAGGTTGTGGGTGAAGTCGACCTACCCGCACTGGGCCCGCGTGGTCGACAAAGGCCTGATCGCCCTAATTCAGGGTAGGCTCGAGCCCCTCGGTGGGGACGTATATAAGCTGATATGATAATACAATCTGTATACATATAACTGTAACGGGACCGTGTCAGTACATGAAATATTTTTGGAAAAAATTATAACTGTGGTGGACATTACTAACGATATAAAGAGGCCAAAACAACAACTATTGGAATTTTTGTCTGTCTGTCTGTATGTATTCGCATCACGCAAAAACTACCAGGCCGATTTTGATGAAGTTTTGTATGGTGGTTCCTTATAGCCCTGGTTAATATATAGGATACTTTTTATACCGGAATAAGTCGCGGGCATAGCTAGTATCTTTACAAAATTCGAAGAGTAGATTTTATCCCTCCAAAAAAAAAGTAAGTGTGTAGTTTTATGAAACCACGGTAAAAGTGAAACTTTACAGAGGACGAAACGATCATGGCTACTCTCGCTACGGTACAGAGGACGAAACGATCATACCGTTAGACGAAAGCGACCGTCACGCGACATGAAACACACAGACGAAAAAATTTGAGACGATGTAACAAAAGTTTCACATACACGTTAAAGGAATAAGTTCGATCATTTAGAACAAGGTACCAAGTTCTATACCGGTTTCTTAACTCATAGCTACGGGAATTCCAATTGAAATATTTATTTCAGACCTTTCCAAATTATACAGAATGTACAACAGTTTACAGTTGCTTAAAAAAAATATGATTTGTGTGCTAGTTTTCACTAACCAATTTGATTCTGAATTGGCGAATAATTTAAAAAAGTAAGTTTTGCTAGGAAGCTTGCCTTATTAAACTTGCTAGGTTAGACCATATAGTAACACAGATAATAAATAATAAAAGCGAGTCAAACTCGCGCACAAAGAGTTCCGTACCAAAAACTATTTTTTATCTACAGCGCCATCTATAGATATATGTAGGTAAAACGGAACTTATTGCTGCTGTCGTATTACTACGTAAATTAACTATTTAAAAGTTACTACTAGATCCCACTAGGTGTCGCTAGTTTTAAACAATCGGACTTTAGAAATTTCGTTTTTCCTGTAACAACGAAAGGACTTTAGATTTCTTTCAAATTTTTGGATTTAACCTCATATATGGTATTTTTTCAAAATTTTAGGCCCAGTAGTTTGAAGATAAGGGTGGAATGGTAAATTTTTGCCTATTTATTAAATAAAGTCAAAATTATTTATCTTCAAATTATAAAAAAAATATATTTCAGATTCACACAACCCCTTTCATTTTATATGTCACACGATAAGTTAGCAAAACTTTTTTTAATCTAATTGTGGCCCCCATGTTTAAAATTTATTTATTTACGTTACACTACTTCATATGTGTACCAAATTTGAACTTAATCGGTTCGGTAGTTTTGGAGTAAATTGGATGTGACAGACGGTCGGACGGACGGACAGACAAACAGAGACACGTGTAAACCTATCATGGTTCCGTATTTACCTTTTGAGGTGCGTAACCCTAAAAATAACTGTACACATCTGTAAATCGTTGTATACATTCTAATCATTTGGAGAATGCTGAAATATGTTTCAATATGAATTTCTGTAGTATTGATTTTAAAAAATACAATATAGCTCTTGTTACTAATTAAGATCTCTGCACATTTTTTGTATCGAACTTGGCTCTCTTTATCATTTATTATATGTATTTTTGATGGGATATCAGTAATGTTTATAAAGCAATCAACACATTATTTATAATACAACGGCGGTGGTACGGAATCCTCGGTGCGCAAGTCTGACTCGCACTTGGCCGGTTTTCAAAATTTTCATTTGCATATGCCCAATCTCGATGCCAATTAGAAAGTTTATAAGTCATCTGGAAGAAGTTTATATGTTTTGATAAGTAGTGTTGGTATGAAACCTTAACTTGACCAGTTTCTCGTATTTATCCTACCTCGATGCCAAATTTTTTTTTTAAGTCAGCTGAAATCCTTACTAATATTATAAATGTGAAAATGTGTTTGTTTGTTTGTTTATTAATTTGTTTGTTACCTTTTCACGCTTCAATACCTTAACCAATCCTGATGAAATTTGGCATACAGGTAGCCTGTATCACTGGGAAGGACATATGCTACTTTTTATCCCGTGAAAATAGCATAGTCCGATGCAGTTCCTGAGGGAACTGAAAAATACTCTTTTTTGGTTAATTTCTCTAACATTGCAACGGACTAATGGCTTGCTGTGATTTTTTGCACAGATATGGTTGAGGGGGTGGGATATGACATAATTTACTAATTAGCATATCCCGACATAGTTCCCGAGGGATCTGGGGAAAACTCATTTTCACGCTCGCGCACGTCAGCGTCGTTAAAACGGAGCGACGGATTGAAGTGATTTTTGTATAGAATTGGTTGAGAGGGTGGGAAGTGACATAGACTTCTAATCAGAATAGCCCGATATAGTTCCTGAGGGATCTGGATAAAACTCACGTCCACGTTCGCAAGTCGCTTGCGGCTCGCGCACCACTCACCGTCGAAGACAGTCATAAAAACGATGTCCACGCGGGCAAAGCCGCGGGCAAAAGCTAGTTAGTCTATAATTTTGATGAGTGTTAGTGTTACAGAACCCCAATTTCGCTAGTCCGACTCGCACTTGGCAGGGTGTTGCATTTTTTTTCTTTAACGCCGTATAACCTATCTGAATGCCAAATCTCAAGTTTATAAGCCACCTGAAAGTGGTCTTAATTTTTTTTTAACCGACTTCAAAAAAGAGGAAGTTATATTTTCTAATCTGTATGTATATATATTTTTATGTATGTTCACCGACTACTCTGTCAATTGTGGACCGATTTTCAAAATTCTTTTTTTTTCGAAATAGTATAACTCTCGAGATGGTCCCACTGTTACCAAGTCAGGATCTGATGATGGGATCCTAAGGAAATCGAGGGCAACCTTCAAATTTTGTAGGCACGTATTACGTATTTTATGTATTCTCTAAAGCTATCATGTTAATGAGCTGATGATGGAAGGTACAACTCCTTAACGATTAGAAGTTGGAGGATAATGCTTTAAATATTGTACTTAGATACGTAGGTACGTATAGACCAATAGTTTTATTTGTCACCAAGTCAGGATCTGATGATGGAATCCCAGGAAAATCTAAGACAACCCTCAAATTTTATAGCCTCGTATTACGTGTTTCATGTATTTTGTAAAGCTATTTAAGTTTTTGCGTCTGGTAGCCATCATCTCATGTTGATGCGCTGATGATGGAAGGTTTAACTCCTTAATGGTCCTTCTACTCTTGAAGGATAATTCTTTAAATATTATACGTAGATACGTGGTTACGTATAGATCGATAGTTGTATTCTTTCAGGTTATTCAAGTGAGCTGATGAAGGAAGGTTTGACTCCTTAACTTTCATGCTGCTGAGATGGTGATGGAAGCCACAGTACACTGTATTGATTAATAAAACAATTGCATTGTGATATGATGTTTTCTATTGACGAGTAGGTGATTGGGTTTAATGTTGTTACAGAGATAGCATTATTAGTAATAAATATAAAACTTACTAAAAAACTGTATAAGAAATAAAAGTTTAAAAAATTTACTTTAAAAAGAAATTCATTCAAAAGTAAGAAGTTATATGAATACACGAAATTAACCAACAGTATCGAAATCGAAGGTAGGTACAAATCAAATCAGGGGCCTAAATTATTTTTTTTTAGGTCGGTGCTAACAAATCTAAAAAATTTGATAGGTAAGAAGCTGTGAGCTGGTACCGAAACGAAATTACCCGAAATGGTTTGTGTAATGTAACCCACGGCCGGTGTCACTTTTTTCCTTTACGAACTTTGCTGATACACTGCCGTGTGTCTGGATAACCCAGTATCGTGCATCAAATCCGGTAGTTTTGAATTTTTTGCCGAGTTGTGTATGATGCTGGCCAGTAGTGGATCCAGGGGGGGGGGGGGATAAGGGGTTCAAATCCCCTCTATGTCTCGATCGACCAAGGGGTTTGAAAATTTTTGAATGGAGACTGGCATACTGGAGTCCGCCATATTTTTTTTTAATGACGTCGCACTTTGAGACTTATATATTTGGATTGGGACATACAGACAAACAAAAAATGTCATGTAACATTGTGTCCTAAAACGTCACGTTACGGAGATAATTGAATATATTCCATAATAATTTTGATTATTTTTAACTTCTATAGTTATTATCTCAGAAACGTGACACTTTAGGTAACATTGTGCGACGCCATTTTGAAAAAAATCAAAATGGCGAATCCTCAGTGTGCCAATAACTTTCAAACCCCTCTGTGCATTTTTGATTGATTAAAAACACTTTATTGCACCACATAAGAGGAAAAAAGATACAATGATTGAGGAAGTTGTACGTATAGGCGGTCTTATCGCTAACAAGCGATCTCTTCCATTTGTGTATGGAGTGTCCAATTTTTTTTCTCGTAGAAAGTTGTTCAGTATGCTGAGTAGAACTGGTCCTTCACCATTATTTTTACACTCTGTATACTTCGAAAACCGTTAACCAGGTTAAATTTTTATAGTTCTAAAATCGTTAACAAGGTTAAATTGTGAAAATCAGTATGAGATTTTCTAAATCTCAGCAGAGAGTAAAAGAAAATAGCACTAATTCTTTATCTATCTACTCATCAAACGAACAACTTAACCAAGGATCACAAAAACAGTCAATTCTCCAAAAAAAAAAGGCCTCCATACAAATTTGGTCAACCAGCTGATACAAATTTAAAGTCCACAATTTTTGCGATTTCTGCAAAATGGTAGAATGAAAGTTGTTCAGTTTGATTAGTACTCTTTTTCTTACACGCTGTATACCATCTCTGTACCATGCTGATGTCTACTCATTAATCTCAGCAACTTTATCAAGAAACCTGCTATAGCCTAACACACGCAGAGAGGGAAAATTTTGTCTTTTTATTAGGTATATCTTATTAATTTTTATCACAACGCGCTTGTTAGTTAAATCTTTAAAAAATCGAATTTTCTTTCAGGGTAAAGTTTAAGAATTTTTATTGGAAAGTTGATTTTCCATTTAAAAAATCGATGGTCTTTACAAAGTTTCAGCTTAAAAAGTCGTCTTGTATTGAGCTAAAAAACATTAAGTACTTAGGTATGTAGGTACCCACCCACTTACTGAGGTACAACGTATGTATGCACCTACCTACTAACCTACAATCAGTACAAATAACTATAGTGGGTAAGTACCTAATCTGAAAATCTGCAAGGTTGTGTGTAAAATTATCGGTTCAAAACCGCTAGTATTAACTAATTAATAATCAATGTTCAAAACAACAATAATTATCATACGCTTCAGACTTACTTCTTTTATACGTTCGTACCTTTCCGTATACTTATCTAATTACTTGTAGTACCTATGTAAGTAGATCTACCGGAAAACAGCAGATACCCATCATAATTCGTTATATTTACCTAAGTACTTACATTTATCTAACACAGACGACGTAGGAAGGTATATACCTAATATTAATTCATACATGCCAAAGCAGCTGATACATTAAAATACCTAGCTAGGGAGTAAGTAAGTAAGGTAGCAACTAAAAGTTACTCAACTATCAAAAAGTGGTTTCTGACTCAAAATTGCCTAACCTAACCGCATTTATTCACTTTGTAAAGTTGCGTAAACTTTTTTTCATGATGGAGGCCAGCTCCAGCTACCTGGCTCAAAACAAACTATGAATGACGTAAAAGGATAATACCTGCTCCGCTGCTTTTAGTCATAACTGCATTGACAGTGTAATCTAAAACCAACTCTGTACAACATGCCTATGGTACGATATACGGTTTAGCCCGCGCCGGTCTGTACGTTTTATACAACTCCGTTACAAAAACCGTTAGCGTCGTTCGTTCGGATATACGTTAGTATAAAATAAAATAATTAAAACACCACTCTCAAGGCGTATTCAAAGTTCAAGTTTATACAACTACCATTCATTTAACCGTGTATAAATCTACCACGAATTTTTGTCCAGGTGTCGGGTAGTGTATGTTTTAGGGTGCCAGAACGGGATGGAAGATACATTAACGCTAAAGCGCGTATCCGAACACGTGTTGTGTCATTTTAGTTCAGTTTTCGACCGGCGCCCGCGCACGCGCATTGCTCACCACCCAAGCATACAGACAGACATCATGTCCACATATCTACTTGTACTATAAGATACAAACTATTAGTTATTTGCTACACTTTTGTGCAACAAAGTTTTTAAAACTTCATCATGCAGCAAAACAGGTAAGCAAACTTTTTACAACTTTGTTTTGCAAGACTACTTCGACGTTATGTCGACCATTCGAGACAATCACAACAATGGGAAAGATGTTAATAATAACTTTGTAAACTTTTATACCAGACCACGCTCGTAGATAACGATCTTTTGAAGGTGGCGTAGGTATAGTTAACGCTATTTTGAGCCAAGTATTACATATTACTGTAGGTCAATGACATTCGAAAACAAAATGAGCAGATATTGACTTTTAAAAATAGAATTAAGGCCACTTTTTTTCATTATGTGGCTGCTACCTTTTTGTTGTTTTTGCTGTTCCGTCATTTTATACTTGTAATTAGACGAATGTCATATTTGGATCTGCTCGAAGTCACTTTGTTGAATAGTTTGTAAAAGTTTTAAGTTTTTTTTAATTGTTTAAGTTATGCTTTTATTTTTATTTATGTATAATTTACTTTGTTAGCTATCTACCCGAGGAGTTTTTCGAGAAACTGACGTTTTCGAAAGACTGGCGGATGTATGAGAAAAAGGAGCGAGAGAAGGAACTGAAACTTATCCAGTGCCCTGTTCCAAACTGCGACGGATCTGGCCACATTTCGGGCAACTTCGCATCGCATCGCAGGCAAGCGAGATGGACGCGCTAACCCCAACATGCATGACTAACATCTACAATATTACTATTATCCTCTTTTATAATACCTATCTCGTCGTAACCATGTTATTTTATATCGTCACAAAACCTTACTCTCGGGAAATTTTTGTCTTACCGTGCACAAATTCGGGCCAACTGACGATTGAATACTTACGTGAATTTTCCCAACGACTACCTATTGAACTGCATGCCAAAACGTTTCATGCCAATTTGCGTCTCATTCAGACATTCTGCATACCTACCTACATTTACCTACCTTAATAAAACCTAGTACATAACATCATATAACAAATCATCAAATAGCCTTGTCGACTGAAAAATTAAATACTAAATACATAGTTAGATATTATGTTCCTTGTGGTAAGTAGTTATAGCTACTTACTTAAGAGCAGTCAAAGTGGTTATGTAGTCATACCACATGGTCGCGAATGCGAATACCTATAGAGTGTTATATTTATTGCACTGTAGAGTTTCATAATCAGCACGAACAGTAAAATAAAAAGTATACACGATTTTTGTGTACTAGTCGTGTATACTGTCTGATACTAGTTTTGTGAATTATTTTGAAAAATATTCAAGGCCAAAAATAACATGTACAGAAATACTTAAGCGGATCTGTGTTTAGCGAGCGAAGTGAGCGATGATAAATTCGTTAGGTTTGATGACGATACGGTCGACAGAATGCTTGAAAGATTAGGTTACGTTTGTAAACAAAAAAACCGGCCAAGTACGAGCCGGACTCGCTCACCGAGGGTTCCGTACCACCACATCTCTGGATAAGGGTCTTAAAAAATAATAAATCGAAAACTATACATTATAAAAATAATTAAAAATACGATTCCCCACAAGACACGGTTAACTCAATTCAAAATTTGAACCGCCGTTCCTTGCATGATTACTTATTTTAAAAAAGACCACATTTTTATGATTTAATAACAAATGTATAGTTTTCGGATTTTTCCTTGTATTTGTAGTATAAGATGGTATTACTTGCCAAATTTCGTAGTTCTAGGTCAACGGAAAATACCTTATGAGTTTTGATTCTCTCGAGAGCGTCGAAATGTACGTTTTTTGCGGTATAAACGGTCGTATCTTTTTTTTACGTTTACTTAGAAGTTTGATTTTTTCACAGCTTCAAGGGACTGTGGACCGGCGTTTACGTTTTTAATTGCAACTCGATACCTCCACGCATTCCCGAGATAAAGGGTCTTGACAGACGGACGGACGGACGGACAACGAAGTGATCCTATAAGGGTTCCGTTTTTTCCTTTTCCAGAACCCTAAAAACAAAAAGAGGTAAAGTAATAAATCATAATGGCTACCTCGAAACTAATCGCGTATACTCGTACATATATTCCAACGACTTTGCGGCGTCTAGTACCGTTATTGGAAAATTTACACGGTAAGTACGATAATTATCAAATTAGGGAATTACAATTTTTTTTTAGGTCGGTGCCAGCAAAGCGATCGAAAGGCTGTGTGCTGGTACCGACCTCGAAAAAAAATTGTAGTCCCCTAATTTGATTCGTACCTATCTTTGATTTCATTATTGTTGGTTAATTTCGTGTATTTACATATATGTATAAAAATATTATTTCATACTTTTGAGTATTTTCTTTTTGAAGTCGGTTTTTAGTTTTTTAAACTTTTTTTTATAAATACATTACCATTTTAACATTGCTGTTTACTATGATTTTTTTCTGAGAATTAGGGAACGAGGTACCTGCCTATCTTAAATACCTAAATTTAATTTGAACTAAGTTGTAGTGTTAACTCCGAGTGAGTTAACACACAGGTGCATCTTATTTTCTTACCATCTATTTTTATCTGCGCTTGCTTCATATTGAAGTTTAATGTGTTTTTGGTGCTCTAACTTTATTTTAACTGACAGTATGTAAACTACTACTTACTTAAATATTTAATATCAAAGTTTAAAAATCAAATATTCGATTCCAAAACATTGCACACATTTGCAATGAAAACATCGCTAGAGAAAAATATCTGTGAACCATTGTTACACACATTTAATTAAGTTCTCTTCAACCGTAGCACAGATGAGATACTAGTTACTTCGTAAACTGTAGTTCCTAAGAAACCTGAGCAGTACCTATTTTAAATATCACGACCACATTCCACTGGAGAAGTTCATAACAAAAGAGGCCTAGAGACTATTTTATGGCATGGTGTTTGATTTCATGAGCTGACCGGTTGTTTTTAACTACCTAAATATGTTAAGTGTCGGGATAACAAAAAAAGGTCACAAGTGGAATGTGGCATTGGTATTTGAAATACATTATACTTACCTACCTATAAAAACAGGAAAGACCCCGTCACGCCATTGTAAGCAGTTTGTATATGTGCAGCCTGTCGGGGTGCCCGCGCGCTGACCGCACGCATCTGCAGCCGCATTCCCAGGAGCTGAAGTGCCCGACACCGGGGTGCGATGGCTCTGGTCACGTCACCGGAAACTACTCGTCACATCGCTCTCTTTCTGGCTGCCCAAGGGCGAACAAGCCCAAAAGCAAGCCCCGAGATGGACAGGACTCGGAGCCTCTCAGGTGAGATTTCAAATTCTCAGATTAACGGGTGATATGGGTCCTACCTTCTTGAATGACTTAGTTATTGTATAATATTGGGAAACTGGTGTCGGATGGGGGTTGTTTTGGGAGATGGTTTCTGAATGTACGAAGGAATATGATAAAATCATCCTCAGATACCTATTTGATTAAATCACGAAAAATTTAAAAGTTATACTAAATTTTATCATTTCCCTAAATAAAATCTAATTTCATCGAATCCCTAAAAATCTAGATATTTGATCGATTCCCAAAACCGGTATAGTTATCAACCATATCGTTATTATAATTTCACTGGTACCAGTTTTGGGGTTTGACCAAATCATTAGATTAGTTTAGAGAGTTGATAATTGTTTTACATAGGGAAATTATAAAATCTTTACGATTTGTTTAAATTACCTTGGAGGTTTGATCAGAACCCTATTTCTATCGTATTTCATGCGACATATAATTAGCCACCTCCGCCGTGGCGTGATGGTTAAGGCCATTAGCTTCACATCAGGAACCATAGATTTAGGATGGTACGCGCGGCGCGCTATATCTATGTCAGGAACTCGCGGGTTCGATTCCAGTCTGACTTTGTAAGACTCGGTTTGGTTCGTGGAAGGGCATTATCTAAGTCCGCCTGGCTATATACCACCATCTTACCTAAGTTTTGCCGCCAAACATCAATGCTAACAACATTGATGTGTTCCGGCTTGAAGATAAGATAGCCAGTCAGTTCCCCATTGCGTTCAGTAATCTTGGTAAGCCCGCTTCCATCTTCGCCATCATCGTCACTTACCATCAGCTGAGATGATTGTGAATAAAAAATATATACATTGTAAATGAATGAATATAGAGCTCGAAAAGCATTTTTGTATTTGGACTACTGACTACACCGAGAATAAGTAGGTATACGAGTACAACCATAAATACGATAAAAAACAAATTCTATAGGACCTAGAGTTACAGTGAAAATAGATATGTGATTGACTGCCTTGAAACATATATCATTTCTTACTAATGTTTCAATAACAAAAATAAAATACTCCCTATAAGCAGATAAACTGATAAGCAGTTGGTATTTCAAACATTGCGTTAGAAGGTACTCTGGTATTCACTGCCCAACCCCCACTTTTTCCTTGCCCTGGAATGCCCTAGATGATGTTCTAATAAATTCGAGGCAATTGAATCTTTAACAAAACAACTCGGTCACCTCTATTCACGTGTTCAATTATTGTTGTTTTTTAAATTACACACACATTCTGCTTTTCAGAATAGGTGGATATTTGCATAAACACTAGCCAACACATTTCTTTAACTACATACGCTGTTGATTGATTATACTCGTACATACTTAAGTATGACTTGCTGGAACCGAGAATTGATTAGCAAATCTTGTGACCTTATTACTAAATGGCATATACAACCCTAACAATAAGTTTGTTGATTTCCACGCTGCTTAGATGCCCTATACCGGGCTGTGATGGATCTGGGCACGCAACAGGGAAATTCTTATCACATAGAAGGTAAGATCAGCTCGGTGTGCGAGTATTGAGTTGTGTAGTGTACTTATAGTGTAATAATGTTATGTAACTAGTTGTATTGTAATTTGTATTGTAATAATGGTAATGACAAAAAAACTTAACACAACGTTCCGTACGATCCCTCGAAAGACGGTGATGCAACTGTAAAAAAATGATATTTGACGAAACTTGAAATTACTTTTATGACCGTGTTCACACTAGTATAATCTTAAAGACGAACGTCGTGTTACAGTATAGAAACAACCCTCAAGCTATGCTAACGTGTTATTTCGCCCAAATAGTGCGTCCGGCTGTCCAATCGCAAATCGCAACAAAATGCGAGTGCTGGAGAGCGGCGGTACCGTGGAGCAACACAAGGCCGCCGTCGCCGCAGCAGCCTCGGCGATCAAGTTCGACGGCGTGAACTGCCCCACCCCGGGCTGTGACGGCTCCGGACACATAAACGGCTCGTTCCTGACGCATCGTTCGCTGTCAGGCTGCCCGGTGGCGGGCGGGACCGCTGCTACACCGACGCCGCAGCCCAAGAAGCCGAAATACCCGGATGATATCACGCCACTCTATCCTAAGCCCTATTCAGGTTTGTAGTATTTTTCTTACGTTAGACAAACATAGAATTACGGACGCCTTTTCTGGTAGTGATTGGCATTGTTAAAAAAATGTTTTTTTTATGAATATACATAAATATTCAATTAGATTATATTATAATATTCAAGGTCACCCACAGGTGCTATGCTCGGAGTTTCTCTGCGTGATCGAATCAGAAACGAGATCCGTATGAGAATCAAAGTAACCGATATAACTCTCAGAATTGCTAAACTTAAGTGGCAGTGAGCGGGGCACATAGCTCGTAAAACGGATGGCCGTTGGGGCAGTAAAGTTATCGAGTGGTGACCGCGCGCCGGAATACGTAGCGTAGACAGGCGTTCCACTCGGTGAACCGATGACCTTGTGACGGTCGCGGGAAGCCGCTGGATGCGGGTAGCGCAGAACCGGTCGTCGTGGAAATCCTTGGGGGAGGCCTTTGGTCCAGCAGTGGACGTCCTTCGGCTGATATGATGATGATGATACTTATATAATATTATTTTAAGAAACTAGTAATTTGAATATTATTGATTTTTAATCAAAGATTTTTCAAATAATTAAAAGTAATGATGTTACAGGCCCAAATACTTACTATGAAAAAACGGCCTCAGTGTTAATTTAAATTGACGATTAGGTATGAAATTAATTTAGTTATTTAGTGTTATTAAAGTAGTGTAAAATTGTTATATATCCAAATGTTTTTTTTGTTTACATGCCTTATAAAAAACTGTACAATGCCAATTATGTCTTTTAATTTTTTTAAGCATTTAGCATGTGTAAAAGGTAACTTTATACACGAGTGCAATATGTATTAATGCTTTACCTATTATTAGAATCGCCCTATCGGTCAGTCCACCACTCCACAAGTGACCGAACCTTGCATCTGTGCCTTACATAGTGTTGTCTGTACGCCAAATCTTAAATATTTTAACTCCATTCCAGGCATGGAGATGAACATGCAGACAGGCAACGGCGAGGACCTGATGACTCTAGAGCAGGAGATCACGGAGCTTCAGCGTGAGAACGCGCGCGTCGAGTCACAGATGATGCGTCTGAAGTCCGATATCAATGCCATGGAAACCCATCTCAGTCACGGAGAACGAGTAAGAAGTCAAGTCTATTAGATCCATTGTAGAGTTTGTAAAAGACTAGACTGCTCATAGTGCCCCAGCTGATACAAAATTTTTGTCTGATAACGTAGATGGTACTGTCATGGCTCCAAACATCCAACTTTGAGTGCTGCTAACGAGTCACAAACATTTGTGAGTACCCACTAAATTACTAAGCAGCCACTTTAATTTACACCAAATTATTAGGACAATAACTGATGTGAAAATGAGTTCCTAGGTCCTCAAGTATCTGGCAGGTAAGTGGCATTTGTCTCGATCGTTTCCGTGCTTTGCAAGCCGCGCTAAGAAATTGGTGCCGGTTTTTATCACTAGATGGCAGTCGTTAAGTCATATCAAAAGCCTTATTGGTGGCTTAAAAACTTCTTGACAGTGGGGTTTGCCACTGGCCCTACCACCTCCACCAATCCGGAGTTGGTCCCGAGAAAAACCTTGGACCTTCCCGAGTTTAGGAAGAGACCCTTGCCCTAGCAGTGTGCATTGGGCACGTAACTACTGACTACCAAGGTGATTAATGTGGAACTTTGTCTTTCCAGGAGAACCAGTTGATATCGCAACGAAACAACAATCTGAACGAGTATTACGAGAGCCTGCGCAACAATGTGATCACTTTGCTGGAGCACGTGCGGATCCCCGGCGGCGGGAGTGTTCCGGTGACGAGCGCGAGCGGCCCGCCTGGCGCGCCGCCACCGCCCAGCGCCGGCGACAAGCCCGCACACGACAACTTCGACTCGTACCTCACCAAGCTGCAGACTCTCTGCTCGCCGGACGGGTACTGCCCAGACGAGAACCGACCGATCTACGAAACAGTCAAAAATGCGCTTCAGGACTTCACAGTGCTACCGACGCCCATTTAAGGTTCACCGAGCGCCGCCGAGCCCGAACGACAGTGACGAGCGCGTCGCGCCGGCGGAGCTGACCCGTGACACAGTGACTGGACTGCGTGACCCACGCTACTAAGTGACCACATGATATCAGTGTGGAAACCTTCTCCAATTAACCAAAGACTAAAGTATTTGAATTTAGTATTCAGCGGGTGAACGAAACATGTTTTGTGTAAAGTATGTACAGTGCAGTTACCCGCGATGTTTCGAACTACATGTGTTCTTAGCTAACGATGTTTGTTTTGTAAAACGTTGTATACGATGTGTGACTTTACGTCATCACTCGAGGATGTAAGTTCGACTATTAAATCATTAAGATGGACATAACATAGACGTAAATAATTATAAATTTTAAACACTGTTACTCATACATGCTTAATTAATGTAATAATGTTAGGGAAAGTTTATACTATGTATGGTATTAAGTAAGCGATTTTAGCCCCACAACTATCACTGTAAATATTGTATCTACCTAACGATAAAATTTCATTATCGATGACCTAATTTATGGTTGTTGTTGGTGCAGCTGTAATTTAGTTTTTAAATAATGAACAGATTCAAATTTTTATCACGCAGAGATTTTTAACGTAGCGACTAAGGAAAACTTTAACTGTCTAAGTCTCAAACTGGGATTGTGCCAAATGCTTCCGAAATCACAGCCGAGTAAAACCACATACTTACTTAACACTGATATTTTAAGATATTGAGATATAACTTAAAATGAAAATACCTAACTCCGTAGGGGACCTTCTAGTCAGTTCTGTAAATAAAATTGTGAATACGTGAATAGTTGTCGCGTCGTCGGATGGGCGTTTTTATTTAATAGGAAAATAACGAGATCTCATTAGATCGTGTAAGTTAATTCAGTCATTAATTGCTAAACAATTTTAGGGATAAAATAAAATCTTCTTTGTTAGCCAATGTTCACTTCGCTGTGATTATGTTACGTGTTATGTATGACTTATTTATTGTTACCAATTACGGATTGTGATAGCTTAATCGACTCGTGTTAGTTAATTTGCTTTATTCAGTATCTCGACACCTATTGTGTACACTGTTTATTTGTACATAATTGCATGTTTTTGTTATAATAACTACTTAATTATTATGTTTTAATTCTAATTACTTTTACATATTTTTTTTTCCTGAATCACACTGGATACACAGAAATCGATAATATTAATTACTTATTCGCATTTAATACTAAACCTATTACTATGTTACTACTCTGATTGTCATAAACGTTTCTGTAAAATACTGAGTATGTGTTGTTAAAGAGAATAAAATAATAATAAATACCAAGATTATAGCATTACTTTTTTAAACTTCCAAATTATATTTTATTAGGATACCTAGACATAATAATCAACGTCATTTAACTATAGTAAATGGTTGATTTTAATGTCAACTCAAGCAAGTTCGATTTTTATGCCAACTCAAGCAAGGTCGATTTTTATGCCAACGCAACCCAGGTGATCTCTGTCATTCTCTGTTGGTAGTTAGTTCCGATCATATAGCACCCCTTACAGAGGTAAGTAAGTACCTACCTATAAGCTACTTAGACCTAGCTTCGTTTGCTTTGCAAGTGGAATGAAGGAAAGCCATTTCGCATGGAAGCAAAGCAACAAAATACTTATCTATGATCGATAATTGATCAAGCAAAAAAACGTATGCTTACTTTTCTAGAATGATATTACCTATGTTAGTACATATACTTATTTACCTGAAGGCTCTTAAGGTTGGCTTGAAGAGATCACCTTTCGCTACTATGGGGATAAGTCGGTCCACAATAAATAAAAACCCATTCTAATAGGTTCTGTTCTATACTTACTGTAAAATCACCAAAATAAGGTCCAAATTATCATGCTGTGAGCTCTAATGGCTCAGACAATAGCCGAGACATTCCAGTAAGCCAGGACAATAAGACAATAGGACAGGACAATTGGAAAATGCTATGTCGTTCACGCGTAGGCCTATGAGTCCAGTCAGTAAGGGAGTTACACCGTTGGATTCATACGCTCTTCTCACGGTGGATAGACGCAAATCTGCTATGAGGGCGTTGTTAAAAAACCGGCAAAGTGCGAGTCGGTCAAGTATATAACTTAACCCAACTTTCATAGATTTAAAATTCGGAATTACCCCATCCAGTGACAGAGGTCCTCAACATTTTTGCTATACTTGATGAGTGTTGTAAATTGTGAAATTAAAGACATGAAATTTATACCAAACTTTATTTTTGTTTCTCTATCAAGCAAGATAGATCAAGATACTTAGTTAAGTTAGGTTCCTACTAATTATATAGAGTGTAAAGAACGGTGTACCGAAATATATGCAGGCGTGATTAGTCTATGTAACTAAACAACATTCTTGGGGAAAGTTATTCAGTTTCGTGGACTGAAAACGCAGTCCCTTGCACCTTGTATTTTGGTACACCGTCCCTTACCAACACCTTATGTTCATTTTAGACGCAATCAATCAGTATTTGCATTGAACATTTTTTTTTCTGAAAATGCCAATAAGTACCTATATGTACTAAAAAGAAATACTTACAAACTTATAAAAACGAAACAAAGTCATTCTTAAGCTTTGTCTCTGTACCTTTTCACTACTATTTTGAAAGGTTGAGAACCTCTGCAAATTACTATGAGAAAACAAAATGGGTTCATTCCGAACACAAAACGTGTCGGAATATCCCCGTCGGGTTTATTCCGAATAAAACTAAAATTGAGAGATAGAACGTCCTGGCACATTGAATTGTCCTTAAAAAACGTCAATTTACACTCAATTATTTACTTACCTAGTTTAGACACAATCCAAGTTGGGGTTATTCCGATTTGCTAAAAATGGCGCGAAATCGTCCGTTGGCAGAAAAACTGTCACTGCACTCGTCCGAAAGCCGCTAGTGACGAGCGCAGCGTTGCCAACTCTACGTCTTTTAACGTAGATCTACGTACTTTAGGCCTTTCCTGCAAACCTACGAACTTCAGTCCCAGAATCTACGTATTTTCTTAAAATTGTAAAAATAACAAACTCAGGCTGAATGGGCATAATTTAGTCATTTCCCTTTCATTCGCAAAAAAAAATTAATAAACGTTCCGTTTTATACTAGCGCAAACTCGCTTCGCCAACACAACACTTGCGTTGCGTCATTCAGTAATTTTATAAACAAAGTTCCTATTCCATTCCATAGAGCTGTGTGACTGTAAAACGAAACGTCTCATCTCGCCAGCTCGTAGATGATCTGTGGCCAATGTCGAGCGGCTGTTTTCTGCGATCGATCAATTTAATGAAAACTAATATCAGAAATAGACTTTCTACTAAAACGCTAACAGGCTTACTTTTGACGAAAAGTGGCTTAAAAAAACCGCGAGCCTTCACAAGAACACCTAAATTTGTTTAATAAATATAATATGTATAAATTTCATTTGACTGAAAATGAATAAATTGTAAAACAAAACACACATTTTATTCAGTTTTACCTACCCTACCCTCTTCATTTCACTCGGGAAAAAAGTTAGTAGATCTACGAACTTTACATACGCAAATTTTACTAAATATACGTAATTTTCTAATGTGGTCAACGCCTTTTTCAAAATCCGAGTTGGCAACACTGGACGAGCGTCAACTGGAGACCGATAGCCAAATCCACATGGCGCCTAGGTGAATGTTGTCATCATAAAAATATTATTTCGTTTGGTAGATTTTTCGGTTGTTCGGAATATAACAAAATTCGGAATTCACCTTATGGATTATTTTTTCGTAGGTTTTTGGGATCTGAAAAAATAAGCTATAATATACAGGGTCTTCGGCAGATGGTTGAAAATACGAAAATGGGGGATAGGTGGGGTCGCCTCCCACCTATTTTGAGAATTAAAAAAATCTAGGACTTGTAATTTTTTTTACAGGATTTTTTTTCCTTTTTTTAGAAATTTTGCCATTTTTATACCTTTGAACACATGTAACTTTTTGTTTTTTAAAGCTAGCTCCAAAATCTTTTTTTTAATAGACTTTTATAAGATTGTCGGCTCTAAAAAAATTATGTTTGTTTCAAGTTATTGCTAAAAACAAAAATGTGGGCCCCCGAACTTAAAAAAAAAGTTGAACAAAAATTTAAAAGTCAACTTTGCGATGCATTTAAAAAAAAAATAATGGGGCTGGAAGGCTTCTGTTTTTTTTAAAACATCTCTAAAGCTTAGGCTTTTGAATGGTATGTAATTTGTTTCGGTATCTTTTTTGTAACCAGAGTTGTTAATTTTTATTACTCAATTGGACCATGTTGACGAAATTCCACTAGTTAGGTACATGTTTTGTGAAATGTATCAAATGCAAAGTTGAAAATAATGTAAATACTTACTGTTGGGACGGTTACAAAGAGCAGGTACGTTTTTTTACATTCTTGCACACACATAATAGCTATCTTTTATCATTTATTGGCATATTGGAGTTAGCACTTCCATATGCCAATAAAATGTCCGCATATTCCGCATTGGTAAATTGAGCCATTTTAAACCACAACAAAGTCTTAACAAAACGTCTGATAATAACAAAAAGTGACAAACAACAAAAAAACTTAACAAAATCACAAACACAGCAAAGTGAAATTAACGAAAACAAAAAGAAAACGTTAACGTTATTAACGTTTGTGATTTTGTTAAGTTTTTTGTTGTTTATCACTTTTTGTTATTATCAGACGTTTTGTTAAGACTTTGTTGTGGTTTAAAATGGCTCAATTTACCAATGCGGAATATGCGGACATTTTATTGGCATATGGAAGTGCTAACTCCAATATGCCAATAAATGACAAAAGATAGCCATTATGTGTGTGCAAGAATGTAAAAAAACGTACCTGCTCTTTGTAACCGTCCCAACAGTAAGTATTTACATTATTTTCAACTTTGCATTTGATACATTTCACAAAACATGTAACTAGTGGAATTTCGTCAACATGGTCCAATTGAGTAAAAAAAATTAACAATTCCGGTTACAAAAAAGATACCGAAACAAATTACATACCATTCAAAAGCCTAAGCTTTAGAGATGTTTTAAAAAAAAAAGAAGCCTTCCAGCCCCATTATTTTTTTTTAAATGCATCGCAAAGTTGACTTTTAAATTTTAGTTCAATTTTTTTTTAAGTTCGGGGGCCCACATTTTTGTTTTTAGCAATAACTTGAAACAAACATAATTTTTTTAGAGCCGACAATCTTATACAAGACTATTAAAAAAAAGATTTTGGAGCTAGCTTTAAAAAACAAAAAGTTACATGTGTTCAAAGGTATAAAAATGGCAAAATTTCTAAAAAAAGGAAAAAAAATCCTGTAAAAAAAATTACAAGTCCTAGATTTTTTTTAATTCTCAAAATAGGTGGGAGGCGACCCCACCTATCCCCCATTTTCGTATTTTTAACCATCTGCCGAAGACCCTGTATAATAATTTGCTTTATTTTTTTGTTACAGACGGATTGTAATGAATTATCTCCAGATATTCTAGCCAACCCTTCACCAGATATACCAGCCAACCCTTCGTCAGATATACCCGCCAGCCATTCATCAGATATACCAGCCAACCTTACACCATCAGCCATCCCTTCAACGAGTACTTCAGATCCTCAGTTTGTTGAACCTTCGAGCACAAAAAAGATAAAAAAGACATTGCCCTAACATATCACAAAATCAATTGAAACTCGTCAATCAATTAAAGATCAGGCACTAAATAGAAGGGAAATGGAAGACAAATAGGGATGACGACAGCATCAGAAATAAATTACGAACTCTTGATCACTAAATTGCCCTCCTACTTAAACTTCGGAAAACCTCACTCGTTTTGTTTTCCATCAAGTCTTCCATTTTTAATTCACCATAATCACAAAATGAGTACATAAATGATGCTGCTTAACTATGACGTCACGACTTAGTATTTCTAACATTTTTAGAACAAAATGTCGTTTTTGACAGATAATAAAAAGTAACTCAGATAACTAGCATTCGTCATCCCTATGCTATCATTTTGGTAAAAATGTAGCTAGCCAACTTCAACAACTTCCACAACTGGATGCTGTCGTTGTTCAAGCTGATGTACTAAATTTAATTAAAATGAAAAGGCAATCCACCATTTACCGATTGCTTTAACGGTGAAGGAAAACATCGTGAGGAAACCTGCACACGCCTGCGAAGAAACTCGAAGGTTGTGTGTGAAGTCGACCAACCCGCACTGGGCCCGCGTGGTCGACTAAGGCCTATTCGCCCTGATTCAGGGTAGGCTCGAGCCCCTCGGTGGGGACGTATATGAGCTGTAATGAATCCACCATACAAAGTTCAGAGACCGCGATCACCTCATATAATGATGAATCACAATATTATAATACGGAAATACCTAAGAGTTATATACTACAACAATAAGAAGATAATGCATTACTCGAAACTTACTGAGGATGTCGGAGAACTCAAATTGAACCTGGTCACTTTCCATGAAGAAATTTTCAATTTCAATGAAAGGTAGAAAGTATCAATCAGAGAGTTACGTCAATCGAAAATCGCGTCAACGAACCGGACCCGAACTTACCCGCATTTGAAACCAAACTAACCCAGCTTCAGGATAACATCGGACAAAGGGAACAATGGTCACGAATAAACAATGTAGAAATAAAAGGAGTCCTAATGAAAAAAGGCGAAAATCTCCTGAACCTAGTTGTCAAAATTTCTGACATACATCAGAAAAAAAATGGAATTTAATTGTTCCAAGCGTCTTGCTTAGGAATTGACACACACAAAAATCTGGCTTCCTCTAACCGCCGTCGGTGAGTAAGCCCGTTCTTGATGCAAGATTCAGTTTGAGACCTCGATTCAGAGACTTTCACTTCTAGAACCAGAATAAAATCCCATAAAGTTCCAATTGGAATGCTCTACAAATTAGGATTCTAAGATTTGTGCTTAACATTTTGTATCTATTTGCAGTGTGAAAGCGCTTGTTTTGTATGAAAACGCGACCGGATGTTTGTGGACAACACGGGCGCGTTATCAGGGAGGGGCGTGAGCTGGTCCGAAGCCAGATCCCTGTCTCGTACCTTATAAAAAAATATTTAGTCTAAGATTCTAGTCTAAGAACCTTTTTTATCAAGTCACTCGATACGGTGCCAGATTCCTTTATTTATGATGGTAATAATGTTATTAGGCCGATTGAATGTGATCATCTTTTGAAAGCGAAGTATGGTAGGTCGAAGAGAAAGAGGTAGGGGAAATAAGGGTGTGTAAATGCGACGGGAAGAATGGTTTTCTTGCTTGGGACTGCATGAGCAAGGCGTGCGGGGTTAGGTTTGGAAAGGGGGAGAATGGAGAGGATCGCGGAGGCAAACAGACGCGTGGCGAGAGAGATTGGGGGAACGAATTTTAATTTGTTTTTTTAGGTTATTTGGTGTGAAGAGAAAAAGTGGTGTTTTGTGAGCGAAAACGAGTGTCTTGGTACGTATCCGATTGGCCTTCTAATCTATTGTATTCTCATATTATATTCCAGTTCTAAATTTGTGCAGAACCCTTAGAATTAAAAATATCGAATTCTCGAAAGATAGAGGTACCTATGAAAAATAGGGTTCACTGTAACTAGTACACAATAAGTAAATTGTAAAATTGGAGGACTGAACGATTTAGTTTTGTCTTACCTTGGCATACAAGGTGACAAAAAGTTAGGTGCCATACAAGGTGGGGTCTAAATGACCCGAACATAAGTGACTCCTGTGTAAATATTTATTACTTTAAAAATACATTCAAAAATGCGTTTTTATCAATTTAGAGGATAGTTAGAACGACAATGAAAAGCTAATTTTCACTAGCAATCGATGGTTTGTTTTAATTTTGCAGTAAAATATGAGGCTCATGCATGAGGCTCATTCAAACTGAAAAACTAAGCACCTTAAAACCTCGTTTAACCTTAATGATGTGAAAAAAATAATAATATGAAGTCTTAAAATAGTAACTAGTGTTGGGAACTTCCAGGTAATTGTTTTTCGTTTTTAAGCCAATTTTTACCAAAAAAATATGCGTCTCACTGACTCTAAAACACGTCTATCACAGTCGAGCGCCCACGCAACACTGTCGACGTGTCAACGCCACAAACCCAGCTACTCAAAATTACGGTCCACGCCATTACGGGTTTTTTTTTAAATATTAGATTTTAAAACCGTTGGGGTCTAAAAGACCCCACTTTATATGCAAATGGTTAACGATAACGATAACGATATTACGACTCACACTTGGCCAGTTTTATTATGTGTTGTTTTACTTTAATATTAGTAATACTGTAATCACACAAAGTTTGTATGTATTACCGTTTTCTACGATAGTGCTAAATCAAAAATACCTCTATTGTATTCTAGAATACCTATAAAAAAGATGTTTTTTGTACGGAGACCCCTATTTTTTCATTTCTTATAATTTTTAGTATTTGTTGTTATAACGGCAATAGAAATTCACATTCTGTGAAAATTTCAGCTTTTTACTTATTACGGTTCATGAAATACAGCCCGCTGACAGACGGACTGACAGCGGAGGCTTAGTGATAGGGTCCCGTTGGCCACCATTTAAGTGTATGGAACCCTAAAAATTAAGTAGAAATGATTATAAAAATTAAAATTACCTAATCAACAATTACATTAAGTCAACGTTGTATGAAAATGAAGTCTGAGCGGAAAAATAGAGCCCGTTTTAAAAATGTCATGAAAAATAAACGTAGGTATAACGTCAGTCCTAACAAAATTAATTATAATTTTTGTCAACTAATTTAGGTGATGAGATGCGACGGGGCGGTTTCAATGCGAATAAGTATCTAAAATTGAATAAATGCCACAGTATTAAGATTATTAACCATTACCTAACACATTTTTGTTAGCTAATACGCTGCCTATGGTTATTTGTGGAATGTACATATGAACGCTGTCGACGTAAACGTGTACACTGAACCGCAGCAACAGGGAAGAGAAATGTCATTGTCAATGTCAAAATCACATTGCGAATTGGGATTGGGATTGGGAGTCGAGATAATTGAGGTTATATTTTGATTCTACAAAATATCATTAGTGATCTGTGAGTTTGATGATTTTTGGGTAATTTCTTGTGGTTTAAAATATGAAAGTACAGAAAAAGGTAATTTGATTATATTTTCTCATTAATATGTGTACAAGTTAACTACCTTAACTACATACATCTTTCAAATACTTCTTTATGAAGGAACCACAAGAAACTAATTAATTTTCCAGAAGCGCTACTTCGATACAGAAGAAAATGTCGATAAAAAGCAACCCGCGCCTAAGAATGTCGAAGTTTACAATGTGAAAATCACCCCGAGGTTCCTGAAAGCGCAAGAAATCAAAGTAAGTAAAGTTATAGGTAAGTACAGAGATTGTATGCTATTTATAAGGGGAGGTAGATTTATGTAGAGGTAGACGCATGTAACCACACGCGTTCTAAAAATGAGGCAAATTGCTTTCAGTCCATAACAAAAACTATGTGCTTGCCCTTCCAGGAGGAGAAAAACAGGAATAAGACCAAGAAGACAAAGAAAAAAGTTAAAAAGAAGTTTCCTGGGAAAGCACCAGTTGACCGTTCAAGGCTGGAACAGTACTCCCGAGGCGAAGGCATTAGTAGTAAGAAAGTGGGATATGCACTTCACGCAGCAAAATTGAAGAAGAAGGAGAAGAAAATACAATATGCTCAAGAACAAGCTGCAAGAGCTGAGATACTACTGACAGAAGATCAGGGGTCAGTGCGATTGGTATTTGTAATTCTAAATTAGTAACACTGCGTTAAACTAGTGAAAATGTGTTATAGAATGTTAAAAATAATATACTATTTATTAGGCCTCAAGGATTACTACTTTTACTAAGCTGTTACTAATGAATAAAAAAAAAAGAAGAAACTATGTACCTAAGGCTCTTAAAATTCAATGCACTTGCGTTATTTGCTTCATAGTTATGTGCCCTGTGGTACCAAAAATCCCCATTGCAACCAACTAAATATTGATTTTTGTGATAAATTGCCAATATTTTTTTTAATTGCAACAGGTTTTTAGAAGTAGATGATGAAGATGGAAAAACCACAGCAGTCTCACAGAAAATCATTGCAGAAAATGTAGACATCTCGGCAGCCACAAAGATATTTGACTTGAAGCTTGATTTTGGCCCATACAGAGCTAAATATACTCGCAATGGAAGACATTTATTATTGGGTGGCAAAAAGGGACATCTGGCTGCATTTGATTGGGTCACAAAGAAGATCCATTGTGAAATCAACGTTATGGAATCCATTCATGACATAAGGTACACAGAAATTCTTTAGAATCATAAATTTATTGTATAACAAATACAGAGGTGTTTTTAATAACATGCAAGCTTTTCAAAGTAGGCTCTACCTATGAAACTGAACAGCATTCCTCAAGGAACCCATATTGGATTCACAATAAAATTTTGGATTTTTCATACATATAGCTGATCAGTCAAACTAGGGTTGACAGATTGGTATGAAGTCAAAAAATGGACAAAGTGCAGCAGTGGATGTCTTTCGGTTGATATGATTACTGTCTAGTTTGTGAAATACAGCCCACTGACGACAGACAAAAAAATATTTGTGAATTATTTTTTTATTGACAATTAGTGAGCCCTTGACATCATCTCACCTGATTGTAAGTTACGATGATGCCGAAGATGGAAGCAGGCCTACCAAGAGATCCCAAAGCAATGAGGAAATGGCTATCTTCTCTTCAAGCTGGAACACATCAATGCTGTTAATGTTGATGCTTGGGGCAGCAAGACTTAGATAAGATGGTGGTAGCTAGCCAGGCGAGCTAAGAAAATGTCCTTCCACCAAGGAAACCGTGTCATGCAAAGTTAGACTCCACCAGGAATCACACCTGCAACCTACCTCCTGCTTTGAAGCTAATGGACATAAACATTACTCCACAGAAGTGGTTAAAATGTATGGAGTGGAGTATGAGTTACAAATCAGAAAATTATTAACCTCACTTACTCGTACTATTGTATACTTGCGATAGTAGGTTCTTGGTGGAACACTGAAATGAACATATTTAGGTTTATTATAAATAAAACACAAATTTGTATAATTATACTGCAACCGGTTTCGTGATCATCTTCAGGCAGTAGACTCACAATTTGTGTTATTAATTGTGGAATAGTGCAAGGAAAAACCTAAATATGTCACTTACTGTATACCTCACTTACTGTTCTTATTTTCTCTTTTTAGCTGGCTTCATGTGGAGACAATGTTTGCGGTGGCTCAGAAAGAATGGCTGTACATTTACGATCACACTGGAACCGAAATACACTGTATGAAGAGACTGGACAAAATTTTGAGGATGGAATTCCTTCCTTATCACTTTCTTCTAGCGTGTGTCGTAAGTGTTCTCAAAATAATTAAAGGAAACACATTTTACAAATTTAAAAGTTTCTCCAATTACAAAAAAAGGTCATGAGCCACCATTTTCAGTTTTCAGAAGGCTCCATAGATAGATTGATAGATAGATAGAGGAGCAATCAAAGAGTTTCTGGTAATATTATAAAACCACAAGAACTATGCAAGCAAATATTTTATTCTTGATTAAACATTGATGTCGATTCGGTGTTACAGGACTTAACTTATTTGACAGGATTAAACTAAATTTACGCATTCTGTCTTTTACTTTCTGTATCGAAAAGACAAGGATAGAATGCTTAAATTTAGTTTAGTCCTGTCAAATAAGTTAAATCGTGTTACACCGAATCGACACCATTATCTACTTTTATATTATTATTTGGGTACTTTTTTACTATTATTTTATTATTGTTTCAATCCTACTAATATTATAAACGCGAAAGTTTGTAAGAATGAATGCATGTATGTTTGTTACTCTTTCACGCAAAGAACGGACGTGGCTGAAATTTGGTAGGTAGACAGATTAGGACCTGGATTAACATATAGGCTACTTTTTCCACGCTTTCTAGCCGCTTGCGGCTTGCGTACTGCGCACCCTCGGAGACATTAGTAGAAACTATATTCAAGCCAGCGAAGCGGCTGACAAAATCTAGTTTTACATACTATAGTCATTTCGCAAAACAAGTTCATGGAAAATTCAAAATTTCAAAAAAAAGTCGGTCAGAATTACAAGTAGAAGCACTGAATAACATAACGGATACCTACCATTAAAGTAACATCTTATATAAATATTTCATTGTTGCAGAATGAATATGGATTCATGTCTTGGTTAGACATTTCCATTGGAGAAATTGTTGGCCATTACAACAACAAGCTGGGCAGAACACCTGTGATGGCACAAAATCCGTACAATGCAACCCTTTGCTTGGGGAACTCCAAAGGTGTGGTGTCTCTATGGGTCCCCTCAGTCAAGGAACCACTAGCTAAAATCCTTTGCCATAAAACACCGTTGACTGCTATCGCTGTGGATAGTCGAGGAATGTTGGTAACATTAAATTATTCCTTGTATAGACATTTGCAGTTTAAACAAATCTTTCATTGGGTGCTTTTACACACACTTTCCTACAGTCAATAACGTCGGCTTGCACGACGTAAAGAGCATGCGTGTGTGTTAATTGATAAGACTATCAATTATTATGGTTCATCTAGTTGTATACTAATTGACTGACTCGGTGGCTCAGTGGTTAGTGCTCTTCACTGCTGATCCGAGAGTTGTGGGGGGAATCTTACTTTGGGGCCAGATGACCATGTGTGATTTGTCCCAGAATATTTTTTATTTATTTATTAATTGTAATATTTTTGCCCTTTAGGATTATCAATTATTACGGTTCATCTAGTCGTATACTTGTAATATTTTTGCCCTTTAGGATTACAGGCTATCTATCACACAAATAATTTTCGAAAAACCTAAAAACTTTTAGGTACAAGCTTTAATTTGAAAAGAATTTTAATTATTTTGTATTCTTCCTAGCAAATTCTTTCAATTGATACACATATCATGGGTGCATAAAAATTAACTGGTCCGCCATGTATCGTTGAGAGTCCGTCATATTGGATTTAGAATAATGTCACTTAGCTAACGGTGCATTGTTCTCCAAACTTAACGTGTATACAAAATTTCAGCTCAATCGGGAACCGATAAGGGGTTCTAACTTAGCTTCCAAAATTTATCCCTAACTAACAAACAGACTACACGGCAAGTTAATATAAAGCTTGTAAAATAGAAAAACAAATTATCTAGCAGTAATTATTTTTTTCGTAGAATACTGGTTATCTACAAGGAACAAGGTACTTACTTCTTTATAGTTCCTATTTGATGTTGTTCGGCAATCAAACCACAATTCATTAATTACTAGCTGGGGTACCCGGCTTCGCTCAGGAAGTTGATTGATATGATACTTTCAAATCCTCGACGGATCTTGCCTTATATACCCCTACCAATGGGTAGCCCCACCCATACAAAAAGGGCTTCGAATGGTCCACAATGTTCCACAACATTCGAGTGTTCCGGAATATACCACAATGATCTAGGATGATGTGGAATGCTCTTAAATGTTCTGGACTGTTCTAAAAATTTCCAAGGTGAGAAATTTCCCTGTATATCTTCAAAAGCGCGCCCTTCACGTAAAAACGGGAACCCTTTTCATGGATGGGGGATAGAGGGCTACCACACCATAAACTCCCTTAATCCTACGAGGACTGGTTTCTGAGTTTTAGCATTGTACACTTACTTTTATAATATATAATGATTTCAACACTTAGGTACATGGCTACATCGGGAGTTGACCGCAGCCTGAAAATATGGGACATCAGGAATCTGGACGGTCCTGTGCAACATTACAAACTCCGAACTGCACCGGTGGACTTGGAGTTCTCGCAGAAGGACATGCTAGCCGTTGGCTTGGACAATGTGGTCGAGATTTACAAGTATGTAACATAACCAAATTAACCGACATAGCTCACAGTATCCTCAGTCACACCTCACAGTAGCCTGTAGAACAGTCCACCGTAAGACGCAGCGTAGGCAGGCCTTCCACTCGGTGGAGGACCGACGACCTGGTGAAGGTGGCTGTAAAACCAGTCAGCGCAAAACCAATTGTTGTTGAAATCTTTGATAAGCCTCAGTTAAAATCACTAGACTTCTTTCGTCTGACATATTTGATGAACAAAACATAATAAAATTTGACTGCATCTCACCTAATGGGAAGTATTGATGCAGTTGAGGATGGTACACGCAATCTCAAATAATGCTTATTCACTCGCCTTAGAGGTCCCCATATTATAGGAATCGGGAAACACTGACGCAGACAAGGAGTTCCACTCCTTCGCTACTAAATGAGGAAGCGTAACGCTTCGTGCGGAAAGGTAAACCGAACAAAGACCGATGACCTTTGACCGACGGTGGAATGAGGTGAAGTTCTTGCGCACACTCTCCGAAATGAATTCGATAGAATACCGATAGACAGGCGACTTTGCGGCTATACTCAAGGCTTTAGAGCTTGTTGTTTACCAATGAATCTCTGGGCGCGTCGGTCGATGGCGTCCAAAGTATCCAGCTGATAGCGGGCCGATCCATCCCGTAAGTGTGAACAGAACTCCTTGAGCGGACCTGTGCTTAACATACGGTAAGCAGCTGTTCAGGTGTGAAGTAACATCTCACCTTAGAGAGAATGCCCAGCTTCATTGCAGCAACTTTTGCCTCAGACTCAATGTAACAACCGAAATGAAGATTGGGTTAACACCCAACATTTAACAATCCAGGTGATAGATTTAACACCCAATCGATTAATCGATTCATTCCGGAGAGTTGGAGTAAAGGTGAAAGGACTCCTTTTGGCGGAAAAAAGACGCGCCTGTGTCTTAGAGGCATTAATCCTTACGAGGTTGGCATCACCCCAATCAGACACCGCCTGAAGTGTTATGTTGTTTCTGATTCCAGCAACTGTTGTTCACAAACTACGGAAAAACCATATCTCAGGCACAGGATGTCAAAACCCATTGGCAATTTAAAATTTTGCCCATACGAAGATGTTCTCGGAATTGGAAGCAGTAGTGGTTTCACCAGCATTATTGTTCCAGGTACACATGTTTTTTTTTTCATATCTGAGGTGGACTAATATAACTTTTATCAAAATCTGTGTAGTACTTTTTTAGAAAACAAAAATAATAATGCAAAATTGTACTAAGTTGTTGACATGGAAGTTGGTTTTTTAACGTGTTCAGCGCTTCCAATTATTGGGATGTATGTATTTCTGTTTATTTGGATAAACTACATGGCTTCATGGATTTTGGTGTGTGAGGTGTCGTTAGATTCGTCTTGATCCCATAGGCTACATTTTAAACAGTCAGGTTTATATTTTTATATACTATTCATTGTACTGATTACTGATTTTGAAAAATCTTTTTTTAGTCGATAGGGTGGTCCCATGTAAATTTTACCAAATCGGTTTGGTAAATTGAATAAGTACATTAAAAATAAGTAAATTAAAAAACAACCAACTGTTTTTAATGTACTTATTATTTAAGTTAGTTGTACTTTTGATGCTTGATGCCGTTATTATAAGACATTTTTAATATTATTTGAATTTTACAGGAAGTGGCGAACCAAACTTTGATGCACTGGAGAACAATCCGTTCCAAAACAAGACACAAAGACGAGAGGCCGAGGTTAAGGCATTGCTTGATAAGATTCCTGCTGAACTCATCACTCTCAATCCGTTCGACATTGCCGAAGTTGATGTGGTCACTATGAAAGAACAGATGGAAGCCAAGAAAAAACTTCTGGTAAGACATTGCTGAACTCAAATGGCAGTGGGCAGGGCACATAGCTTGTAGAACAGATGGCCGTTGGGGCAGCAAAGTTCTCGGTTGGCGACCGCACACCGGAAGACGTGGCCTACCCAGGCCTCCCACTCGGTGGACCGATGACCTGGTTAAAGGTCGCAGAAAGCCGCTGGATGCGGGCAGCGCAGGAGCGGTCGTTGTAGGAATTTTTTGGGAAGGCCTTTTGTCTAGAGGCCGTTGTTAAAAAATTAATGTCTGAAAATTATCTTCAAAAAATAAAACCTAGTTAAAAAAAATATAGGACAAAGAGCCATAATTATTATTATCGATAAAGGCCCATAATTATGGTCTGGCTGGTCTAAAGGAGCTGCCCGCTGCTCCAAGCACGAAAGAAGTCGCTTGCTATGCTCGGGCACCTTAGAATTTATGATGATACTGGTCCATTTAGTTGATTTAAGGGAAGTTTATGCCTCGATTTATTCGGTCGCTTTAGGGAACTGGTTCAGTTTTTGTTGATTTCATCAACTAAAACGTCACCCTGAAGTCCTCGTAGAAATATGCTGACGTTGTGAGGATACCATTTTAGTGCGCTGTGAACTGAAAAAGTTTGAGAACCCTGGTGATATATGATTATTTAAAAGAAATCTTGGTTACTTTAATCATAGAGTAAATACATGCTTTAACGAATTGGTTTGTTACAGTATCTCAAACCGAAGAAAGTTGACTTTACGCCAAGGCATAAAAAGAAGAAAGGAAAAACCAACATTGCTAGAAAGAAAATAATAAAGGAGCAATCTAGAAAGGTAATTTTTGTTTCTTATTAAAATGTGTAAAGATTTAGTGATGTTTTTTACTACCATTATATATTTTTTAACTTTTCTTTTGTTACAGGAGTTCATAGAAAAATCAATTGAAGCAGAGAAACTGCTTGATCTGCCAGAAAAACAGAGCAAGCCTAAAAAATCCTTCGGTGTTCTAGATAGATTTGTATCAAACCCCAAATAAAAGAAATAAAATACCAGTCGTAGAAAAATTTGATTTTTATTTTTTTCATCTTAATTTATATCCTGTGATCCATTATTTACATAATATCATTTGGAACAAAAATCCATCAACATGATCTCTTAAAAAATTAATGTCTAAAAATTATCTTATAAAAATAAAACCTAGTAATAAAAAAATATAGCTAGTAATTACATGAACTAACAAGGGATGTCAAAGAGATCACACAAACCTTCTGAACCTCGTAAGCAGAAGGAAAAGTCCTGGACCGTGACTGGTGGACTTAGCCGTAATAGGTAATCTGAAACAATGGCAAATTACAATCAAGACTTTCAAGCGCATTTCCCGTGGCACTACCAGTGGAACTACTGGTAGTGCCATAGTTAAATTTCATTTACTGTAGCACTACTGATTTAATTTGATAGGTTTACTCCCAATCCGACCAAACAAAAAAAAGCTAAGCAGTAAATTACTTTACTTTAGATTATTTTTTTAACTAAGTTTTATCTCAAAAAACTGTAAATGAGCGAGCGAAGCGAGCGATATTAGGTTTGGTCAGGTTTGATTGATTATACAGTCAAAGAGCCTCGCGAAGCGAGGCTCCCCCGATGGGCAGAAGAATGCTTCGCAGAAGAAGAAATTGGGAGTATACTTAATAGCTATTGGTAGTGCTACGGTAAATTAAATTTAACTATGGCACTACCAGTAGTTCCACTGGTAGTGCCACGGGAAATTCCCGGACTTTCATAGGTTGTGCTCGCCCCAGCCGACAGGCAGGACCATTTCAAAGAAAATGCTCCATACACAATTTTATTTTCTGATGAATATAAAAAAATCGCCCTAATTCAGTAAATCTATTCGAATTCACGGTCGAGCCCCTCGGTGGGGACATATATGAGCTGATTGATGATATGAGAACAATTAAGTATTTTTTTTCTTTTAAAAGCGCAAAAGATGGAAGCAAGCTTACCAAGATGCTCAAACCTAAACTGCGCTATTAAAAGTACATTACTGCCGTAGTCTGTAATAATGACTGCGTTGCGAGCTACAAGCGCAGCGTAGCGCCGCTCCAGGCCATCACAGCGCGGTCAGCACTGCAGTCCTTGATGGCCAAGCTAGAATAAAAGCCGAAGCCTTTATAGCGCGGACAGCAAGGGCTGCAATGCTGACCAAGCTTGAACCTCGTAAGCAGAGCGAAGCTATGCTCGACGTTAGCAGTGCAGTCATTACGAACAAAGACTTGTATAGTGCTTGTTACTCAAAAAATGCGAGTAATTATATTAATTAATTAATTATTTTATTTTTTTATTTCAAAACCAGTTCATTTTAGATATGAATAGTAAGGATTTAATTAAATTTAACAGTTATTTTAATTCAAACCCGCTTTTCAAAAACGTGACTAAAAAAAATCATTTTTCTGTCGCTTGCATTTATGTCTTTTGTTTGAAATGAATAGGCATCATTGTTATATTTGTGTGATTATAGAGGTGTGGTTGTATGCGCAAATCCGACTCGCACTTGGCCGGTTTTCAGGGTTCCGTACATCAAAAGGTGAAAACAGAACAATTATAGGATCACTCATCGACGGTTAAGAATCAAATACTGCTATCTGACATTTTGGTGATTTTGAGATTTTGATGGGACTGGATTTAGCAGATTTTGCTGCATAGGTTGGCAAAGACTGACTTTCGATTTGATGAATATTTAGAGAGATATTAAATGATATTAAAAACTGCTAAATGTATGACCATAAAAAACAAGGAAATATTCTGCTATGATCTGCTATCATACTAATGGCAAAAAGTGACTATCTTCTTTTACATGCATTTTTCTGCGTTAATATGCTATCTTACTAATAACAAAAACGACCACCTTCTTTTACTTGATTTTTTCTGATATAATCTGCTATCTTACTAATAACAAAATCAACCCTCTTCTTTTACTCATTTTTTTCTGCTATAATCTGCTATCTTACTAATACGATACGTTTTCCGGTGCGCGGTCGCCACTCGAGAACTTTACTGCCCCATCGGCCATCTGTTCTACGAGCTACGTGCCCTGCCCACTGCCACTTCAGTTTAGCGATTCTGTGAGCTTTTTCGGTTACTTTAGTTCTCCTGCGGATCTCCTCGTTTCTGATTCGATCACGCAGAGAAACTCCGAGCATAGCACGCTCCATTGCCCTTTGGGTGACCTTGAGCCTTCTTATGAAGCCCATAGTAAGCTACCATGTCTCAGTTCCGTAAGTTGTCACTGGCAACACACACTGGTCAAAGACCTTAGTCTTGAGACACTGCGGTATTTGGGACGTGAAGATATTGCGAAGCTTCCCGAACGCTGCCCAGCCGAGTTGGATTCGTCGATTGATCTCTTTCTTGAAGTTGGAACTACCTAGCTGGACTGTTTGTCCCAGGTATACATATTCGTCAACAACTTCCAGTGCAGAGTCTCCAACCTTTAGAGGAGTGGGTGCGACACGGACATTTAACATTATTTTCGTCTTGTGCATGTTCATTTTAAGACCCACTTGTTGAGAGACTTAACTGAGGCCATCGATCATTGTGCTTAGGTCTTCGATAGTCTCAGCCATGACCACGATATCGTCAGCGAATCGGAGGTGGGATATGTACTCGCCGTTGATATTGATGCCGAGTCCACCCCAGTCCAGAAGATTAAAAACATCTTCCAGGGCGGCGGTGAACAGTTTCGGAGGATATAACGTCTCCCTGTCTCACCCCTCGCTGCAACTGGATAGGTTTCGAGTTCTGGTCCTGGAGGCGAACCGACATGGTGGCGTTTTCATACAGACACTTCAACACCTCGATGTATCGATGGTCAATTTGGCACCGCTGGAGAGACTGTAGCACAGCCCAGGTTTCGACTGAATCAAAGGCTTTCTCATAGTCCACAAACGCCAAGCATAGTGGCTGATTATACTCTTCGGTCTTCTGTATAATCTGCCGCAGTGTATGTATTTGATCTATGGTACTAAAGCCTTTTCGGAAACCGGCTTGTTCGGGAGGCTGGAAGTCGTCAAACCTGCGTGCGAGACGATTCTTACTGACTCTCGAAAACAGCTTGTAGATATGGCTCAGAAGTGAGATGGGTCTGTAGTTCTTCAGCAGGGTGTTGTCACCCTTTTTGAAGAAAAGCACGACCACACTTCTGTGCCATGCCTTAGGCGTTTGTCCCTCGAGTGTAACAGAATTAAATAACTTCTGAAGAGCTTTTAGTACCGGTGATCCACCTGCTTTCAGAAGTTCAGCCGTAATTCCATCATCACCCGGTGCCTTGTTGTTCTTGAGCTGTTTGAGAGCCATTCTAATCTCGTACAGGCTGACGTCCGGGATATCTTCGGTATAGTGTCGGGTTAGTCTGGCTCTTGGGTCTTCAGCCAGATCGCTGACAGGCAAACGTGTGGTCTTGTACAATTGTCCATAGAACTTCTCAATTTCTTCCAGCAACTCAGTCTAGACGATATGGTCCTGCCATCCTCAGTCTTCAGCTCGGTCAGTTGGCTTTGTCCAACAGACAGATCTCTCGCGAACACTTTTGAGCCTTTGTTGTGCTCAATCGCCTCTTTAATACAATTTGTATTATATTGGCGTAAATCGCGAGTTAGGGACTTAGAGATCTGCCTGTTTAGTTGCCGATACTGTGAAGCGTCTTCAGAGGACTGCAAAACCAATCTGCGTCTTTCTTCCATGAGGTTGCTGGTGAAGTCGGAGATTTTTTTGGTTCTGCTTGAACGGCGAGTTTTAAAAATCTTAGACCCGTCTGTTTGAACAATTTCCACGAACCTGTTATTATAATCGTCCACATTCTCGCAGTCTCCTAGGCATTCGAAACGATTGTGCAACTCGAGCTGAAAGCTCTCGGGGTTTTGGAGCTGGATGGGCGCCGGTCGGAGCGTAGACTTCATCAGTCGACATCTTTCTAGCTTGGTCTTTAGATTCAATGTGCCTCTGACCATCCGGTGATCGCTTCCTGTTTTGGCTGAATTGATCACGGAGACATCATTGAGTATTTGCCTCCTTGTCGACAAGGTGAAGTCTATCTCGTTTTTTGTAACGCCATTCGGATGCAACCATGTCCACTTCCGCTGTTTTGACTTTTTGAAGAAGGAGTTCATCATAAAGAGGCTCTCCTTCTCCATAAAGTCAGCCAGCATCTGGCCACGTGCATTTCTTACTCCATATCCAAATTGCCCCACTCTCAGCTCACCATCGCTTCGTTTGCTCAGTTTCGCGTTAAAGTCCCCCATAACAACTGTATAATGGGTCCTGGTGCTATGTAAGGCTGTAGAGATGTCCTCATACATAGTCTCTACCTCGTCGTCGGAGTGTTCCGTAGACGGCGCGTATACCTGTATGACCTTCATCGAATATCGTTTGGTGATTCTGAGTATAAGGTATGCTACCCTTGTCGAAACGCTCAGGATTTGGACCATATTGTTAATCAGGGACTTGTGGACGAGAAACCCGACACCACCCTGGGACTTTTGGTTGCCCTCCCGGAAATAGAGAGGTTTCCGGATTTAAAGATCATGGTGTCCTCTCCCTCTCTTCACATAAACCTACGATATCCCACCGTAACCTGTTCAATACTTCTTCGAGTTCTGTAAGTTTCTCGTCAGTCCGCAGTGTACGCGTGTTGTAAGTTGCCAGGGCCAAAGGTCGTTGGGTTTGGTAGCCTGGCATCTGCCGGGGATTCTTCGCACCCCCCGCCCCGCCGTTACCATGACTGCTACCGGAGCTAGGAATAGCGGGGCCGCTGGGGACTAGGGGCCGTTTTCTGGGTGTGGATTTCATAGGAGGGTTTTGCCGTAATCGCCACGCTTGGCGGGCGAGTTGGCGATCGCAGTTTGATTGCAGGTGTGTTGCAATGCACGGAAAGACACTGCTGCCCATCCTCCGGTTTTTAGTCCCTTAGTCGCCTCTTACGACACCCATTGAAAGAGATGGGATGGTCCTATTCTTAGCCGGGAACCATACGGGTGTACTTACCAAAACAGAAACACGGTGTTAGCCAACGCACTGTTGAATTTCATCACTAAATACAATGTGTTAATTACACAAAAATTCTTAGAGCCTGGTCACACTCAAATGGAATATGACTCGGTTCACAGTGCTATTGAACGGAAAACAAAAAACAAGGAAATTTACCTACCCAGCGACTACGTCAAGCTAACCAGAAAAGCGCGTAAAAAGAACCCATATTTTGACTTGATAAAAGACTACGCAGACAATAAAACGCATGTGTACAAAAGTGTCCGCCCTGGTAAAAAGGCAGGGGACCCTCAGGTTGTGGATATAAGACAGATAATGTACGAACCTGAAAATATTATCAAAGTCAAACTAAATCACGATGATGATTGGATAAACTTACCACCAAGGCCAAAAGCAATCTTCATCAAGGCAATCTTCATCAAAAGCTTATAGACCACTACACCAAAACAAACTACCTATAAATAAAACAAAATATAACCACCTTCAACAGCTAAAGTCAGTATTGCCTCAAGATTGACACGGTTTCTACGATTTTTTACCCTACACTGATTAAAAACTTACATTTAAATAATTATAAAATTTATAAAACCTATTTGATTATATTGTAAATTTATTTTTCTTTGTACAGCTCAACAGAACTGTAGGGAACTTAATTTTGGTAAATAAAAACACGAGTACAGGTGGACAAAAAATGACGTTTGTGTTTTAAAAAAGGTTATTTTTACAGATTTAAATTCCAAATTATTTTTGTGGCTTTTCTCCTTTTTATTGAAAAAGAAAAATTGATGGATACACCGTATCCACAATGCCATATGGATAAATTATCTGAGTACAAATTTAGTTTTAGCGGTTTGTGCCCAGAATTGACTCAATAAAGACAGATTTTTCTTTCTTTTTCATGTTTGCTGATTATTTGACTGCAATTTGTGTTCCCTTTTCATAGTTTAAGATATGTTTGAGTATCGTTTCATTTGTGTGTCATCTTTATAAATAAAAAAGTACTTTTGATTGAAAAAGTTTTATTAGCAAACCTGGCATCTGCAACAAAATTGTACATAATTCACTAAAGTCCAAGAAATAAAGGTGCTATCTACCATAAAAAACCTGCTATCTGCATCAAAATGGTACAGATTTCACTAAACCTGAAATCAAAATGTGCTATCTCCCAAAAATCCAACTAACCTTTACATTAAATAAAAATGCTTATCAACATTGAAAACATAGTTAATTTTTATGTATAATGCCATAATTGGATTTTAAGATTTAATAAATATAAAAAAAATAAACGTTTTTTTCGTCTCCTGTAAAATTGACTTTTTGAAAATAACACTATTTGATTCTTAACCGTCGTCATGTGTCTGTCTGTCCGTCCGTCTGTCACAGCCAGTTTGCTCGGAAACCACTGGACCGATTGAATTAAAAGGTATACATATAAATGAATTTTAAACAAAGGGGCCACTTTAGAGGGGTAAATTAGAAAATTTTAAAAAAAAGTTTTTCAAAATGTTATGTTTGGCATCAAATGAAAGGCCTTGTTAGATTATTATTTTTTATATTAAAAACAATAGTTTTGAAGTTATTTAAGAAACTAGGCGAAAATTGACTGTTCCGACCGGGGAGGGCCTTGTCTCCAAAAGTACTGGACCTAAAAACTTGAAAAAGTCACTGTATATAGGATGACTTTTAATTAGTTCTTGATAGCAAAGGATATAAATGTACTCGTGATTACAAACAACTTTCCCAAAAAACTATGTCAAATATTAAAAAAATATTTGGTCCTTTATATATTTTAACTTGTCATGTATCGGGAATAAAACATTTTTTTCATATTTCACATATAGTTTATTTTGGAAAGTTGTTTGTAATCACGAGTACATTCATATCCTTTGCTATCAAGAACTAATTAAAAGTCACCCAGTATAAGGTTAAATACATAGATTACAGGAAAATCTATGAGAAAATCTAGTCTTTCCGTTCCCACATGACGGGAAAAATGAAATTACTAGTTTAGAATAACGTGCCCCGTCACTCGACTCGCTTATACCTACCGCACAATATACCTACACTTACCGGCCCGCTCGGGCAGGCTTTCGTAAGCCGGGCCGCCACCGACCCCTCAAAGGAGCCGCGCGCAACGTTACCAGTTTTATGCGCCGTCTGTCGCCAGGTAGAGACCCGTCGCATCAAATTGCAATGTTGTATATTGCACGCAAAAAAGAATAGGTAAAGAAAATCTTAGATCATTTTAGGCAGGTAGGTAATCACTACCTATTACAATAAAAAAATAAACTAATAAAATTGGCTAATTGCGTGTCGGATCATTTAAAAAGTAGGGTTCCGTAGTTTTTAAAAAATGAAAATAAAATAAAACAAAGTTTTTGTAAAAAGTTAAACTTTTTACAAAATCAAATACACGTCTTATGTTAGTACTTAGCCGTGATATTTTTTCTTGTAAATTTATTATGTGACCTATTATTCCCAATACTTTTCAGATTTCCTGAAATAGCGGTTTCGTAACTCTAAAGTCAGCACTTGAAAACTTAATATTTAGTAAACTAATCATTTATCGGTGGACATAGCCAAACCACAGTCTAACAATCCATACAGTCGTCCAACGGAGGGCGTCAGAGAGCGCAATTGTGCGAGGGCTGCGGGGCGGGTAGGGCCCACTAGACCATTGTCTGTTGTTTGTATGGTGCGGTAGGCCCATACATTGAGGGTCGTTACGTTGCATTTTTGATGTGTAACATCTTTGCTCTCGCTTTCCTGCAATTTGTGGGAGTGATTTCGTGAAATGGGACGGAAATGTGTAACAGGAAGTCGCGAAAGCGCGCGCTATTCGATCTGACGAATGAGCTTTGCTCTCGCTTTCCTGCAATTTGTGGGAGTGATTTCGTGAAATGGGACGGAAATGTGTAACAGTGATTTCGTGAAAAGGGACGGAAATGTGTAACAGGAAGTCGCGAAAGCGCGGAATTATACTTTACGAGAGTCCGACTCGCACTTGGTCGGTTTTTTTCGTTACTGTCAGATCCGCCACCCAGGTACAATATCGTCATCAAATCTAACTAACCTAAAGTATTTTGTCACATGTTACACATCATAAGCGAGTACTGTAGGTCTCGCTCGATTTTTTTTTATTATCAATCATTCATGCACGGCTACTTATTATCTTTTGATTTATTTCGGTTCATAATTTTTGAAAATTATTAAAGTCTTACTAACAAGCTATGGATCACTGTTGTCTGGAAATAAAAATTGAAAAAAAAAAAATTAAAAATTATTTAATATAATTTAAATAAATATTAAAAAAAATTGTTATAACTAATTTTTAATAAATTTCAAATTAATAATTTTGCTACAACTATTTTTTAATAAATTTAAAATAATTAAAAAAAAATTGTAACAGAGTTTTAACAATTTATTTTATTAATATATCATAATTATCGATACTTTTTTAAAATTAAAATTTTGTGTGAGTTAGACAACATCTCATTCTCATCTAATCATCATCTCATCATGGTAAGTGACGATGTAGTCGAGGATGGTACACGCAAACTCAAATAATGCCTAGTCACTCTCGCCTTGACGTTCCTGATATGGATCATTTTATAGGTATTACTAGCTGTCCCGGCGAACTTCGTACCGCCTTACATTACATTACACTGCCCTGCCCTACCCTACACTACCCTACACTACACTACACTACCCTACCCTACACTACCCTACCCTACATACACTACACTACCCTACCCTACCCTACACTACCCTACCCTACACTACCCTATCCTATCTCTCAAGTTGGATCGAACTGCACATGGTGTGCGAATTTTATTATAATCGGTTAAGTGGTTTAGGAGTCCATTGAGGACAAACATTGTGACACGAGATTTATATATATTAAGAATAAGATTGTGGCCTTTTTTTTTACGAATATGACATAGGTACATACTATAATCCGTTGTTGAAAAAAATTGCCGCCATTTTTAACTTTTTAGTTACTGGACCGATTGCTTCCAAAATCGATATCTTAAGGTCCCTGATGTCCCTTATCACGAATTCGTTGCCCGAATTAAAAATAGTGGCCGCCATTTTGAACTTTTTAGTTACTGGACCGATTTCTTCCAAAATCGATATCTGAGGGTCCCTGAGGTCCCTTATCACGTATCCGTTGTCAGAATTGAAAAAAATGGCCGCCATTTTGAGCTTTTTATTTACTGGACCGATTGCTTCCAAAATCGATATCTGGGGGTGGGTCCCTGAGGTCCCTTATCACGAATCCGTTGTCAGAATTGAAAAAAATGGCCGCCATTTTGAACTTTTTAGTTACTGGACCGATTGCTTCCAAAATCGATACCCTGAGGTCCCTTATTACGAATTCGTTGCCCCAATTTAAAAAAGTGGCCGCCATTTTGAACTTCTTAGTTACTGGACCGATTTCTTCCAAAATCGATACCCTGAGGTCCCCACGAATCCGTTGCCCGAATTGAAAAAAGTGGCCACCATTTTGAACTTCTTAGTTACTAGACCGATTGCTCCCAAAATTGAGGTCCCTTATGACGAATCCATTTTCAGAATTGAAAAAGTTGACGCCATTTTGATCTTTTTTGTTACTGGTCCAATTGCTTTCAAAATTGATATCTGAGTGTCCTTGAGGTCCCTTATAGATCGATTTTCAAAAAGTTCAAAAAGGCGGGCACTTTTTCAATTCGGGCAACAAGATGTGATAAGGGACCTCAGGGATCTTCAGATATCGATTTTGGAAGCAATCGGTCCAGTAACTAAAAAGTTCAAAATGGCGGCCGCTTTTTCAAGTCGGGCAACGGATTCGTGATAAGGGACCTCGTGGACCCTCGGATATCAATTTTGGAAACAATTGGTCCAGTAACTAAAAAGTTCAAAATGGCGGCCACTTCTTTCAATTCGGGGAACGGATTCGTGATAACGGACCTCAGGGACCCCCAGACATCGATTTTGGAAGCAATCAGTCCAGTAACTAAAAAGTTCAAAATGACGGCAACTTTTTTTAATTCTGACAACGGTTTCGTGATTAGGGAACTTAAGGACCCTCAATTTTGGAAGCAATTGTTTTAGTAACTAAAAAGTTCAAAATGCCAGCCACTTTTTTCAATTCTGACATCGGATTCGTGATTAGTGACCTCAGGAGACTTCAGATATCTATTTTGGAAGCAATCGGTTCAGTAACTAAAAATTTTTTTTGATTCTAACAACGGATTCTTGATCAGAGATCTAAGGTACCTTCAAATATCGATTTTACACTATTGAAATAATTTTTCTACGTAATGGCATTTTCTTTAATTTAATTGTCAAGTATTGTGAATTTACCGACGTACCGGTGGAAATAGGTAAGTACGTACGTTAGTACCAATTGAAACGCTAACTATCGTTTCGAGCCGTTCTCTTTTGTCGCGTTTCATAATTAAATTCTTTTTTGATGTCGTTGCTCTATGGTATTTGAATTTGAAAATAGTTGTTATTTTTTGACAAGAGAAAAACAAAGGTTGATCGTGGTCCCGTCGAAACTGATGTGTATTTAAATTTTTTGTACAAATTGTGTTATAAGTTGTTGTTGAGGCCCACCATTTTATTCTGTGGTAAGTAATTTGTATAAGGAAACCGCTTTGCGTGTATTTTTGGTACTGCGGCGGACTACATTTTTATATCTCCGTAGGGTTTCATCCAGCCCCTGCGAGGTTTGACGTCCCCGAAGTTTTACCTGATAAAGGATTAATCCTGGGACGGAGCAGTGCTGATCACCAGCCAGTCCTTTCTACTGCCCGCCCAGCTGCTCGCCATAAGGGAAGTGAATTTATTTTATCTTTTATCCCAAGCGACTCTCTGACTCTCTGACCTTTCTGCCGACCTAGAAGATTTCCTGTTTCCAGTTTCTAACCTTTAGTTATTTATTTTAAATTTTAAAATGTGTTTAGTATCTGATACATATTTTGTTAAAAGATAGGGTAATTCAGATCAAACTGAAATTTTAAACTTAGTAACTTATTTAAGTACCAAAGGGACGGTGACGATCGTTGCCTGCCGGCATACTATGAAATAACCATTTTATATACAAATAAAATTGTAACCTTAAATTTATTTCCGTAAATTCTCCATAAATATATTAGGTCATTGTTTTTTTTTAATTGTCTACACGGTCAACCAATGAAATCGCACCTTTTTTTATACTCATATTGTTTATTGTTCCTTACTTTTAAAATAATCATGAAAATACATATATTCTAATTTACCCCATAACCTTTTTTTCCTTAAAACTCCGTTTAGGCCCGAACCTCTAAATCTTACGTATCATATGTGGCAAACTCCGTAAGGGTTTTTATCCCTAGTTCCCATTATTTTTGTCACATATTTATGGCGCCCGAACTAATGTTTTTATCCCCTTTTCTGCCTTTAATCTTTCCCTAACGAACCCGTTTTTTTGTCGTTCGTGGGTGTATCCGATTTCCGGATAATATGGTTCAAGTTTTAATACCTCAAGACCCTTACTTAATTTAATCGTGCAGTTTTCTTGGAAACGTGTGGTTTTTTTGTTTGTATGCACGGTATTTTTTTGCTTCTCTTCGCACGGGTCGTTTTTTCCCGGCTTATTGGCATTATACCTCTTTCGGATAATTGCTTACGTGTTGATGAGTTGTTTTTGCCTGTGTATTCCCTTACGATTCCAAGAGAATTTTTATTTAAGTAGTCAAAGGCCAGACTCTAGATTTCTTTCAATCGAAAGTCGGGACAGACTTACTTTTAGTTCACGATTATTTAACGTTGTTTTAAGGGAAAAATCTTTAAGGGTTACTGTTTGGAATATTTTTACGCGTTGCTTTGCGAGGTACTTCTTAAATTTTTGGCGTACCCTGTTCACTTTTATGTGACAACGTTTCGGTATTCCGCAGTATTGTTTAGATTTCTTGAGGTCTTATAACAATTTTCCATTTTTCAAATTTCTTTCATTAATCTTGCCCTTGTCTTACCTCAAATGGCCTATTTTTCGGTAGAGTTGTCCCTTTAGACTCTTGCGTATCGCGTTTCAGACTTCCGGTGTTAATTTTATCCGTGAGTCGGATTTTCACGCATCCGCCTTTACCGCTTTTGTCCATATTTTCGCTGGGGTAACCGACAATGTTTTGCAAGTTTTTTTTCAGTTTTTGTCAACCCTATTGGTCTTTAATGTTTTAGTAGTTGTTTGATTTCTCCTGTTTTCTTAAGTGACTAGTTTTAGGCTCAATACACGGCGATCCTTTAATGCTAGTGTGTTTTTGGGGTTATTAAGTTTGTTCACTTTTAGATGGAGTTTTTGCCGTTTGTATGTGTAGCTTCGTGTATAAATGTCAATTTCTTTCAACTTCAAGTAAACGTTCGTAGTTAACTAGTTACTTAGAGAATTTTTATTTTTTTCTTCTTCAGGGCTGTCCAACGTCTATAGGGTTGTCCAAATTTCAAAATTTTTGGACTTCTCGCCTTTTTTTTGTGAGTTTGTGGGTATTTTGAAACGCTAACTATCGTTTCGAGCCGTTCTCTTTTGTCGCGTTTCATAATTAAATTCTTTTTTGATGTCGTTGCTCTATGGTATTTGAATTTGAAAATAGTTGTTATTTTTTGACAAGAGAAAAACAAAGGTTGATCGTGGTCCCGTCGAAACTAATGTGTATTTAAATTTTTTGTACAAATTGTGTTATAAGTTGTTGTTGAGGCCCACCATTTTATTCTGTGGTAAGTAATTTGTATAAGGAAACCGCTTTGCGTGTATTTTTGGTACTGCGGCGGACTACATTTTTATATCTCCGTAGGGTTTCCATCCAGCCCATGCGAGGTTTGACGTCCCCGAAGTTTTACCTGATAAAGGATTAATCCTGGGACGGAGCAGTGCTGATCACCAGCCAGTCCTTTCTACTGCCCGCCCAGCTGCTCGCCATAAGGGAAGTGAATTTATTTTATCTTTTATCCCAAGCGACTCTCTGACTCTCTGACCTTTCTGCCGACCTAGAAGATTTCCTGTTTCCAGTTTCTAACCTTTAGTTATTTATTTTAAATTTTAAAATGTGTTTAGTATCTGATACATATTTTGTTAAAAGATAGGGTAATTCAGATCAAACTGAAATTTTAAACTTAGTAACTTATTTAAGTACCAAAGGGACGGTGACGATCGTTGCCTGCCGGCATACTATGAAATAACCATTTTATATACAAATAAAATTGTAACCTTAAATTTATTTCCGTAAATTCTCCATAAATATATTAGGTCATTGTTTTTTTTTAATTGTCTACACGGTCAACCAATGAAATCGCACCTTTTTTTATACTCATATTGTTTATTGTTCCTTACTTTTAAAATAATCATGAAAATACATATATTCTAATTTACCCCATAACCTTTTTTTCCTTAAAACTCCGTTTAGGCCCGAACCTCTAAATCTTACGTATCATATGTGGCAAACTCCGTAAGGGTTTTTATCCCTAGTTCCCATTATTTTTGTCACACAATATATTATTCGTGATAAGGGACCTCAGGGTATCGATTTTGGAAGCAATCGGTCCAGTAACTAAAAAGTTCAAAATGGCGGCCATTTTTTTCAATTCTGACAACGGATTCGTGATAAGGGACCTCAGGGACCCCCAGATATCGATTTTGGAAGCAATCAGTCCAGTAACTAAAAAGTTCAAAATGGCGGCAACTTTTTTTAATTCTGACAACGGCTTCGTGATTAGGGAACTCAGGGACCCTCAATTTTGGAAGCAATTGTTTTAGTAACTAAAAAGTTCAAAATGCCAGCCACTTTTTTCAATTCTGACATCGGATTCGTGATTAGTGACCTCAGGAGACTTCAGATATCTATTTTGGAAGCAATCGGTTCAGTAACTAAAAAAATCAAAATGGCCGCCATTTTTTGATTCTGACAACGGATTCTTGATCAGAGATCTAATGTACCTTCAAATATCGATTTTACACTATTGAAGTAATTTTTCTACGTAATGGCATTTTCTTTAATTTAATTGTCAAGTATTGTGACAACCCTTGGTACTGTGATCAGTGACTCGTGAAATCAGCGATGACGCGATTATTATAGGCGTTGGACGACTGTATGGATTCTTAGACTGTGGCCAAACTATAAGGGTTCTTTCTTAGTTTGACTACGAAACCTTAAAAATCACCGAAGTACCGGTGGAAATAGGTAAGTACGTACGTTAGTACCAATATATTATATACTTTGCTATGGGGTCGCAACCAGAACGCGCGTGTCAAACCATCATCATTACATGCAACTAAACTGTTCAATTTACGTCCCCAGGACAGAGGGAGGCTAATTGAAGCGCTGGCAGTAACACCGCGCAAATTATATAAACAGTACAGACTGCAAAAACTTTAAACCAAAATTAACGAAGTCTAACATCTAATAGTTATTAGATATATATTTTATTTGATCTGAAGTTCATATCCACAATGAAACGTATAGTGCGACTATTACTTAAATCAATTAAATTTGTAAAATACATATAAAACTATCATCTTGTAAAACTTTAATTTTAATATTCATGAGTCAACCCTAGCGCTAGAACGTCGTATAGTCGTCGCCAGCAATTAGCACGCCGCCCGTGTACGCAGTTATAACCGCTCAGTCGAGCGCCTTAATACCCATGTCTCCGTGCATTGTCCGACAGTGAGGAGTAGGTAAATAAACGCGTAGGTATTTAAGTTTTATAAGGAGTATCTGTTACGAAGTAACTAGTATCTCATCTGTGCCCTCCTAGAGCAAAGTATGTACTGAGAGGTCTTGTTTTGTTGGTATTTAAAGTTTTAGTGTGGAACCCTTTTTGTGTGACCCCGACTCGCACATGGTCGGTTTTTTTATATGTCTTTAGTCTTACCATTGAAGTCAAGTGTGTTATCAGTATTTTCTGTGTAGCTCTGGACTTCTTTGTCATCCAAATTGTCTTCATCTGTGTTCTGAAAAAAATCAAGGACAACCAAACATCTTGTAAATTACAAAAGACTTGTTACCAGTCTTAATTTATTACCTGTCTTTTTTTAATCAGGTGTTCTACCCTGCCCGTCAATCTGAACATTCCCCAAGGAACTTATAGTTAATTCCTTAGATGACATATCATCATATCAGCCGAAAGAGGTCTGCTGACGGAGAAGGCATTCCCCAAGGATTTTCACAATGACCAGTTTTGCGCAGCCCGCATACAGCGGTTTCCCGCGACCTTCACCAGGTCGTCGGTCCACCGAGTGGGAGGCCTGCCCTACGCTACGTCTTCCGGTGCGCGGTCGACACTTGAGGACTTTACCACCCCACCCAACCGTCATCTGATCACATTGTCGCGGTTCTCTTTCTCTGTCTAACATACATAGCTTTTTAAATATTACTATCCTTGTCTCCCGTCAAACAACTGTCGGGACGTTTTTGAGGTTTGTTTCAAGTTCTAGCTGATCTTCTATATGTTCTTTATGTGTCTGTTCTTTTATATGTGAGCTTGGATTAATTTGCAAAACAATGTTTGGATATTCCACACACAGTTGGCCTGTAATAAGATAAAATTTATTGTCCAAAACTGAGAACAAAGGGTTGTTAAAAATTGTTTAGGCATCTCCAGTTATAAAAAAAAATTGTTCAAAAAAATATTTCGAGTTGATTCCTTGGGGGGAAAGTTGTTCAGAATCACGGGTAGAACCCTTTGGTTAATAAAAAATGACTAATCCTTACTAATATTATAAATGTGAAACTGTGTTTGTTTGTTACCTTTTCACGCTTCAACGCCTTGACCAATCTTTATGATATGAAATTTGGCATGCAGGTAGCCTGTGTCACGGGTAGGACATAGGCTACTTTTTATCCCGGGAAAATAGCATAATCTGATGCAGTTCCTGAGGAAACTAAAAAAATACTCATTGTTGTGATTTTTTGCACAGAGATGGTTGAGTAGGTGGGAAACGACATAATTTACTAATCACCCTTAAAGACAGTCATAAAAACGATGTCCACGCGGGCGGAGCCGCGGGAAAAAGCTAAATAAGGACCTAACAGTATGTCTACGTACTTCTCTTCTTCTTCTTATCGTGTGGCACAATTAACCGTGCTATCCAAGGGATAGACGGCGGTTGCCTGGTGTTGCACTTAGCATCACCCGCGGTCACGTGTAGGGAATTTAGATTAACACCTACGGACCTGTGCAACCCGACCTTCATACACATCTGGAATCTGATGTGCAGGTTTCCTCACGATGTTTTCCTTCAACGTTAAAGCAATCGGTAAGTATAGTCTACGTACTTAAAGCAAGGATTATAAGCTTGCTTGTACTTTGTTCTATTGCTGTTGTGAAGAAATACAATATTGTTTACCTTTTCTTGTTCTTTACGTAAAAGAATTACTCCCATAGAATTTGATGACTTGATATGCAAAAAGAAGGGTTGTTGTTCATTGATCTGAAAAATAAAGGTACATACTCGTACAACATACTGATAAACATATAAGAATAAGAAAATCTTTAGAGGTAAATTTCGTTCGCTGAATTAGCTGCACCTTTGATAAATGCCGCTCGCCGCTGCCGGCTCGCGTCAAACGGTTGTGTCAATGAGGCCGCCCTGAGTTCAATCGCGGCGACGTTACATCCGCACGGGGTCTCGCGAATCTTTAATTATTAATGTAGGCGACGATTCTTCAGACAATTTGTTCAACAGTGAAAGCGATTAATATTAGTGATATATTCTAAATTAAAAATACCTATTTAATTATTATTTTTTTGTAGAAAAATTTTATCCTTCATCACATTTCCAGAACTCAGTTCGGTATACTGCAGCTAATTCCCCGAACGTACTATATTTACAACCAACAAAAAAGTATGCAGAGGGTTGAAAACAGATGAACAAAAAGGTGACTGGGTGGTACCCTGAGGAAGAAAAAAAGCAAGGGGAGACAGAAAATAAGATGGGAATATGATTTCGTAAGATGTTGGGATCTACATGGAGTAGGATTGCAAATGAAAGAGTAGAATGGAAATGCTGGAGGAGGTCTTCGCCAATAGGACAGACTGAAATATATCATTATAATAATGTTTAAAAATAAATGGGTACAATTTAAGTGCTCACCAAAATAATTTTTATACCCTAAGACTAAGTACCAAATACTTGGTTTGGTTGGTGGAAGGGCATTTTCTAAGCTCGCCTGGCTAGCTAACATCATCCTATCTAAGACTTTCTGCCAAACATTAATGTTAACAGCAGTAATGTGTTCCGACTTGAAGATAAGATAGTCAGTTTCCCATTGTGTTGGGGAATCTTGGTAAGCCCGAATCTATCTGTGGCATCACCGTCAGTTACCATTAGGTTGATGCCAAGGGCTTAGCAAATGTGAATTTAAAAAAGCCAGTTTATCCAATAGACCATTACAGGTCAATATTTTCCACTAAGCCAAATTAGTTACGTTTTAGCATCTGTCAAAAACTCTATTTTGTTCTAAAATGATTTGTATTACACAAGTATGACGTCACAAATATGTAAAGTTTTTGACAAACTAATTTTGTGATGAATGACAATTAAGCAAGTAAGTTTTTCTAATATTTCAGAAGTTTTTAGGTTTAGGCCTTTTTCATTTTATAATTTATTTTTGATACTGGAAAATATCCTTTTGGGGGCGCAGCACCGGATTATGTGTAAACAGTCTGTTCCTCTTCACACACTCATACAGAGTAGATTCTCTTTATCCTTACTTAGGCTGTTTCTTGGATGCAAAACTTAAATATTTATCAATAAGTTATTTTCCTATGTTACTATTATGATTAAGTAAATAAATATCGGAGCCTTACTATTTTTCTGGATTCTGTTTTTCCAATGGACAGGTCGGCACCAAGTGGAGCCTCCAGCACTAGCAATTGACCGCCTTCGTAGCAATCTCTGATGTCACTCTCTGTCACGTAGAGCAATGCATCATTATCTGTGTCGTCCAGGACATTTTGTATACTTTGTTCTACCCAATGTATTTTCCTGTAAATTAATTTATTTATCCGTCAATTCAAACAATGAAAATGTTTATAAAATGTAGATTACTGAATTAATTATTCTTGACATTATTTATTTTTAATTTATTCTCTTATATGGTGTGCAATGAAGTACATCTATTATCTTTATTTTTAAAGGGTTACCAGCCTGCTGCCTCTAACAAAGTTGATGTCAGTAAAATTTCAAGTGTCTGCTCTACTGCTACTAAATTAGTGCAGGAATCATCTGGTTAAGAAGACTGCCTAAATTCCAACCTATTCTATAAAATACCTGCTCTACTGCGATTTATGCCTCGTTCGTCCCACTGATATTTGTCCCACTTAAAAAAATCCCAGTTTGTATGCCCCGTTCGTCCCAAAAAATATTTATTGATTATTTACTCCCGGTTCGTCCCAACTTGTATGCCTACTTCGTCCCATTTTTTGTCATAAAGGTTAAATTACCGTGTTAGTACAGTCAGAATAAAAATACTTAACCTTTAATAATGGTATGGTATTTTCATTACTTTGGTTAACCATCATGCTTTTGTCTATTAGACAGGGACTGTATACCGGTGTGTATATGGGTCGTTATGAAGTCATACCATTGAATTTGAGTATCATTGAATTTCAGTACATGTATAACTGATGTCGTTGTATCAGCCGTAAAAACGTCCACTGCTGGACATAGGCCTCCCTCAAAGTTGGAGAAGGTTTGCCGTAATCGTCACGCTTGGCAGGCGGGTTGGCGATCGCAGTGAGGTGGTGGGTACCTCATTGTACGCGGAAGGGACGCTACCCATCTTCCGGTTTGTTCGACACCCACGGAAAGAAAAGGGGTGGTGTTTACAGGCTGAAAATACTTTATGGTACTCGAGACTATCTTAGCATCGATGTACGTAAGAAACTGTGTGATACTCTGGTCCTCTCCATCTTGGGTTATGCTGACGTTGTGTACGGTCCCCGAATTCTTGCACGTATGGAGCGTTTAGTGCAGAGAGTACAGAATGCCTGCGCGAGGTACTGCTTCAAGGTCCCCCCTCGCACGCACGTCACCCCATATTTGAACGATGCCAACATTCTTAAAATGTCATTACGGAGAGAGCTTCATCTGTCTGTTTTTATGTTTGGGCTAGTAAAAACAGGATTGCCGGAATATTTATTTGAAAAAGTACAATGGCGTCAAACTTCTGACTCGCGAGCTATAAGAACGGCAAGCCGGCCTCTTAATACGCAGATTCACCACACTGCAGCTTTCAGGGGCAGTTTTAGATATGCGGCCACCAAATGTTGGAATAACTTGCCACCTCCTCTCAGGGAACTAAGATCTATAGGCACCTTTAAATTAAAGCTTAAACATTATCTTATATCCTATCAGAAGGAGATGCATGTAGGTGGCCGAGTTGTTCCAACATACCTAAGGTGATTAAGTTAGGACCATGATTTTGGTAACAAATATGGGTTTATTTCTCTCATGTCTTTTTATTATTATTGCTTTTTATTTTATTAACATTATTTTATGTATCAATTTACTCTACTTCACTAAATTATTTATTTTATTATATTGTTTACATTATCGCACTACTGTACCGATCACTTCGCGGACACGACACCATGGGCTTTTCTGAAAACCAGCGCTGCAGTTCTCCTGCAGCTAATGCTGAGAAAAGTCCATTTTGACATCGCACTACACCGATTCCGTTGGTCTTATTTGTTTTTTGTGTTAACTTTTTTGTTTTTTTCTGTTTCTATGTGTTTTACTTCTTTTTTATGTTGTGTAATCGGTGTGTGTTTGTGTCAAATAAAAATCTGTCTATTGTCTACTTTAGGGCCACACCAAAGGCCTGATAACTGATGTATACCGGTATAATAGTAAGTATTTTTTTTGTATGCCGTAATGTACCCGAGCTTGGGGCTCGAGCTCTTCGGTACAGAATTTAACCTAAAATTTTAGTAGATAACATACAATTTCAGCATTTGTTGATATTCTTGTTTATTAAAATATAGATACTCCTTCCTCCATCCGCTAGCGCGCAGGCCTGCACCTCGCACTCAAGCCCCGCGTTCCAAATATCCGTTCAGAAATAAGAGCAAGGGTTAAATAACTGTAGAAAGGTAAAATATTGGTACAGAAGTCTATCCGGTAAATAATTTCAGTGCAAATAATTGTTACTATAAAGTTAGGGAAAACAGAAATCAGATTTTAGTATAAACTCAAAATACAGCAGTTGTTTTAGTTATTATTGAATAGAGCAAGTATTTAAGTTGATAATAGATACTAAAGATTTTCACTTTTTTTAATTTTTTGTAATCATTATTTAGAGCCCATCCACCCCAAAATAAAGGTTTCAAACAATGACTTATATATTACTGGCGTAAGGACCCGGCCAACGCGCGCGACTAATGCTCCCAGCGAATTGGTGCGAAAATCGAAAGTTTCGCACACTCGCGACTCAGTCGTCTGCGGGAAATTGTACAGAGCGGTGGAAAGGTATTCCATATAAAAATGCCTTATTGTGTTGTTAGAGGCCTTAAAAACCATGAAAGAAAGGCTAAAAAGAAACATGGGATATGGTATCATCGTTAAGTAACCTTATTTTGTATTTTTTCTTGTAAACAAATTAAATAAACGAATTTTTAAAGCGACAATTCTACCAAAGTTCTTTTAGCGCGGCACTGACGTCAACTCTCGCCCACGCTAGTTCGTACGAGTTATGTCAGATGGCGCTACTTTTTGCTTGTATGAAGAAAATCTGACTAAAATATGGAGACGGGCAGATCCTTCTGTCAAAATCTGTGGTTTCAAACAATGACTTATTTTTGGTTTCAAAGCGTATATACAACGTGTCTCGAAAAACAAATCAAAACATTATACTTATTGCTTTATTTTGTTCACTATATTATAAAGTTGATTTGAGAATTCGGGATGAACCATGAATTTAATTAATCGACGAACAAGGCATAAATCTCTACTGCTAACATCAACTTATTTAAAGTAATACATTTCACTGCACATAATAATAACTTTTAGAAAGATAATAAAAAAACAAGAGAAATTATAAGCTTGTTTAAGATACAACAAGAGCTCTGTGCATCTTAAAAGTAAGAAAGGTGAAATATAACAAATATGTTTAATAATTTTAAACAAAATTAAATTAATTAGGCCCGTATATTAATTCCTTGAGCGTTATTAAGGCACCAAGTGCCCTAATAACTCTCTTGTATGTTGGCACCCTTGGGAATTGAGCATAAATAGTACTTAGTTTATTCATTACCTTTTTAAATAGTCATAAAATACTGTTTGTTTTCCAAATAAGGTAAAATAAAATAAAATTATGGAACTCAGAGCCAATATTTTTCTAATCCACCAAAAGGATGTTGTAATCTGTTTCATCCTCTATTTATCATTCAGCCATTCAAAAATAAATAATTTCCAACCCGGGCCAATTGACATAGTCAGCCATATTGTTTTGCAGTGTCGTTTGTCTTGTGAGATTAGTAAAGTTTTAATCAAAAATCTCCGGTGCGGTAAAGCTTCTGGAGTCAATAACATCACGGTCGAACAAATCAGGTGCCTCAGCCCAGTTGCTGTGTCACGGTTGCTGCAAATGTTCAACTACTGTCTAGAACATTCTTCTATCCCCCGGCTCTGGCGAAAGACTAAAGTAATCGCGAGACCCAAGCCAGGTAAACCAGCAGATGACCCTAAGAGCTTCTCCGGCCTATATCCCTACTGTGCCATATGTACAAGCTCTTTGAAAGGCTGCTGCTGACCCAGCTCATCCACGTTATCAATCCACAGTTAATTCCAGAGCAGGCTGGGTTTAGACCAGTAAAATCATGTAGGAACCAGACCCTAAAACTAGTGCAACACATAGAGGACGGGTTTGAAAGGGGATTGATTACAGGGGCTGTATTCGTGGACCTGTCCGCAGCCTACGATACAGTTAACCTAAAACGACTGTTGTGGAAAGTCGAATGCATGACTCATGACAGTTTATTTGTCAATATACTCCATGAACTCCTCCAGAACCGTCGATTTCAAGTCCATCTCCTTTCAGATAAAAGTCATAGAAGGGCTCAAAAAAACGGCCTGCCACAAGGTAGTGTCCTGGCCCCACTGCTATTTAACATCTACACCAATGACCACTTTCTCTATGCATATGACTCTGGGTTGACCTCTCAAGCTTCTAGCTTTGAGGAGGTTGAAGCCAACTAGTCCAACGCTATGGATCACTTGGTTCATTATTATGATGTTAACACATTGAAACCAAACCCGAGCAAAACCCAATCTTGCATTGTCCACCTTCGCAATAGAGGCGAGCGGTAAACTCAACATCTTCTGGCGTGGGGTGCCCTTCGAGCACAGTGACTTCCCCAAATACTTTGGAGTTTACCTGGACCGCTCATAGAACTTTAGAAAAAACTACGAAAACATCAAGCAGAAAGTTAACTCCCGAAACAGCCTGTTGCGCCGTCTAGTTTCGTCCAAATGGAGAGCTACGCCTGATGTTGTGCGGACTACCGGACTGGCGCTTTCCTTCTCAGCAGGCCAGTATGCCTGCCCAGTGTGGAGCCACTTGGCCCACGCCAAGTTGGTGGTGGATACAGCACTTAACGAAATGTGCAGGATTATCACTGGATGTCTTATGCCGACACCTGTGCAATTGCTGTATTCGCTAGCTGGAATTGCGCCGCCGGAAGTCCGCAGAACTGTGGCAAAGGTCTCTTGAAAAAACCAAAATGGTGAGCGACACTTGGCACCCTCTACACAATCATACTTCTGTGCCACAAAGGCTGAAAAGCTGTAAAAACTTTGTAAACCGTGTCGCCCCTCTGACAGACGACCCTCCAGAAACAAGAGTGGAGCTATGGAAGAATAGTGTCTCTATTACTGGTCCCTTCGTTCCGATCTCCGAGAAACCCTCACCTAGATATAAGTTGCCATGGTTGACCTGAAAATCTCTTAACAGACTCCGGACTCGGGTCACAGCATTTAACCAAAAAGTACTTTTCCATGGATGGTGATAGTGTTGCATGCAATGTTGCAAGTTAAGTATTAGATACGGATCCCTAACTAATAATGATTTATTAATTTAAAATTTGATTATATTATTATAAAAAATTAATCACCGTTGGGGGTTCGTACCCACTCGGCCCAGTTTCGACTTGGCCAGAAGAATAATGTTAATGAAGAAGAATATTTCGGTTTTGAGAGGCATAAAAAAGTTGATGTATAGTCAGAGATAAAAGTGTAGAACTAATGCTTGCATCATGCAGAGTGTAAAACATTAATATTATTATTATTATTATTTGATTAATACACTAGCAGCTCTAAGAGATGATGCATGTATATTGTATATCACTGCACTTGATAACGTTTGGATAAATCAAATAAAAGTTGAATACTCAGTTTTAAGTAGGTAATTCCAATTTACAAAAGTCAGTAAAAATAATCAACAATTCAAAAATATTCATCATCATCATCATATCAGCCAAAAGATGTCCACAGTGGACAAAGGCCTCTTCAAGGATTTCCACGACCACCAGTCCTACGCTGCCCGCGACTTCACCATGTCGTCGGTCCATCGAGTGGGAGGCCTGCCTACGCTACGTCTACGCTATGCGCGGTCGCCACTCGAGAACATTACTGCCCCAAAAAGTACTTTTCCATGAACTACCTGTTCTACAAGCTATGTGCCCCGCCTACTGCCACTTAAGTTTAGCATTATTCATATTTTCTGCCTGACTGTACAAAGGGTGCTGAATCGGTTGTAGTATATCTGGTATTATTCTTCGGAACAACTCGAAACCAGGCAGAGTGGTGCTAATCCGCTCTGGGTGCCGCCATGGAGTTTCGTTTTTATTGTAGCTGTGTTCACCTTAAAAAGGTTATGATTTGCTCAGGAAGGAATGGGAAAAAGCAAAATCACAGGGTACCCGGGGTCACATACCTGTGCACTCAAAAGTCAATTTACTGGACAAGGAAATTGAACTAGAGTACCCCCTGGATGAAGTAAAAATACAACACAGTAAATTATCATCAATGAAAAATGTCATCAAATTAACACAAATAAAGACATTGGCGCTGAGATCCTGAAAATAATGACTTTTGCTGACCACCTTCAAAAATACTGACTTGTTTCCACCCCTGAGATTTTGATGATGTAAACCACAAAATGTCTTCATCAGGTGAGTAATAGTATTAATTTTAATACTTTTAGTACCTAGGAAATTTATTTATCTTTAAAACAGTATATAACAATATAATATAACTTAATTCTATATTTACAAAATACTTAAAAAAATTGGTCCTAGTTGAGTCTGAATGACGTCATCCATGACAACACACTCAAGGCACTTTTGCAGAAAAAAACAAATTATGCTCCACAGGTTAAGATTATATTATGTACATTGGGGCAGTATAGTTCTCGAGTGGAAGATGTAGCATGGGCAGGCCTCCTAATTGGTGAACTGATGACTTAGTGGAGGTTGTGGAAAGCCGCTGGATGCGGGCAGCACAGAACTGGTTGTTTTGGAAATTCTTGTGGGAGACCTTTTACCAGCAGTGGATGTCTTTCGGCTGATACACATATACACAATACAAGTGATTAGGACATAGCTACAAATTATCTTCTAGGGCACAGAAAATACTGGCTACAGCCCAGGTTATTTTATTTTAGGGGTGATTGATAGAAAACTGGGCTAATATTTATTTGCTCAACCCATGCTATGCCGCCACTGAAGAGATAATACAGAATTTCAACAGAAGAACAAATCTTACTTATCAAGTAGACTTTCATATTCATCCAACCGTCCTATCTGCAGTCTTAGCTGTGTGACCTTTTCACTAACTTCAGAAGCATTGCTGTCTGGTTTGACTCCTCTGTAAAACATAAATAATAAGGTAATGCGGAAAACTTAGTCGCATAGTATCCACAGGACAACACAAAACAGGCAACCTTGGTGTGGTTAGAAAGATAGCGAACCACAAAAGTAGAAAAGGCAAAGAGGAAGAAGATATGATAGAACGCTGCGTGGTTAAGTGCTCCCCAACCAAGGTGGGCTAGGTAATTGTCTTTCAAAATTTATCTTACAATTAAATAAAAAATATAAATATTTCAGTAATGAGTACAGTACTTACTTCCATTGTATACTGTTCTTGCTTCTCTTCTCTATCAAACCAATGCCTTCTAGTACATTTGTAATATCGTAGATTCTTCTCTTTTGGCGTACAGCTAGTAAATTAGTAGCCTGGAATATTCAAAATATTTATTTTTCGTGCCATGAGTGTGGACATGACAGATCGATGGCGGCGTACTTACGATTTTCAAATCCAACACTCCGTCCTTAGCCTTTTGTAATAGGGAAACAAATCTTGTGGTAAGTAACCCTAATGATTTTTCATATCGTTTATATTTGTTCATCTTAACTTTGTATCTCAATAAAAATATAATATTTCACAAACTATGACACAATTTTGCGTTGCGGCGGGGGAGTTGTTATGTTGGCAGCACTAGCACTGCGTACATGTCGTATTTAGATAATTTTAGGGTACGTTCAGGAACACAGCTCAAAAATCAAACTGTATAAAATCCGCACTAGTGGGACGCTCTGAACGACATTCATCAAAATTTTAGCATAATGATTCTAAATGTTATCGTTATGTCAGATTTACAGTACATCAAACACTAATTGCCCATCCTTTGTGATGAGAACGTTCATTTCAAGGTCCATTTCCATTATTATTTCACTTTATAAACACGATTAGCAATTTCCTTACACATAAAAACAAACACAAGAACTAATGTCACAACTAAATATTTGAAATTTAACGAATCACGATTTACGTACACAAAGCAAACATAAGAACAATGTCACATTTGACAGTACCTAGGATAAATTTTAGCTCAGTCTGGAGGTAGCAAAAACTTATACTGCCTAGTCGAAATCTTTACTTCCGGTGCGCGCCTGAACGGGGGGTTTAAAATTTATATAAAATTATATGTAAGTTTTCGCCGAAGTACCCGTCTGAACGTACGGTTAACGTTCCTATCAGTGAATTTTTAGCCAGTTTTATTTTTACACTGTGTTCCTGAACGTACTCTTGTATCCGTTTTTCCCGTGGACGGAGACTTTTCTCTATCTACGGTTTTTCCACTATCCGGCACGCCCGCCGCCGACGCTAATATTCAGTCATCTTTGCCGCCGGTGCAGTGCTGGGGCTTCGTTTTTCTTCAGTAGAAAGATGTGCCAAATATTTTTACATTAAATTTATACTTTTTTGTTTTGAGTATACGTACACATTCTATACTCAAAGCATTCTTGGTTTGCTTCCCCGGCAGCCGGGCCGATGCCGGTCCGTACCAGCTTGTGGAAAAATACCAATAGAACTTTAGCAATAATCCAGTTTTCTTTTGAATAAACGTATTTCTACTCAGAGGAACAAGACTGGAGTAGGCATAATGTGGAGAATCGTAGTATAAATTTTCAGACGATATTTGCGGTAGGGGTGAGGGGGTGTCACTACTAAACAGACCGAGTACACACAGATGAAAAATATGTTGCGTATTTACAATACTAAATGTGCCACACTCATTTATATTCACACATACAGTAAAGTTCTACAGAGATATAATACAAGCGGCTGAAATGAGAATTTAAAAAATTCCATCATGGCAGAGTATGGAAATGATATTTAGTTTAACACATTTGTTCACGAGCAGCGCCCCTTTTGCACGGTCACTGGTGTTGAAAATATGTTTGTCGATTTTCTATGCGTACACGACAAACGAAGTGCGAGGACATCTACTAGGTCATGTAGATAATGTATTTATCGATATTGATAAATCATACTGGCAGATTTAAAAACGTAGTGCAACTTTTTCATTAAATAAAACCAACTATAATAATATGGTTATGTAGAAATTAAAATGATGTGAAAATAGGTAAGACGGGTAGGAGTAGGTAAGGTAGGGCGTGGGTATATAACTCCGTACATGCATACAATAGAATTTAATGTAGAAATATAAGACGTAGAAGTATAAGACCTAAAAAGTACACAATAATTAGAAAATAATTTCACACTTTAAATTATTATCACACAGAAAATCACAGAAAACATAATTATATGTTACCCGAGATAGGTCTTCAAAAGAGTATCAGTTTCAAATAGTTATTTTACATAAATTCCCGAAGAATCTCAACAGTACTAAGTCAAAGTTTGGTAGCGAAAAATATTGAAGGATAGGAAAGAATTCGGATTTTGAAACAAATAGGTTGTTATGTGCCATCGCATGAGAAATAGATCAAAAGAAAGAAGAATAAATAACAAAAACGCGTAACCGCGTTACAAGAGTACCTAATACAAAAATATGTAATTATGCTTGTACCATAGAGTTTAAAATTGAAAACTTTGGGATTCATCAAACTAAGGAAGGACCTACTCATGAAACTGTTGACATATACAAAAATAAATACACTCTCTTTTTACCTACGGGCAGTCCTTCTCTTTCACGCAATTTGTTTATGTTAACATCATACAATAATAATAGTTTTTAGAGTCTGACTCAGATATAAGTTAGTTCTTTCTCGGCTCCTGCCTTGTTTGACTGTGCACCAACACATATCTTTGAAATATAATTAAATAGATAATCTTTGCTTATACAAATCCATGTTCTTCTATGATATTTTAATAGCTCGTAGAACAGATGGCCGTTGTAGTAGGCAACCACGTACCAGAAGATGCACCGCGAACTACATTGAAAACGACCGGTCAAAATTAAATTTTCAGTTGGTAATAGAATATTTTGTATAGAAAATACGAGTATATGAAGTGGGATTTGTAAATAGTTCATTATTTACAAATCCCACTACACACCTTAAGTTGGTCGACTATTACTCCTAAAGTAAGAAAGCCTACTTAGCCGTGATAGTTTTCCTTTAAAATTGATTATATTTCCTACTATTTACATTTTTCTCAAGATGTCCTGAAATAGTGGTTTAGCTGGCAGGGGCCTGGGCACTTGACTCTAACAAAAAAGAGAATTTTAAAGCTTAATATTTCGCAAACAAATCCTGAATCGAAAAATGGTTCTAGCAAACCCTCTGTAGTTTACAAAGAACTATTTGTAGCGGTACATACTACATATATTATTTGCGCTACGTAAGCAGTTAGCTAATGCACTGGACATGGCTCGCCAGTCTTTCTCCGCCCGCGTCTCGCTATAGAACTATAGACCGAACGCTATAGACCTAACACTATAGAAATAACCTTTCTTTCTGTAAAACAATTTATTTAATTAATTACAAATAAATTCTGACTTTCGTGAACTGGAAATTTAGTCACTTTTTATTATCTCCACGCAACCTTCAACTTTCGTACAATTATATATCAGTGCTCTAACCCCGCACATTGGTGACCATATCGGTTACATTGGAGACACCCTAAGTGAGTGGAAAGTGATTTGACTGTATTAGTGTGTTCAGTTCATGGACTTAATTTCTGCCATATCAGGGGCGAATTAATATAAATAGTCTATAGCAAGACAGCCCAGAAAAACCTACGTAATATACCTACTCGGTAAATTAAGGACTCACTCGTAATCCGCAAAAATGTGCAGAAGATTCGGAACAAAAATCACAAGTCGTCATGCTTATCTCAGTATCGGCAAGAATCCCTGAGTTCTGGACCAACCCACCCGGTCTATAATGGTTCATTTAATTCGAGGCTGCAGTGGCATCACAGAAGGCACAATGTTATTCAACCGTTGCAGACCTATTAACTCAACCTCCGGAAACAGATTGTACAAATTGCTTAAAAATCGACTACTCAACGTGTTCATAACGCCGTTCGACACCCACAAGCCTGAACAAATTTGCGTGCTAGGCTCTTTGAATTTCATGTCTTAGGCTCACAAGAAGTGAACTCGGCTGAAATACACAGCGTGGGGGGTTCAGTGCTTAAAGCCGCCAAGCGAATACAATTCAAGCGTAGGTTCCGAAAACGGAAACACAAGCTAGGCTTGCTAACACAGGGGACACAAATAGCCGTTAGCCTGGGGACACGAAATCTCTGAACCCAAGGGACACGACGCCAACTACCGGCGTCATTCGCGGTCTTAAGGGCCGAAGGGTAATGTTTATATCTAATGTAGTCCCTGCGGACTACTTACAATTCATAAGGTACAAACAATCAAGAAATAATTTATATTCACAATAAAAAAATGGAACCCCAAAAATAGTTTTAACTACCTCCGTAGCTCAGAGGCAAAGTTTACTGGCTTTACACAGGAGGTCACGGGTTCGATCCCCGGCGGGGTCAATTGTAAGACTCGGTTTGGTTGGTGGTAGGGCATTTTCTAAGCCCGCCTGGCTAGCTACCACCATCTTATCTAAGTCTTGCCGCCAAATATCAATGTTGATGTCATTAGTGTGTTCCGGCATGAAGATAAGATAGCCAGTAGTTCCCCACTTGGTAAGCCTTCGGCAACATCGTCACTTACCACCAGGTGAGATGTTGTCAAGGGTTTACCAATTGTGAATAAAAAAAAGAAAAAAAAGAAAAAAAAGAAAAAAAAATTGGGTTAGCTCCGACGCACGACTGGAGTTTACTACTTAAGTACAATTGTCTCATCATCATCATCATATCAGCCGAAGGAAGTCCACTGCTGGACATAGGCCTCCCCCAAGGATCTCCACGACGACCGGTTCTGCGCTGCCCGCATCCAGCGGCTTCCCGCGACCTTCACCAGGTCATCGGTCCACCGAGTGGGAGGCCTGCCTACACTACGCTTTCCGGTGCGTGGTCGCCACTCGAGAACTTTACTGCCCCAACGGCCATCTGTTCTACGAGCAATGTGCCCCGCCCACTGCCACTTAAGTTTAGCAATTCTGAGAGCTATGTCGGTTACTTTGGTTCTCTTACGGATCTCTTCGTTTCTGATTCGATCACGCAGAGAAACTCCGAGCATAGCACGCTCCATTGCCCTTTGGGTGACCTTGAGCCTTCTTATGAGGCCCATAGTAAGCGACCATGTCTCAGTTCCGTACGTCATCACTGGCAACACACATTGGTCGAAGACCTTGGTCTTAAGACACTGCGGTATCTGGGACGTAAAGATATTGCGAAGCTTCCCGAACGCTGCCCAGCCGAGTTGGATTCGACGATTGATCTCTTTCTCGAAGTTGGACCTACCTAACTGGACTGTTTGTCCCAGGTATACATATTCGGTAACAACTTCGAGTGTAGAGCCTCCAACCTTCAGAGGAGTAGGTATGACACGGACGTTTGACATAGGCCTAGGAGACTGCGAGAATGTGGACGATTATAACGACAGGTTCGTGGAAATTGTCCAAACGGTCGGGTCTAAGATTTTCAAAACTCGCCGTTCAAACAGAACCAAAAAAATCTCTGACTTGACCAGCAACCTCATGGAAGAAAGACGAAGATTGGTTTTGCAGTCCTCTGAAGACGCTACTCAGTATCGGCAACTAAACAGGCAGATCTCTAAGTCTCTAACTCGCGATTTGCGCCACTATAATACAAAGGCTCAAAAGTGTTCGCGAGAGATCTGTCTGTTGGTCAAAGTCAACTGACTAAGCTGAAGACTGAGGACGGCAGGATCATATCGTCTAAGACTGAGTTGCTGGAAGAAGTTGAGAAGTTCTACGGACAATTGTACACGACCACACGTCTGCCTGTCAGCGATCTGGCTAAAGACCCAAGAGCTAGACTTACCCGACACTATACCGAAGATATCCCGGACGTCAGCCTGTACGAGATTAGAATGGCTCTTAAACAGCTTAAAAACAATAAGGCACCGGGTGATGATGGAATTACGGCTGAACTTCTGAAAGCAGGTGGAACACCGGTACTTAAAGCTCTTCAGAAATTATTTAATTCCGCTATACTTGAAGGACAAACGCCTAAGGCATGGCACAGAAGTGTGGTCGTGCTTTTCTTCAAAAAGGGCGACAATACCCTGCTGAAGAACTACAGACCCATCTCACTTCTGAGCCATGTCTACAAACTGTTTTCGAGGGTCATTACGAATCGTCTCGCACGCAGGTTTGACGACTTCCAGCCTCCCGAACAAGCCGGTTTCCGAAAAGGATTTAGTACCATAGACCACATACTTTTACAATACTGACAACGGATTTGTGATAAGGGTCCCCAGGGACCCCCAGATATCGATTTTGGAAGCAATCGGTCCAGTAACTAAAAAGTCCAAAATGGCGGCAACTTTTTTCAATACTGACAACGGATTCGGGATAAGGGACCTCAGGGACCCCCAGATATCGATTTTAGAAGCAATTGGTCCAGTAACTAAATAGTTCAAAATGGCGGCACCTTTTTTCAACACTGACAACGGATTCGTGATAAGGGACCTCAGGGACCCCCAGATATCGATTTTGGAAGCAATCGGTCCTGTAACTAAATAGTTCAAAATGGCGGCCACTTTTTTTAATTCGGGCAACGGATTCGTGATAAGGGACCTCAGGGACTCTCAGATATCGATTTTGGAAGCAATCGGTCCAGTAACTAATTAAAAACTTGTTTAATATTTTTTTTTGTCTCATATTTGGAAACTCACTACGAAGCGCATGCGGTTCTTTTTTCAAATTTGGCGTGAAAACAAGTAACACATACATACAATAATATACCTATATAATACACTGTGGTCGGGGATATGTAAAATTTTTCGTTTAACGCACTTCGGGTATCATCGCGTGACATCGCAGTTTGATTTTACTCCCATATATTTCATACCCCGGCCTTATATAATATGAAAATCGATTCTTAAGGAGTAAACTCCAAAAAGCTTACAAGTTTATATGAACAAACAATAGCAATTTATTTCTACGTACTCACCAATTTCCATCCAATGTAACATCCTAACAGGCCGATCGTTTGGTGGCAATGAGTAGGTGTGTTAAGTGTGTGTATAGTGAAATTGTATGTGTATGTATGTGTGGATGTTATAAGACCTTATCTCTTTCTTCCTGGGGTGCTGCAAAACTCAGCTGGAGGCACCTCAGGCAGTCGGCACGTAGGTACATGAATCACGACTCACAATAGTCAGATTACCCACTAAAGATACACATTTGTTCACATTCCGATAAAACTTCATACGTGATTAGTAAGTTTGGCCGATAGAAATACGTAACTTCACAGGCCACCACGAAGGTACTCACCTGATTAAATTCACGTAGTTATTTTATTTTATTGGTTTATCAACAACTGTTACAACCTTACATGCTAAAAATACAGTGTATAGTCATTATCTAATTGCACAGCCTCTTACAGATAAACACAGCATGCTTAAAACGTGTACTTTCCAAGAATTAATAATAGTATTGTATTGTTCACTGCAATTAAATTTAAAATTAAATAGAGAGTATACAAACTAAGAAGAGAGAAGAAGAAAAATGCGAACCTATGAAACCTTGTATATTTTTTTGCTAAATTGAGACAGAGAGTCAAAATGCACATCAAGAACATCACTGAAATTGTTTTATAAACTACACAGGCGTGGAACTACTGAGTTACGGCCTGATACTGTACGGCGATAAGGAAATGCAAATAGTTTTCTAATTTTAATACGCGGATACTGATACGGAACGCTAATTTTAAATAGACTAAGAAGTTGAGGGCAGTCTGTGATACTTCTTATAATTTTGTACAAGAATATCAGATCTAAACCGTCTCTTCGCCTATCGAGGTTGATCATTTCAAATCTACTAAGCCTATCAGTATAAGACCTTATCTTTTTTGCCTCGCATGTAGCAAAGGTCAAATGCTACTTCAGTAAGAAATGAATCATTAATTTTGTAATCATGATTGATTATGATTATACCAGACATTTTACGAGAGAAATTTATGTGAAAACATTTTTTTGCATTAAGTTGCATACTGTTTCTGTTACACCTTAAAACTAAGTTGTCAAGATTGTTTTGGTGGGTGTCTGTATCAGATATGGTTTCCACTACCTTGAGAATTTTAAATTGTCTGCGTATAGAAAAGGCAATGAGTATTGTAGGTAATCAGGAATATCGTTCACAAAAATGTTGGACAGGACTAGACCTAGATGGGAGCCTTGTGGGACGCCGGATGTTATGGGGTACTTTAAAGACTCAAATCCGTTAACTACCACAAAAAAAAAGATCGACCTTGGAGTTAGGATTCTAACCAGTTTAGTATAGATCCAGTAAAGCCGTATGCACTCAGTTTAGAAATAAAGAAATCATGACGGACCCCTGGAAGAAAGAGATAAGGTCTTATAACATCCACACATACATACACATACACCTACTCATTTCCGCCAAACGATCGGCCTGTTACGATGTTACATTGAATGGAAATTGGTGAGTACGTAGAAATAAATTGCTATTGTTTGTTCATATAAACTTAATGTAAGCTTTTATTTTATTTTATTTTATTCACAATTGGTAGACTCTTGACAACATCTCACCTGATTGTAAGTGACGATGTTGCCGAAGATGGAAGCGGGCTTACCAAGATTCCCCAACGCAATGGGGAACTGGCTATCTTATTTTCATGCCGGAACACACCAATGATATCAAAATTGATATTTGGCGGCAAGACTTAGATAAGATGGTGGTAGCTAGCCAGGCGGGCTTAGAAAATGCCCTACCACCAACCAAACCGAGTCTTACAATTGACCCCGCCGGAAATCGAACCCGCGATCTCCTGTGTAAAGCCAGTGAACATTGCCTCTGAGCTACGGAGGCGGTTAAAACTATTTTTGGGGTTCCATTTTATGACTGTGTATAAAAATTATTTCTTGATGTTTGTACCTTATGTATTGGAAGTAGTCCGCAGGGACTACATTAGATATAAACATTACCCTTCGGTCCTTAAGACCGCGAATAACGCCGTTAGTTGGCGTCGTGTCCCTTGGGTTCGGGGATTTCGTGTCCCCAGGCTAACGGCTATTTGTGTCCCCTGTGTTAGCAAGCCTAGCTAGTGTTTCCGCTTTCGGAACCTACGCTTGAATTGTATTCGCTTAGCCAGGGGCGCCGTGTTTTTAAAATTCCCGTGGGTGCTTTTTTTGATGTGTAACATCTTTGCTCTCGCTTTCCTGCAATTTGTGGGAGTGATTTCGTGAAATGGGACGGAAATGTGTAACAGGAAGTCACGAAAGCGCGGAATTCTACTTTACGAGAGTCCGAATCGCACTTGGTCGGTTTTTTCGTTACTGTCAGATCCGCCACCCAGGTACAATATCGTCATCAAATCTAACTAACCTAAAGTATTTTGTCACATGTTACACATCATATGCGAGTACTGTAGGTCTCGCTCGAATTTTTTTTTTATTTGAGTGCGTTTGACTATATCTCACCTGATGGTAAGTGACGATGTAGTAGAGGATGGTACACGCAAACTCAAATAATGCCTATTCACTCTCGCCTTGAAGATCCCCAAATTGTGAAGTGCTCCAGCTTTTTTAATGACATACCTAGCTTCTTATATTTTTGTTATTTATATCAGTACTACCTGACCTGGGGAACTTCGTACCGCCGCCACCGCCGCGCCTTTATACCACAGATTACTTAATAGTTACTTGTTGTACTAAATGATGCACCGTGCACACACACTTTTATTTTAAAACATTCGATTCATAATAAATAAAATTGCGCGTCATTTATCTCATTAAAAGTGTTTAACTTTGATAAATTACAATTAACAGTAACGAAGAAAATCTATAAATCACAGACATAAGTAACAAAACAAAACAAAAATGAAATTCGGCAGTTCTGCGCTTCGCAAAGACACCTGCATCTAACTTCAGATTTAAATCTAGCTTGCCTTCGCCGTAATACATTATTAAAAATTCATTCAAACATTAAGCGCCCCCGAGACGTTCAATCGCAAATGTCAATTCTACGTGATTGACAATCGCAATTGAACGTTTACGAATGCAATTTATGCGATTGTCAATCGCAACTACGCGATTGAAGGCAATTGATAGTAATTTTGATTGACGCTCATTGACAGCTGCCATTGAAGCAGGCGATTGATCGTTTCGGTAAGTCATTGACAATCGTTTCGGTCATTTTCGTACCGGACGACAAACATGGCGGAAGTTGAAGAACGAGAGTTATTAAATAATGTTATTAAATGCATCTTCGTCCATTCTCCGAAAATTTTTGTAATCATCTGGTTCAGTGTTTTGCAGAACTCGTAATAAATTTTGGTGAGTGAAGCGGTATCTGAACTTATACCACTCCTTGCACCAGCGTCTTCTTCTCTTTTATTTCTTCTTAGTGCAAATAGATAGAGTCATGGCAAGAAACGCCAAGTCTGTATTTGACATCATTAAATCGTACACGTCTGAACAGAACTTTGTAGCTGCCCAAATGAGGGCAAGCAATTGAACTGCCGATTGAAGCTACATCAATCGCACTTCAATTGCCATTGTCAATAACGTAACAATTGACGTAACACATTGACAATCGCGATTGATCGTCTCGGGGGCGCCTTAGAGCTGCGTTCGATATTTTGGACCGTTTTTTTTGTCGTTGTCTTAGTTCACTCGCTGTTGACTAGATGGCGCGAAAATACAAAAATATCGCATCAAGAAAAAAAATTTTCTTTAATCAAGCCGGTCAAATTTTAGATATTCATAGTCGTGGGTGCTCGGAACCCCCTATTTTCCTCTCGTGGGTGCTGGAGCACCCAAGCACCCACGGAGTCGGCGCCCCTGCGCTTGGCGGCTTTAAGCACTAAACCCCCCACGCTGTGTATCTCAGCCGAGTTCACTTCCCCACCTGTGAGCCTAAGGCATGAAATTCAAAGGGCCCAGCACACAAATTTGTTCAGGCCTGTGGATGTCGAACGGCGTTATGAACACGTTGAGTAGTCGATTTTTAAGCGATTTGGACTTATCTGTTTCCGGATGGAGGTAAACAAGCTCACATCATTTATACTGACCTTTGCAAAGCCTTTGATATGGTCCGCCTTCTTCTTCTTTCTATGCCTCTTCCCATTATTTGGGGTCGGCCCTCCTCGTTTTCATGCGCCAGATCTGCCGATCCTGGGTTGTCTCTTCGTTCAGCTGGGCCTGTTCCAAATCCCTTGATATGGTGGACCACCACGTAGCAAGCGGGCGACCTCTACCTCTCTTGTTGTCCGGTAGTGTGAGTGCTTTCTTCACGACATGGTCTTCGTCGCGTCTCATGATATTCCCATACCATCTAATGCGGGATTCTTTAATATTTTCGGTGATGGGGGCGACGTTGTAGCTTCCTCTGATGTGTTCGTTACGCACTTTATCGAGTCTAGTCACACTGGCTGCCCACCTCAGCATCTTCATCTCATTGGTATGGACCAGTGCTATCGTCGCTCTTAAAAATCGGGACCACTTTTGCGACCTTCCACTGGTCAGAAAGGATTCAAGTTTTTAAGGATGTGTTAAAAATTGTTAACAATGGCTTGACTAAACTTTCTGCGCAGAGTTTTATGAAATGAGATGGAATGCCGTCAGAGCCGGGCCCCTTATAAGGGTCTATAGTTTTAAATCTCCTTAGTAGTTCATGGTTACCTAGATGAATCAAAGAAATTATGTCTGTATTTTTACCACAATGCGACTGTAAGGGTGTGGCGATCGACATCTGTTCCTTTTTTTTTATTCACAATTGGTAAACCCTTGACAACATCTCACCTGGTGATAAGTGACGATGTTGCCGAAGATGGAAGCGGGCTTACCAAGATTCCCCAACGCAACGCTATCTTATCTTCATGCCGGAACACACCAATGACATCAACATTGATATTTGGCGGCAAGACTTAGATAAGATGGTGGTAGCTAGCCAGGCGGGCTTAGAAAATGCCCTACCACCAACCAAACCGAGTCTTACAATTGACCCCGCCGGGAATCGAACCCGCGACCTCCTGTGTAAAGCCAGTGAACTTTGCCTCTGAGCTACGGAGGCGATTCTGATCTTGAACAGACGTAAAATAGGAGCCAAACATGTTGCATATTTCAGTGCCATCACTAGAACTTTTGCCGTTATACGTCAACGTAGATAGGTAACTACTAACACTATTTCTCTTAGTTTTAATGTAACTCCAGAACTATCTTAGATATTTGCTAACGTGAGATTTGGTATTAGCGATGTATATAAATTCTGTATCAACCTGTCGCAGCGTTTCTTTTACATTTTCAAAAAAATTTCATCTAATGGATTTTTATACTTTTTACATCTGACTCTAAGATTTTCCTTTTCTTAAAGTCTTTTAACTAAATTACGCGAACACCAATGTGAAAAATTGTTTTTCCTAGTAGATTTATACGGTATGTGACGATTAATAGTGTCATTGACCTGGAAAAAACTAACCATCTGATGAACATCCCCACATTTTTCGAAAAATGACACCCAATCAACTTTATCCAGTGATTTTCTAATTGCGTCATGTCAGCCCTATGGAAGTTGTGCCTAACATTTGAACGGTTTGGTAAAATACCTTTACATTTGGCGAATGGTATCTTGATAACTAAGGGTGCATGCATGGGGGTCTATTTTGCTTAGAATCTCAGTAGTGCTGTGAGATGTGTACTTGTCAATATCAGAAAATACTAAATCTTACAACTTGTTGCTGGAACTTGGAGTGCAGTTCACTGCAGATTGTTCAGGAATGAAAGTCAACTAATGTCTGAGCTATTCCGGGCAATTTATAGGAAGGTTCACCAATCACACTCTAATCTATTAAAATGATATTATAATCTCCTATTATGCACTTAGGAAAATGGCATTGCTCAAAAACAGAATTACAGTTGTCTAAGAAACATTCCAGAGAAATTCTGGCCACAGGTGGAGGAAGGTAGAGAGCACACAGAGCGTATTGATAAACTGATTTATCATCTTTCACTTCAAAAGTTACCCATATAATATCTTCACAACTGCTTTCCCATTCTTTGATTCGTTTAAAATTAAAAGTCTTACGAAGTGCGATTAGAACTCCCCTACAACTTTTTTTGTGAGCTATGGCACTGCCTATCCCTCTTGTGAACAACATATCTGTAATCAAATAGTTCTAAACTGAGCACTCCATCTTTCAACCAAGTTTCTGTCAATACTATGATGTCATAGTTACAACAACTTAGTCTTCTGTAGAAATCTAATGTTTTGGTGCGAAGCCATGATGTGCTGGTATTGGGGTTGCGTGGAAGACAACCTTAGAGTCGCCTAGGATGCCTAAGGTAATCTAGATGTGACCTAGATAATCTGTACAGTATACCGATGAAGATTGTACCTTTTTAGATGGAGATGTTTTAGATCGTTTAGTGTACGAAATTAGATAATGAAGTGTTTTAAGGGATAGAGATAAAGAAATTAAAATCAGGGTTAGAGTCAAAATGGTTCAAATGTTTTGGTTTATTGATAAAACAAAAGGATGACTCTTGGTGTAGATCTGATTTACTTTTAGAACGAAGGAACCCGTCAATCCTAACTGATTAAAGCTATTTTAGTTTGAATCTGATGCGAAGGGATTAAATTTTATGGACTTAAGGTAGTACGATTGAGCAAATCGTACGTTCCGGGGCGAGTTAGAGAGAACACCTCAAATAGGAGAAATAGCCCCGAATGAAAAACATTATATTTTTGGATTATTACAAGGTAATATGAATGGTACTATTGTAACTTTGTGTTGACCGTTCAAAATTATAAGCAAGAAATAACAGTTTTATGGTTGTTGCTTTGGCAATTCTTTACTTACATTCAAATAACATATTTTCAAACAGTTTAGACCATAATTATCTGCCAAGATAAAACTAAACTAAATCGATTAGTTCCCGATTTTACAATTTACTTATTAAGAACAAATCTATTAGTTACAGTTAACCCTAATTTTAAAGGAACATCTACCTTTCGAGGATTCAATATTTATATTTCTAAGGGTTCTGCACGAATTTAGATTTACTACTGTTACCGATAAACATAGTTTGATTAGTGTATAAATAGATTCAAAATACTGGATTATAACACGAGTATACAATAGCTTAGAAGGCCAATCGAAAACGTACCAAGACACTCGTTTCCGCTATCAAAAACTCCACTTTTTCTCTTCACAACAAATGACCCAAAAAAAATATTTTAAAATCGTTCCCCAATCCCTCTAGACACGCGTCCGTTCGCCTCCACAATCCTCTCCATTCTCCCTTCTTCCAAAGCTCACCCCCGCACGCATCGCACACGCAGTAACAAGAAAGCCATTTTTCCCGTCGCATTAATACACCCTTATGTCCCCTATCTCTTTCTCATTCTCTTCCACTTATCATACTTCGCTTTCGAAATATAGTCACATTCCATTGGCTTAGTGATATTATTACCATTATAACACAAAGAAATCGGGCACCAGTTTTCGAGTGACTTTGTAATGTTTGACTTACCTAGGATATATTCCTTTTGTATTCACTTATTTATTTTATAGTTATAATTTATTTCCTTTTTTCCTTATTTTATTGTGTTCTTTTCACTGTATATAATCCTTCTGTTCTCACGAATCTTTGTAAATACCAGTTGACGTCCTGGACCCAGCGGCCTGACGCTTGACTGCCGATGTCTCATTTGGGCTGCTGACGCTGCCTGGCACATCCATGCCTCGCGGCACGAGTGCTCCCCGGTTGGCTGCGGGCAGAGCCTATTACCTCGTGCGATCATTATGCGCACACTCCTTTGCTCTTGGGGGCGTCACTCCGTCGGCGAGAGCTGTTGCGCCGCGCTCCTTCTCAGCGCGCTCCCCGCGGCTGGACAAGTGTCCTACATCATCGGGAGCTGTCTCGCCGTGCTCCCAAAGGTGTCTCCTTGCCAGGGTTTCATCTGGGATTGGTTCCGTTATTTATTAGAAGCGTTTTACCTACCAATAAAACGCATATTAATTTACTTACCTTATTCGAAGCTTATAGTTATATGAGATAGCAGTCACCTGTTCCCGCCTCTAATTTTGTCTCTTTCCACCACCCGACCGGCCCCGGAGGGGGGACGGGTGGCGATTCATGGCGCTAGGCGGCCATTATTTCAATCGTCATTGTGTCGAATACACCAGGCAGATATTATCTATAAGCTTCGAATAAGGTAAGTAAATTAATATGCGTTTTATTGGTAGGTAAAACGCTTCTATTAATTTGACTTGACCGTTATTCGAAGCTTATAGTTATAATATGAGAAGTCTTTATTATCGCCTGGTGGTAGTAAAGAGAAAAAGGACGCCAATGTGAAGGTATAATATCATATCATATTATGATAATAATTTAATAAATAAATAGATTTGTTAACCTACTTAATAGCCAACGTTATTAACCCAGCAGAATTCATATTCTGAAAAATAACACTGTAAATAAATCAGACATTATCTGCAGTAGAAGAGATGTTTGCTTGTACTAAAAGGGTTTTAGTACATCCTGCAATTAAGTCATGAGATGCAGCTTCTAAATGTAATGAAACAGGTTGTTAAAACTTGCTGATTCCCTCCTATCACTTTGGATAATATTGAACAGTTCTCCGAAAAATTAATTATTTATGTCAAAATTAGTACGCAGTTTTTAGCCTGATAGAATTTGATCTATAAAATCAATTTTACATCCAAATGTGGTCATACAATTATTGATTTCTCAGATAGTTAGATCTGTATTAACAGTGCTTTAAAACAATATCTAAATAAACTATTTGGCGCTCTAAAAAAAGAAGTAACAACATAGCTGTGTGCTGAAACGCACATAAGGCATTACCTATATCTACCATAGAGTTTTGCATATAATAAAATCTGTGTTCTTAATAGGTGGTATTTGACTTAGGTACTAGATTCTTTATAGGTAGGCTTGACCAGGGAGTGAGAGATTCAATGACCAGAAATTTCTGTACAACAAAGTGTTGATATAGCAGACTTCTAACAAGAAAACTTACAAAAAGATCTTGTCATACGATAATTCATTAATCAAGTACCGAATCGATCTGTCAAGAACCTAGCTAACTCCTTTCGGATGGCTTATTTGAGCTTTCTCGGTTCTCATTACTCTAAAGAGTCCATTAGTTTCGAGCTACGTATTAAGTTACATGTTTTGCTTGTAGATTAAATAAACGCGCCAAAAGATTTTTAACAAATTAAATTGATTGTGTTTTTGCTGCGGATTCACACCACTTTTCGTTCGATATCAAGGTATTCATATTATATTGACTGTAATATGCTAAAGAATAAATATTTGGAATCTTATTTGAAATGACAAAGCACAGAGTCAACAGTCAACGTTCAGCCCAGCTGTCAGTTGTCACCGAAAGGTGGTAAACATATACGCGATACTTGACAGTCCTATTTATCTATTTATACGGTCAGCAGTGCCATCTGTTACAAATAAGGATTACTGCCTTAGGTCAGGTCAAAACATCCTTGATCGTTACGTCGACGTGATATTTAGCTAGACGTCAACTAGAATGCAAAAGAAAAACAATAAAGTTTGTCCCTGAAATCGTCAGATTATTTGAATGATCACCCATACTAGGTCTGACGCATCTGTTGGATGTAGCTAGAATAGGAAATGGTGGTATAAACCGATAATGTTCCAGCCCCTTTTCTAGATTGCTTACATTACAGCGCAAGGTAGCAGTCGATGGCTTTTGACTAGAGCACAGTATTTATAAGAGTAAGAAGTACCCTGTAATTTAAACGCTTTTCGGTCATTGTAAAACTTACTAAGTTTCACAGGCCTACCAGACTTTGCAAGTCCTTAAGACTGTATTCCTGGCTTTGAATATTTCGAACTTGATATCTGGCAACTTTTTCTAGTTAAGCCATGTCTTTCGCTCCAATACGAAGCAAGCTAGACTTTGTTGTTAGGAAAAGAGACCACTCGCAATTTACGACGCATCTAAAAATCTTTAGCGTTTCTAGAGTCTGGTTACATGTTTCTAAGGACACACTTGTTGGCTAAAGGATGGGCTAGTAAAAATTCATACAAATAAATATTATTCGCACTCTTTGTTAGAGCAGCGAAGGTTTTTGGTGCACTGCTCAAACCAAATGGGAGACAAGACATCTTCAGCAGTTCTCTTTGATAAAACCGCCTTACAAACTTACCTTGGCTGTGTGTGGCTGATCTTCAAATGAAAGAAGGCCTGCGAAAGGTCTATTTTGCGTAGACAATCTTTATGTTGGAGAAAATCTGGCACACTCAAGATGTTGAAGAGGCCGAAATTTTCTACCAAAACTTACTGGTCTAAGGTTTTTTAGATTAAATTGGGGTCACGCTGTGCCCCCATCCTTTGGTACTAAAAACATGGTTAACAGGAAGGTTGGAGACACATGTGCTTCTTTCATAAATGCCTTGCTGCTTCACTTGGACTAGAATGATTCAGTAATCGATAATAAAGAACCCTCTATTTGTAGGATAAAATCTAATGCATTCATCGCCTACCAACGGTGTGAAAATGTATATATCTATATGGCAACCCCTTGAAGAACTTTAAGGTGAATACATTTTTATTCAAGGCCAGCTCTGTGATCCTGAACTGTGATAAAGTCGCGTCGAGCGGCCATGAAATTAACCTCTGTTGTTATAATTGGCAGTATGGTGAGCTTAGTAGCCCTACCCCTGCGAGGGGTACGTCAATCAATCAATCAATCAAATATGCTTTATTGTACAATTACAAAAATTACAAAATACAAGTACAGAATAAAACAGTAAAACTTTAAATTGTACAATGTGGGCGGCCTATTGCTTAAAGCAATTTCTTCCAGGCAACCCAGATAATGGATACAACTAAATAAAAGTAAAGGCTGTGCAAAGCAAACTTATGCAACAATATTGAAAATAGAACAATTTACTATAAATAAAATAAAATATAATATATAAAAAATATAATAATAAAATCTAAATCATAATACCACATGTACCTAATAAAAATACTATACAAAATAAAAATAATAATATAAACTATAATAATAAAAATATATACTAATATACTAATAAATATTGATCAGTAAAACAAGGAATAGTGCTAATAAGTTGATTGAGGACATAAGAGGTATTTTTTACCTTGATATTTAAACGAGTTAAGAGAAGGAGCTTGTCGGATAGAAACGGGAAGATAATTCCAAAGCTGGATAGATTGTATAGTGAGCTTGTAAGTGTGAATGCACAAGCCCTGCGTGGGCGGTGTTGGTAAATTATTACATCAAGAAACGATCATGTGACCGTTTTTCGTAACAATGCCACAATTTATACCCTGCGAGGGTAGGAGCTGTTTGTTCCCCTGCGAGGGGTAGCTATTCGCCTTACTGGGTCCAGCCTGCGAGGCGGACCTATCCGGCAGTATTTCACTTTTGTAAGGACCAAACATTTTCTTGCACACAGAGCCACAATTTATACCCTGCGAGGGTAGGAGCTGTTTGTTCCCCTGCGAGGGGTAGCTATTCGCCTTACTGGTTCCAGCCTGTGAGGCGAACCTATCCGGCAGTATTTCACTTTTGTTAGGACCAAACATTTTCTTGCACACAGAGCCAAAATTTATACCCTGCGAGGGTAGGAGCTATTTGTTCCCCTACGAGGTGCAGCTATTCACCTTACTGGGTCCAGCCTGTGAGGCGGATCTATCAGGAAGTATTTCACTTTTGTAAGGACCAAACATTTTCTTGCACCTCCTGTGTTCTCTGAAGTGGCAGTGAAGGCCTTGACGTTACCAAGATTGCTAGTTGTAGACGGTGTCTCCTTAATGCAGCTCCTTAAAAGCGGATCCCTTGATTAGTTATCCCATGCCATCACCATCTATATGGCAATGTCTATAAACTAACAGCAGTAAATCGGATGAAATTTTGTAAAAGTCTCCATCAAAAAACAAGCCCGTTACTTCAATTGGTAAGCCGTTGGCATCACTTCACCTGAAGATAATGTAACAGTTTTCCCTTGGCCCAGCTCATCAGATCTTTGAAGTTATTTTTTAAACTTTCTCTCTGCTTCAAGATGCTACCTGCATAAACTTTATCAGAATAAAATAGATGACGCAAGACACCATATTATGCTTTTATTTCCTCATTAAATTCCAAATCGATTAAATTTACTCATCGACTTATGGACCTAGTTGAAACTCATATTGACCTCAGCGTATTGCAACTCATACCAGTCACTGTTGTCATTACACAATTTATATACAAGTGTGGTCTGGTTTTTTTTCAAAAAGGGTGACAATACCCTGCTGAAGAATTACAGACTCATCTCACTTTTGAGCCATGCCTACAGGCTGTTTTCGAGAGTCATTACGATTCGTCTCACACGTTTGACGACTTCCAGCCTCCCGAAAAAGCCGGTTTCCAAAAAGGCTTACCATAGACCACATACATACGCTGCGGCAGATTATACAGAAGACAGAAAAGTACAATCAGCCACTATGCTTAGCGTTCGTGGACTATGAGAAAGCCTTTAATTCGGTCGAAACTTGGGCTATGTTACAATCTCTCCACAGCGGTGCCGAATTGACTATCGATATATCGAGGTACTGAAGTGTTTGTGTGAAAACGCCACCATGTTGGTTCGCCTCCAGGATCAAAACTCGGAACCTATCCGGCTGCAGTGAGGGGTAAGACAGACGTAATATCTCCGAAACTGTTCACCGCCGACCTGGAAGATGTTTTTAAGCTTCTGGACTGGGGTGGACTCGGCATCAATATCAACAGCGAGTAAATCACCCACCTTCGCTTTCCTGATGATATCGTTTTAATGGCTAAGACTATGGACGACCTAGGCACAGTGCTCGATGGTCTCAGTAGAGCCTCTCAACAAGTAGGTCTTAAAATGAACATGGAAAAGACGAAAATTATGTCAAACGTCTGTGTCGCACCTACTACTCTGAAGTGTAGACACTCGAAATTGTTGAATGTGTAACTGGGACAAACAGTCCAGTTAGGTAGGTCCAACTTCAAGAAAGAGATCATTTGTGACGATGACCTTGTCAAAAACAAGGAAAGCATTGAGCATCGCCGCAAAGTTGCCTGTCTTTGGGTATTCTATCAAATTCATTTCGGAGAGTGTGTACAAGAACTGCATGACCTCATTCCCCCAGCTTCATTCCACCTTCGGTCAACGAGACGCAGGGAGAAGATCCACCCCTTTGTTGTTGATATTCAGCCAATACGCACGACAAGAAGCGTTAATCTTCCTCATTTATTATGCGGACAGCGATGGAGTGAAACTTATTGCCTGCATCTGTGTTTCCCGACTCCTACAATTTGGAAATCTTCGAGGTGAAAGTGAATAGGCATTATTTGAGTTTGCGTGTACTATCCTCGTCTATATCGTCATTTACCATCAAGTTAGATGTGGTCAAACGCACTAAAAAAAATTAATTAAAAAAAAAGGTAGTTCCAACTTCAAGAAAGAGACCAATCGGCGAATCCAACTCAGCTGCTCAGCGGTCTGGAAGTTTCGTAATATCTTCACGTCCCAAATACCGCGGTGTCTTAAGTTTAAGGTCTTTGACCATTGTGTGTTCCCAGTGATGACATACGGAACTACGACATGGTCGCTTACTATAGGCCTCATAAGAAGGCTCAAGCTCACCGAAAGGGTGATGGAGCGAGCTATGCTCCGAGTTTTCATGCGCGATCGAATCAGAAATGATGAGATTCGTAGGAGAACCAAAGTAACCGACATAGCTCACTGAATCGCTTAACTTGAGTGACATTGGATAGGGCACAGAGCTCGTAGAACAGAATGCCGTTGAGGTTGTAAAGTTCTAAAGTGGCAACTGCGCACTGGAAGACGTAGCGTAGGTAGGTCTCCCACACGGTGGATGTCAGCACCGCAGGACCAGTCGTCGTGGAAATCCTTGTGGGAGTCTTTTGTCCAGCAGTGGACGTCTTTAGGCTAATATGATTATGATGATGGTGATTGAAAGACAGAGGGCGTCTGTGGTGCTATCTCCCTCGGGCCGCGTTTAAGATTGTAGTGCACAGACCAGATAGAAGAAAATCTTTGATTTTATTAGACTGAAGGCATCGATGCCATGCCAGGCCAGTCAATCTTAAAAAAATGTGGTCGAACGAGAGTGGAGTTGCTTACTTAGGGGAACGTTTAGGAACACAGTATAAAAATCAAACTATATAAAATCCGCACTGGTGGGTTGCTCTGAACGACATCCGACGAAATTTCAGCATAATGATTCCAAATACCATCGTTATGTCAGATTGACCGTACATCAAACACTAAATAATTACCATCATTTGTAATGACAACGTTCATTTCAAGGTCGGTTACCATTATTATTTCACTTTATAAACTCGATTAGCAATTTCGTCACACATGAAAATAAACACAAGAACAAGTAATGGTAGTGGTAGTGTAGTGGTAATAGTAGCGGTAGATGTAATTGTAGTTTAGTGGTAGTAGTAGTGGTAGTGGTAATGGTAGTGGTACAGTAGTGGTAGTTTAGTGGTAGTAGTAGTGGTAGTGGTAGGGTTTGTGGTAGTGTCAGTGGTGGTGGTAGTGGTAGTGTAGTAGTAGTGGTAGTGTTAGTGGCGGTGGTGGTGGTAGTGTAGTGTAGTGTTAGTGTAGTAGTAGTAGTAGTGTAGTGGTAATGGTAGTGTAGCGGTAGGGGTAGTGTAGTGGTAATGTAAGTGGTAGTGGTAGTGTTAGTGGTGGTGTAGTGGTTATGGTAGTGGTAGTGTAGTGGTAGCAGTAATGGTAGTTTTAGTGGTAGTGGTAGTGAAGTGGTAGTGGTAATGTTAGTGGTAGTGGTAAAGTAGTGATAGTAGTATTGGTAGTGTTGTGGTAGTGGTAGTGGCAATATAGTGGTAGTGGTAATGGTAGTGGTATTGGTAGTAGTAGTGGTAGTGGTAGTGTATTGGTAGTGTAGGGGTAGTGTGGCGGTAGCGGTAGCGGTAGTGTAGTGAAGTGTACTGTAGTGTAGTGTAGTGTGAAGCGGTAAGAGGTTCGCCGGGACAGCTAGTACTAAAAAGAAGTAGAAAAGAAATTAAGAACAAAAGTAACGTAAAAGTAACGTCTTGGTTCGTGTAACATGAAAGTAACATTGGAGGGTCAATAGTAACGCAATATGTTACAAAAGTAACATTCTGGCAACGCTGCTTATACTGCCTAGTCGAAATCTTCGCGGCTGAACGGGGGGTTCAAAATTTATACTGGGCGAAGTTTTCGCCGAAGGACCCGTCTGAAGTACGGTTAACGTTCCTGTCTGTGAATTTTTAGCCAGTTTGATTTTTACACTGTGTTTCTGAACGTACTCTTGAACTGCATCTGCAAATTATAGGTATAGTGATCTGTGGAGTGGAGTGAAGACGTGGGCCACCGTAGTTCGTTACCCGTATTGTACGAGCTAATAGATGACGTTACGTAGTTTGCAGGCTATAGATCGTGTACAAATAGTTCCAATACATCAGTCCACGAACTACGGGGTGTACACTACAGGCTGCAAACTATCAGCCCGGGCAATAGTAGACGGACCGTGGAACACGGCCCGTATTACGTGTACTGAAGTGTTCAGGGGTGTAGTTCATGTAAAAGATTTGACCCCGTAGTCCATGGTCTACGCGAACATCAACTATAGCCCGTATTCCGCGGTACGCCATCTACAGCCTGTGCTCCGCGGTACTCAAACTACGCAGCGAGCAGCCACTTTCAAGGCTTAAGTAACCAGCCCAACAGATTGTGTACTGTAGATTACGGGGGTGTAGTTCGTGTCTCAGGACATTGACCTTTGAGAGTTGAGTAAACGTCACATCCGTTGTTCTTTGAATGCGTTCATTAAAAAAAGTAATGAATTAAGGATTTTTGTCCCGTAAGTTAGTCGTTATTCTTTTGCCCATTGCCTTAGATGTCATATTACTATTTTAGGTCGGATTTAAAACTTTTTGAGATAAGTAAGTTAGAAAGAACCACTAAGTTGGTGTGCAGGATTTAGAAGGGCCAAAACGTTAAAACTACACCGATTTAGGTAGTTTCAAAGAGTAACTTTTATCTATTCTGTGAGGAGTACCATAAACATACGTAGTTAGTTACGTAGTCTTGGTTGTTCCTTTCATACAAGCAAGCACATTAGTTGCCTGCCTCTTAATGTTAAAAATTTACACTTTAAAATATATTAGTCATAACTAAAGTTGAAAGTAACGGTGTAGACCTATCTTTGGGATTTTTGATGTGTAACATCTTTGCTCTCGCTTTCCTGCAATTTGTGGGAGTGATTTCGTGAAATGGGACGGAAATGTGTCCCATTGTAACAGGAAGTCGCGTTTTTTCAGGCTTTAAAAGCGCGGAAAAGGCAAAGGTATCTATGACCACACAGCCTAGTCTGCCGTATCTTTGCCGTCCTTTTTTCAGGCTTTAAAAGCGCGGAAAAGGCAAAGGTATCTATGACCATACAGCCTAGTCTGCCGTATCTTTGCCGTCCTTTTATAAAGTATTTTGTCACATGTTACACATCATATGCGAGTACTGTAGGTCTCGCTCGATTTTTTTTTATATCGAGCCAAAGCTGCTCAATCGTGTTTCTAATAGCTTTTGACTTTAAGGAAACTTTTATCGCCGTACGCTTGTTTTGGTTTATTCTGAGATTTTTAGCAAAATTTGTTTGTTAATTACTGAGGTACGGAATTCACCATAAGTATTTTAATACTAAGAAGAAAGAAGGCGAAAGGCGCGTTCGCCCAGCTAAAACCTGTCTGGTACTCCAGCTCACCCGGCGCGGTGGATCAAGATCTATTCCATCGTTCGTAATGTCTGTTCTGCTGTGAGACATGGAAAGTGACGAAAGGGTGGACGAACAAACTGCAAGTGTTCGTTAACAAAAGCATATGGTCCATACTGATCATCTTCTGGCCGAACACAATCAGCAACGAAGGTCACTCGAAGCGCTGTCACCCAATCCCTTTAGAGCGAGAAATCGCTCAACGACAACGAGTGTGAATGGGGATAGGGACACACTGCCCAGAAAATAGGATAACTCTGCTAGGGTAACGTTGCGTTCACATGACAGATGAGCGGGAGTAGGCGGCCAGGCCGTCCGGCCCACACGTGGCAACCACCGAGCCGAACTGCTGGTAGCAGGGTTTCGCTGGAGCGTTGTAGAGTACAGTGAGGGATGGCGTCGATCCACGAAGGTCCTTTGTATGTACCACTAGGGTACCATAGGATGACGGCAACAAAAACAAAATAATAAGTACCTTAAACTCTTTTAATACCTATACAGATGCAGTAAATAAAATGTGATATTGGTGGATGACTAAAAGAAGATAAACTCACAGTCTTTGGACTGTTTATAGGTACAGTTATGCTGATTAATTACCTATGAGATGAGCAAGTCTCTTATATAGGAATTGAGCAGGTAGGTATAAATAGGGTCCCTAGAAAGTTGATCAATTTCATTAGTAGAATCAATAAGTAGCCAAGAGGTTACATTTTTAGTTACGTATACTTACTTACCAGTCATTCTATTATAAGTAGCAGTAATTTTGTGACATCACCATGAAATGCTTGACTTCCGTTAGGTACCATTGTGTTTTTTTTTTAAATAAAATGCAATATTTACCAGGGTATTTCTTTATTTGCAATTTTTTCATATTAAACAAGGTGTTTTTAGGGTTCCGTGCCATATCACGGGATGTTACTACAATGCTGTCTGTTTGTCCTCAACTTTTAAAGGGCTGGTTTTTTACCAGAATAGGTAGCCGGCTGAAATTTTCACAGAATAAGTATGTGCTATTATGGGGGGATCTACTAGCAAATAAAAAAAAATAAAGTGGAAAATTACATTTGTTTCCACCTGTTCTGTTGACTGAACGATTGGGAATTTTAATGCACATATCGTTGTTTGTATAATTAGTTTTCATTGTAGTAAATAACTAAACAAAGGCTTAATTTAGTTTTGTAATGAGTTTGAAACTGCTCTTATTTTTTTACGTTTTTAGTATGTACATCGAAAACTAATTAAGTACTAATTAAGTAGCTAATTAAGAACTAGCTTGTTTCAATCTGTTTAAATTAATTTCTGAATCTTTAAATGCTAAAATCCCAATAATGGCAATGTTTCTTGATATGAGCAAAGCATCGGACTTTGTTCAATATGACCAGCTACTTTCTAAGCTAGAGTCCTATGGTATAAGAGGCAGAGGTTACGACTGGTTTAAAAGTTATTTGTCAAATAGAATACAATGTACATACAGATATTTCAAAAGTAACTTAAATAAGTGGGATTCTAACAAAGCAAAAGTACACATCTAACTTTCGTATAAATAACTCGGGATTTCCGCAAGGTAGTAATCTAGGGCCCTTACTGTTTCTTTTATACATTAACGACCTCCCAAAAGCAATGTCTCATAAATGTATACTTTTCGCGGACAATACAACTTTAATTATTAAATGCAAAGATAAAAAACGTATCAATTTGAAGTGGGTAGTGCCTTGGCTGATGCTGTCAAATGGTTGAAAAACAATAACCTTTACATTAATATAAATAAAACTAAGATATTACAATTTCACTCATATCAAAAAAAAACCTTTTTCTGGACATAAATTATAATAATAGTAAAATTGACGAAACTAATGGATTTAAATTTTTAGGCATACATGTTGGCAATCATTTGAACTGGAAGGACCATATTGACTCAATTTGCAAAAGACTGAATCGGTTTGTATTCGCGTTAAGAAGACTAAGGCAAACAATCTCTATAGAAGCTGCTTTGACAGCCTACCATGGCCATGTATCGTCAGTCCTCAATTATGGTCTCTTACTATGGGGAAATTCTGAAGATGTCGATAGAACATTTAGATTGCAAAAAAAGTGTGTACGTGCTATTAATAATGCGTGGTTTATAGAAAGTTGTAAACCCCTATTTAAAAAACTAAATATTTTACCTTTGCCGTGCATGTATATAAGAAAAGTTTGTATGTTTACAAAATCTCACCCAGAGTATTTTCAATATCTTAGAGACGTTAGATTTCGTATACCAGGGGCTTAATATACACATTGGTTACAGCAACCTCCCTGCAAAACTTAAATATATAAACAAAATATTTATAATATGTGTTTGAAATATTTAATAAGCTTCCAGATGACATAAAACAATTACAAGGAATTAGACTTAAGAAAAAAATAACAGAATGGCTAATGCAATACTGCTTCTATAGTATTAGTGAATATAATAAATGAACTATAATAATAAAACTAATTTACCTTTAACCTGTTAAAATTTACATACCATCTTTATGACGGCTGAATACATTTACAATTTTAACATTAAGATCTCCACATGTATGTATTCTGGCAAATAGAAATTTCTTTCTTTCTTTCTCTTTCTTAGCGCGAGTACGACTCACATTTGGCCGATTTTTAGGGTTCTGTACCCAAAGGGTAAAAACAGGACCCTATTACTAAGACTTCACTGTCCGTCCATCTGTCTGTCACCAGGCTGTATATTTCATGAACCGTGATAGCTAGACAGTTGAAATTTTCCCAGATGATGTATTTCTGTTGCCGCTATAGCAACAAATATACTAAAAACTAGAAAAAGTTAAAAAAATAATGGGGGTCTCCATACAAAAAACGTGTTTTTTCAAACATGAAGAAACTAGCGCCATCTAGTATGATGGTACGGACGGAACCCTTTGTGTGCGGTACTAACTCGCACTTGGCCGGGATTTATTATTTGTTGTTTTACTTCAGTATTAGTACTATAATAACCACACCAAGTTTAAGGCTTGTATGTATTACCGTTTTTACGATAGAGCTAAATCACATATACTCCTAAAGACCTTTAAAAACACGGTTTTTGTATGGAGAACCCCCTTATTTTTTCACTTTTTAATTTTTTTTGTATTTGTTATTATAACGGCAACTGAAATACACATTTTGTGAAAATTTCAACTGCCTTCCTATTACTGTTCATGAATTACATCCCGCTGACAGACGGAAACACAGCGGAGGGCTAGTAATAAGGGTCCCGTTGGTTACCCGATGGGTGTACGGAACCCTAAAAACGTACTTTGACATTTTTATAACATAAAATGATGCAAGTCTAGTACCTATTACATACTATTTCATTCAACCCTCATCAAGTCATCACATTATGGCCCTTTTACACGGGGACAATAGTCGAGACAATCCATTAAGCCAGGCCAGTAAGACAATGAAAAAGTATCGTCTAATGGCTCTTTTATACGGAGACAATAGCCGAGACAATCCAGTAAGCCAGGACAGCAAGACAATAGGACAGGACAATTGGAAAATCCTATGTCGTTCACACGTAGGCCTATTAGTCTAGTGAGTAAGGGACACACCGTTGGATTCATACGCTCTTCTCGCGATGGATAGATGTAAAACTGGTATGAGGGCGTTGTTAAAAAAACCGGGCAAGTGCGATTTGGATTCGCGCACGAAGTGTTCCGTACCGTTATCTATAAAAATCACGTTTCTTGTATGGAAACCCCTTAAACTTATTTTTTAACATTAAGACTTTTGTTATCATTATTTGATGGCACGCTTAAGTTACTTACTCTGATGGAGTTCATGTAGACTCCAGAGCGATTATTATTATTAGCAATTCAATTCAATATCTTTATTCAAAATACACTCACCGGCAAATTTAGCGGAACATAAAAAAATATGTACGAAACGTTTTTATTTGAGATTACTGGTTGGTTATACTAGCCATATATTTTAGAAAGAATAATTTTAAATTAAGAAAAATGTTGATCGTCACTTTTTTTGCAATTCTTTCAATTATATTCCGTTTATTGACTGTCACGAACATTTTACTCATTACGGTTGAAGGCGATTCATTGAAATTGTGTTGTTTTTATTAAGGCAAACGGGATTTTTGAAACTTTTGCAATAAATTAGGACGCCTTTGAAATTAAGGAACGCATTATGCCTGATTAAACACAGGCTGGGATTATCAGGGCACTTGAAATTAGAAGAAATAATCACACCTACCGAATGATCTCCGGAATACTTGTAGACATTTATCAACCATACATCGCAGTATAAAACGGTACATGGCGACTAACTCTTACGCTAGAAGAGCAGGACAAGGAAGGAAAAGCTGTACATCAAGGAGGGATGACCGATTTGTTCAACTTCGTGTGCGTAGAAACCCTCGTTTGACGGCGGTTGAAGCTCGAAATCAACTTCAAGAAATTCGGGGAGTAGCTGTAAGTGAGCGCACAGTGCGGAGAAGATTTAAAGAAGCTGCACTTGGTTCATTCGTACTGCAAAGGCTCCAAAACTCGAGGTACATCATCGGAGAAACAGGCTAGCGTTTGCTCGAAATTTCTACAACTGGGCAAGGGATCAATGGAGTAAAGTTTTGTTTAGTGATGAGTGCAGAATTCTCCTAAATCAAGTTGATGGAAGGCAAAGAAATCAAGAAATAAATAATAATTAGTAACGTCAAAATTAAATCCTTGTTAAGAGATTATGTCATTAGAACATGAAAACAATATGACACGAAAAGTTATACTTATAAATCATTGAATGCATTTAACAAGAGTAGGCCAGTTCACACGGACAGCACCCGGTCACGAGTATAACGCGAGAGTCAGCCATTGCTCCCATCAACCATATTAGAGGGAAAGGAACGACCCGGCTCCCGATGCCCCACCATCCGCACAAACATTTAAGCGAGCATGCACCACTCATGTCAATGCTAAGATAAAAATATTTATTAAAAGAAGTACTAGACGTGTCATGTCTCATCGCTTCCACATCAATTATTATAGCGATTATTTATTAATTATAATACGTTGATGTAGAACCTCAAGGTATCTTCTACCCTTAATCGGCAGAAGGGGCATGTAAGTAGAAGGCCCTGCTGCTCCCTCAAAGTGGTTTCGCACCGACTGCACATCGTGTGGCCACAGGGCACAATATATCTTTCAGGGGCGGCGTCCCAGCAAACTCCACATACTACCCTTACACCTGCTCCTGCCTCCCTTTCTGCTGCACCTGGATCTATAGGGATTCCCCTCAGCTCCACATTTTCAGGGCCACCACCTAAAATTGGAGCTAGTAGGTCTACCATGGCGATTTCCCCTTGACCCTCACGCTCAGGATCACCAACTAACACTTGTGGTGGGAGATCTGCCATTGGTACTTCCCTTTGCCTGTCGCCCTCAGGTCCACCAACTATCATTGGTGGAGGCAAGTCTGCTATGGCGACTTCTCCCAATCCCTCGCCCAATGGCCCACCAACTAACAATGGTGGCGGCATTTCTGCCATGGGAATTTCCTGAAGCTCTTCGTCAGAGTCGTCCTCAGGCCCAATTTCCACTTCAGCTGCCACCTCGGGTGCGTTCTCCTCCAGATTTGCCCCTTCAGCTTCAATGTTAACAACTCTGGCGAGATCGGTGAGAAACACCCTCAAGGTGATCCGCCCCTCCACCAACTGCAGCTGTCTTGTCGCCACATCTCTTTGGTGGAACATGCCCCTCACGTAGTTTCGCCGAGAAAGGGGACGGTGGGCAAAATCGCGCTGAGTGGTAAAGCGGGAAGAACACACTGCAAATTTGTTCTTGATAGTGTCTGAAATCAATCAATATTAAGTGAACACGATGATAGTAGTTACGCTGTAGATATGAGATATCGATAGGCGTTTTACAGCTACTCACAAGGGCGTCGCAATCTAATGGGCCGGGGCAAGATGACAGGCAAGGGGTACAGAAAAAATTAAAATTGTATTGTATTTTATTTAGAATTTTACACAACAAAGAAAGGAACTTAATCAACAGTTAAAGCTATTTAGTTATATTTTTTACATAACAATCAGAATAATGTTCACAGTTTAAGTCAGTACAGCTTCTGTTAAAAGATGTTTTTCAAAGTTTTAAGACCTACTTGAGAAGCACGATGACCCAAGAGAGACTATCTGCGGTATCAGTTTTACAATTAAAGGGGAAATAAAAACACAATAAAAAAGAAGAAAAATATATTTATAGATACCTGTGAAGCTCCAAACATTTGGGTTTGCGTTTAGGGAGCGACGCAACCCCTCATGAAATGACTCGCATACGTTTGTAGTGCGGTGTGCACTTCCATATACACTAAAACAGTCAGGGGTGACCTGCAATTTTAATTATAGTTACAATTACAAATGAATTATTTGCCAAATTACAGCGTATTTTTTAAATAAAACATTGAAATAAGAAACCATTGATAATGTAGCGGACAGCAAGGATTCCAGTTAGATTATGGCTAGAATGGCAAAACGCAAGTCTCGCCTTGTGTAATGTTTTGCTGGAGTTATCTCATAGATAGTCACTTTCACACAATTCCGTCTAGTGTGACATAGATGTTAATAGGTATATATCTTGCTTGAATAGAAGATAATAATAGCAACCCTGTATTTCACCATGGCCCACGCAAAATTGTATTATTTTTTTATTAATTACCTAATAAGTAAGTAAAGTAAGTAAATATACTTTAATGCACGCCAAAAAACAATACAGGACTAATATGCAGGGTCTTGATGTAATCATTAAAAGAGCTACTGAAGGATCATTATCATATTTCATTAGCCTAAATCTTACCCTCGTCATCCACTGGGTGACAAAGTACTCATGGAAAGCTACTGTGTATGGTAGGGCAGCCTCTCTTGCGATTTCTTGTATTTCCGCCAACCCTGCCCCAACTAGAGCCGGAGGAAGCAACGCCAAGACAATGTACAGTCGAACAAGTCTCAATGCCGGTGAATTTCTTCTATTCACTGGCCCTATGTCCTGTGTTGCTCTTCGGAGAAGTGCCTATAATAAAAAATATTGCTAGATTGAAACGTGTGTTGAAGGGATGCTTTCTTTCAGGGTCCCAAGGGCCATTAGCGACGCGTGAGTAACGTTTTTCCGTCAATATTAGATATAAGGTACCTTGGTATATACTTAAATACTGAATCTATACAGCTATCATCAAGACCATCTTAGGTAAAAACCTCAGAATACAGAAGTAAGTACCTACCTAGTTTAAGGGTTGGCTGGAAGAGATCCCTGTTTGGGATAAGTCCGCATTTGTGCATGCTACTGCTATTATGTATCAATAATTGTATATTTTGTTGTACAATAAAGAGTTTACAAACAAACAAACAATTGAGTTGGTTGGTAATCTCGGTAGTAATAGATCATTAAAATCTAGGGTACCAACCAACCTTCTACCAATTACATACATCAGAGTTTTGTGGCACATTAGTTTGTGTAAATAGTAGTGTATTTAAGGTAAGAGCAGCGCTTCATTCGAAAAACCTAATAACATTTAGGTAAGTACAATCTTTTATTTAAAAAAAAAAGATTTTTTATGCTCAAAAATGCCAAATGCGAATTTAAATACACGTTTCCAATTACAAAAACGGCGAGCACAGTAATATTTACTTTGACTCTATTACTAAACAAAAAAACGATCCTAGGACCTTGATGTCACTTTCAAAGTTCATCATCAGGTCAACTTCAAAACTTCTTCAAAATACAATAAGACCTATTGTTACCGGGAATACGGCTTCATACCAAAATCGTCTCTCTAAAATCTATTGCAAGATTTGACCTAATAACATACATAACTACATACATATGGCGGTTAAAGAACGTTACTTTAGTACCTAACCACAATAAATCTATAATACAAGTTAAATAAAAGCCTTTATTTAAAAACAAAAACAAAGGCTAAGACCGAATCGGATCATGCTATAAAGTAACAACATAAGCTTGTATCGTAATATTATGACGATACGCAAGCAATAGCCTTCTTTATAGCATGACCCGATTGGGTCTTGGTATTTTTTTTATTTTTCTCGTTATTTTTTCTAAAACCCTTTAATATATTATATTATATTTTATTATGTATAAAAGTACTTACTTAACTTAAATTTTTGTAATCTGTGAGTCAGTGACCGAGTAAAGAACTACCTAAAATCGTGATTTTTGGCCTCTCGCATCTTGGAAACTATTTTACTTAAACATGTGACATTATAAATAATACTTACCATTGGTAAGTTTAACATTCACGTAAAAATTCAGTTTAGTACCTTGAACCTTAACGAAGATACAGTGAGGTCGAAAAATGGTTCGTGTAAAAATTGCACAGTACGCGCTCCTCGGTAGGGTTGCGAGAACTTGACCTGGCTTAGTACCTACCTATCAACGTACAGGCAATCTTAGTTTGAGGTCAGATGACTGTATGTGATTTGTCACTGAATATTATTATTATTGCCTCTGAATATAGTAAATAAAATTAAATTACCTGCGAGTAATGGAAGAAACATCCTTGGACACGCACTCCAAGAACATCTTCGAGTGCCCTCTGCAGGCCCTCTTCATAGTCCGCTACCGCATACTGCAAGTTGGCATTGCCTCCAACTCTCTGCCAAACCAACCGTAGTACGGCCTCGTAGAGACTTCTGCGCCTGTTTTGCATGATTACCACCACAGGGTGGAAGAAATGTCCCTCAAAAACAGCGTGAATTGTTAAAAGTTGGGCCGCCACCATCCCAGCTGGTACCGTTTGAAATGTTCCATCCGCCATAATTATAGTAGATGCCCTCAGGACATGCTGATAGTTGGGCATCCCTAAAACAACTGCAGTCGCCCCTTCTGCAGCTACCGTGCCCAACATAAGTCCCTCATATTGAGGTAATATCCTCAGAGTGGATGCATACTCCTGGATAGTCCGTGGTACTACTGGCCGCACCTCTCTCCGCCAAAATCGGAGGGTCGACACCACGTTCTCATAGGGTAAATGTACTGCTCCCAATGGATAACTGTAAACAATTAACAATATTATGTAATCTCATACACTTAATATCATCCATTCAATAATATTTATTGTGGTTAGGTACTAAAGTAACGTTCTTTAATATAAATAATTATATATTATTATTATATTTAACGTTCTTTAATAACTTATATGGAATAGATGGGCTTATTTACCTAAACTTCGAGGAACAGAGACGAAAATTGGAGACTTCCTTACTACAATATTTTTTTCCGGGACATGTGTACCTAAAGTTTGTGACTAGAAATAATTGTGACATCTACAATTTTTTCAAACTGTATCTTAAGCAATGTTTAATATCAATATTGTGTGCTTTGTAGAATGTTGTATCTATCTATAATTCAATCAGTAATATGATATTTAAATGGTAAAAGAAAATAAAACAAGGTAAATATTGTTGTGACAAATATAGATGTTTGATATTGTTAGGCTATTGGTTCAGACCAGCGATATGTCCGGCGATATCCCAGTGATTTTACTCTTGATTTGCAGGCCGCTTGCACGTCCCACAATCTCTTCCTCATATGAAATCGCTGAGTAATCGCCGGACGAATCGCTAGTCTGCACAGGCACTAAATGTGTTACTTTAAAGGTTGATTTATCAATATTATAATTTGAGTAAAAATTGGATCTCTCAGTGTCAGTGAAATAAGTAAGTAAATAAAGGTCTCCTAACGTTAACAAGTCTATAAAATTGTAAACTATTAGCATAGTATGTCCCGCATCCCGGGACACATGTCCTGGAAAAAAATAATATAGTAAGGAAGTCTCCAATTTTCGTCACTGTTCTTCGAAGTTTAGGTAAATAAGCCCTACCTATTCCTATCTCCGCCGGAAGTTTTTAAGCCATATAACCGCTTAAAGCCTACCATCTAGTGGTAGCAACCGGTACTAACGGCTTAGCGTGCCTTGCAAAGCAACGAAATGGTCAAGACAAATGCCACTATCTAACAGTCTACCCCATCTAGGTTCCCATAATGAGGGTGCTTCAGTCAGTAAAACCTGCGTAATTGACGCAACCACGAAGTCGCACTCAGTTACGACCCATCTAATAATCAGTATATTTAAAAGGAAACCATGACTGACTGACTGATCTATCAACGCACAGCTCAAACCACTGGACGGATCGGGTTAAAGTTTGGCAAAAAAATAGCAATTATGACCTAGGCATCAGCTTCTTCTTCTTTTCGAGTCGACGGCAAGCTCAGATAGTCCCATCCCAAAATCGAGCCACGCAAATTGTCGCTAAGGAAGGATTTTGGGAAATTCCCACGGGAACGGCAAACAACGGGATCTGCGCGGGCAAAGCCGCGGGCTAAAGCTAGTTAAGTGTATAGTATAATTGTATGCATTTTTGGTACTTACAGTGGCGCCAACTCTTCATAAATGAGTGAAAGATTTGTGGCCTCAGTCTGCACCCTCTCCCTCAGTCGCTGATATAGTTGGTTTCTGTATTAAAACAAATTAAATATTAGGAAACTAAATCATGGCATTAAACTGATAACATGGAAGGATTAATAAAATATAATAATAAAATATACACTTAATTACTTTTTTTAAAACATACACCTATATACAGAATGAGTATTTTTAAGGGTCAGTATGAGGAAATTCTAAACTATAAGAGATAGAGAAAAACGCTCTTAGGAACCGTGATCTCAATTTTAGAGATAATAAAAATGGAGTTTTAAAAAAATAATAAATCTTAATATGTTCGGAGATATGGCTTTTAAAAAAATAATTTTCATTTCAATTTTATATCACTATACAAGCAATAATTGTATGGAGACTATAGGTCTAAAGTTGCTAGAAGTTGTTGTCATTAAAAGAAACTAAACTTACTGGCCGATTTGAAAAAGGAAAAAAAGAAAAAACATTCAGACTTCAAAAAAACAAAAAACATTTAGACTTGAAAAAAACAACAAATTTTGTGTTTCTTTAATTCATTAAATGCATAATATCAGTAATTGTGTTGTGAATTCAATGGTGAACTAAATCGGTAAATTGCCTAAATATTGATGATTTCAAATATTCAGTCCGTCAAATTCTTAACACAATACCATACATTTCATTGAGAAATGCAACTCTCGGAGTGCTCTCCGAAGTGCTTAGGCGAAAGTGGAGGACATTTCGAACAATTTTCAATATAAATTTAGTTTCGTGGGACTAAGGCAATTGGAAGATTTTTCATTTTGTTTCATTTCAACTTTCCATCCTATCAATTGGATAATAAAATGTATCTATATAATAAAATGTTAATTTCAAGAAATTTAAAAAACTTCTAGCAACTTTACACCTATGGCCTCCATACAATTTTTGTTTTTATAGTGATATACAATCAAAATAAGCAAAAAAAATATTTTTTAGTCATTTTTTTTTCTTTAAAATTGAGATCATGGTTCCAAAGAGCGTTTTTCTCTATCTCTTATAGTTTAGAATTTCCCCATACTGACCCTTAAAAAAACTCATTCTGTATAATTGGTTTGTGAAAACTTTCTAAGTTAGAAGCACAGAACATTAATTTAAGCAACTGAAAACCATTGTATATTCTATATTATTCGAGAACACGTGGGAGGACTGTCTATGCTACGTCTTCCGATGCGCGGTTGCCACTAGAGAACGTAACTACCCCAACGGCCATTTATTTGAAGAGCTAACTATAGGGTGAATTAATTCAACTGAAATTTATGTGCTAACTCATACGGATGTTTGGGTGCACATAAAACATTAAGGTTCCTAAGCAGACTTAGAATTTCATTTGACAGATTTTTAGCTTACCTCTCTACTAAGTAATTGTTTGGATCATGGTTGTGGTTTCCTCGAGAGCCCCTTTGCAAAGGAGACCACAAGTAGGTCGCACGACAAAGTCTTTCAGCACACCGTAAAGTCACTGTGCCAGCCCTGGTACGCTGCCGAACATAACAAAAATTGTCTATGCAGTACCACTGTTGCCTTGTCTTGAAATTAGTCACTCTGTGCTCCTGTAAATCCATTTTTAAAAAGGAGAAAAACTTAAATCTTTATATCAGGTGTTAGTAAACTTTCACGGACGGAATCGCGCAGCAAACTGAAATTCAAATTTATAAATTTACCTTCTCCATGGTTGAGGGGTTCAACTTCCAAACACTTATAAAACACTTCAAATTTAAAAAAACTAAGCTTGTAGCGATAAACTGTTTTTCTCTATCACTTGTCGTGTAGCGTTTAAGAAATTTCAACTTTTTGACCTTTCATACTGGAACTGTTTCCAAGATATTATGAGTACTAACATGCATGTTCACCACACACAATTTATGTAAATGACTGACTCGGTGGCTCAGTGGTTAGTGCCCTTGACTACTGATCCGAGGGTTGTGGGTTCGATCCCCACCCAGGGCAAGCATTTGTGTGATGAGCAGATTTGTTTGCTCTGTGTCTGGGTGTTAATATATATCTATATATGTATGTATTTAAACGTATATAAGTATGTATATCAGTCTCTGGTAACCCATAACACAGGGACTCCTACTTTGGGGCCAGATGACCATGTGTGATTTGTCCCAGAATATTTATTTATATTTATTTATTTGTAAATAATTTACTTGAATGACTCATACAAAAATATAATAGGCCTGGTGCTATTTTTATATACCTACTTATTTTATTTTGTTTAAAGCTGTAAATAAAATTATTTTGCTTTATATTATTATGCATTATTAAATTAGGACATTCGCCCTAATTCAAGACCCTCGGTGGGGACGTATATGAGCTGATATGGTGACTGCGTTATTAATTTTTATAATTATTCTAACAAAAGTATGGAAGGCTGTAACAAGAGCGGTTTTGCTCGCGTGAACATAGTTTGTATGGAAGCAGTGCGCGAGCCGCAAGCCATAACTTAAAATCTGTTTGAACTACACACTTGCGATTCTGTGTGTCTATAGTAAGACTTACTCGATCACCTAGAATTTCAATTTTCATAATTTTTTTTCTGAGATATGGACGGCCGAATATCTTTATGACTGACTGAGTCATAGTTCTCTTGGTAAACACTTTATTTCTAATACCATGTGGTAAGTTATCTCGGGAAGTAGGTGTATGTTGGATTTACATAAAACTGTTTTGAAATTTTTAGCAACTAGTATCTCATCTGTGATTTTAGCACGATCCGTCCAGTGGTTTGAGCTGTGCGTTGAAAGATCAGTCAGTCAGTAATTATGTCACGGTTTCTTTTTTATATATATTATAGATTTCCAAGGTTCTCAGAAACTTTAGATTTGGCATCGAGGTAGTAAAATTTTCAAAAATGGCTTACTCGCGCACCAAGGGTTCCGTATCACTAATACTCATCAAAATATATAAGTAGACCACTTTGAGGTAACTTATAAACCTGAAATCTGGCATCGAGAAAGAAAAGTTTCGGGTTACTTACCATTTACCAAATTTTTTTTAAACCACTTCCAGGTGACATAGAATCTTGTTTGACATTTTGGTCCGTTATTAGGTGTATACAAAGGAATAATTCTCGAAAAACCTCAAACTTTGAGGTACAAGCTTTTAATATTGCATTGTCACGCGATATACCTACATATGCACGCAAAATTTCAGCTCAATCGGAAACCGGGAAGTGCACACAAACATTGCAAGTTAAATAAAAGCTTTTAAAAATGATAACTGGCCACGTGCGAGTTGAACTCGCGATATTATGGTTCCGTACTATACTACTCATCAAAATAATTAAGTACCATACAGATCACTTCCAGGTAACTTATATACTTAAAATTTGGGATTAAAAAAGGTTATTGAGCATATTAAAGAAGAATTCAAAGACCTGGTAAATCAAGGGTTCCGTACCAACACTGTTATGTTATAAATAATTTATTAAAAAAATATATTACGTATGGCTACCAGCTAAAAATAGGACCATCTTATCTCTTCCAATGGGGGTCGTAAGAGTCGACTAAGGGACTTAAAACCGGAGGATGGGCAACTGCGTCCTTTCCGTGCATTGCAACACACCTGCAACCACACTGCGATCGCCAACCCACCTGCCAAGCGTGGCGATTACGGCAAAACCCCCCTATGAATACCACACCCAGAAAACGGCCCCTAGTCCCCGGCGGCCCCGCTATTCCTGGCTCCGGTAGCAGTCATAATATGGTAACGGCGGGGCGGGGGTCGCGAAGAATCCCCGGCAGATGCCAGGCTACCAAACCCAACGACCTTTGGCCTTGGCAACTTACAACACGCGTACACTGCAGACTGACGAGAAGCTTACAAAACTCGAAGAAGTATTGAGCAGGTTACGGTGGGATATCGTAGGTTTATGTGAAGTCCGAAGAGAGGGAGAGGACACCATGATCCTTAAATCTGGAAACCTGTTCTATATAAGTACCACTAGTTTATAAGTACCAATGTTACTAACCAATTATGGACTATGTCTGAAATAAATATTTATTATTATTATTATATCCGGGAAGGGGACCAACTGTTGGTTTTCAGGGACTGTTACAGTCCCAGGGTGGTGTCGGATTTCTCGTCCAGAAGTCCCTGATTAACATTGTGGTCCAGACCGTGAGAATTTCGACAAGGGTAGCATACCTTATACTCTGAATCACCAAACGGTATTCGATGAAGGTCATACAGGTATACGCGCCGACTACGGAACACTCCGACGACGAGGTAGAGACTATGTATGAGGACATCTCTACAGCCTTACATAGCACCAGTACCCATTATACCGTTGTTTACGGGGACTTTAACGCGAAACTGGGCAAACGAAGCCATGGTGAGCTGAGAGTGGGGCAATTTTAATTATATATTTTAATTATACAATTTAAATAATAATTATTATATTTTTATTTCAATCTCTACAGCCTTACATAGCACCAGTACCCATTATACCGTTGTTTAGGGGGACTTTAACGCGAAACTGGGCAAACGAAGCCATGGTGAGCTGAGAGTGGGGCAATTTTAATTATATATTTTAATTATACAATTTAAATAATAATTATTATATTTTTATTTCAATCTCTACAGCCTTACATAGCACCAGTACCCATTATACCGTTGTTTACGGGGACTTTAACGCGAAACTGGGCAAACGAAGCCATGGTGAGCTGAGAGTGGGGCAATTTTAATTATATATTTTAATTATACAATTTAAATAATAATTATTATATTTTTATTTCAATCTCTACAGCCTTACATAGCACCAGTACCCATTATACCGTTGTTTAGGGGGACTTTTACGCGAAACTGGGCAAACGAAGCCATGGTGAGCTGAGAGTGGGGCAATTTTAATTATATATTTTAATTATACAATTTAAATAATAATTATTATATTTTTATTTCAATCTCTACAGCCTTACATAGCACCAGTACCCATTATACCGTTGTTTAGGGGGACTTTTACGCGAAACTGGGCAAACGAAGCCATGGTGAGCTGAGAGTGGGGCAATTTTAATTATATATTTTAATTATACAATTTAAATAATAATTATTATATTTTTATTTCAATCTCTACAGCCTTACATAGCACCAGTACCCATTATACCGTTGTTTAGGGGGACTTTTACGCGAAACTGGGCAAACGAAGCCATGGTGAGCTGAGAGTGGGGCAATTTTAATTATATATTTTAATTATACAATTTAAATAATAATTATTATATTTTTATTTCAATCTCTACAGCCTTACATAGCACCAGTACCCATTATACCGTTGTTTAGGGGGACTTTTACGCGAAACTGGGCAAACGAAGCCATGGTGAGCTGAGAGTGGGGCAATTTTAATTATATATTTTAATTGTACAATTTTAATAATAATAATTATATTTTTATTTTATTATATTGGGGTTGTAACTTCGTGATAACTTGTTTAACTCGTTGTAACTTGCAAGGCGCTTTACAGTTTTGGTGGAGAGAAAATAATTATTACCCATTACCCAGCCCAGCAAAATTAGCTCATATCTGAGGCGTGATTTTAATGATAATTATTTATTTGTTTTCAATGTGGTAGGTAATTACAAATTATTGAAGGAAATTCTGAGTATCACACATTTATCCAAACGTATTGACATGCAAGATTAATGTTGGTTTAATCTATAGGTATGTTACAAGAATAGAAAAGAATATAATAGAATGAAGACAAATCAAATAATGTAGGTAGATACTTACTCTATAAACAATAATATGCTTTTACATAAATTGTAAATTTACAATTTTAGAGTTTCAAATTACCTATATCAAAAACAAATTATATTCAAAAGTCAAAAACACTTAATTAACACAGTAACTTTAATATTTTACTTATATTCCATATATTCTTTAATGGCGTAAAACGATTTCTCTAATAGCCATGATTTTAAATGTCTGATAAATTTTGAGTACATATGGCATATCTATTAAATCTTTTGGTAGTTTGTTATAAACTGTGATGGCCATTAAGTAACAATTTTTCAAATAGTGTGAAGTTTTTGGAGCAAATTCATGTACAAGTCTTTCTTGATTTCTGTTGTTTCTCGGAAACATATGTTTAGCTGTCATAAAGAGGTCAGGATGATCTCTTACAAATTTAGATATTTCAAAGATGTAAAGACATTGAAGGGGGAGGATCTTTAGTTTCTTAAATAATGGCTTATTATTTTATTTCTTGAACAATGGATTATTCCCATTTATCGGGTGCATGCAAGCAAAGCCACTAACAACAGCTTTTTTAAAATGAGCTAATTAAGCCATTTTATTTGTTTATATGTTTGATATATACTATTTATTGTACAAAATAAAATACCAACCCAGTCATTTGATACCCAACCCGGCATATTTTTTTTTAGTTCATAGCTTCTGTTCCTACTAAAGGTTAGAAACTCTACAGTAGAAGTTGTTGACGAATATGTTTTCCTGGGACAAACAGTACAGCCATATAGGTAGGTCCAACTTCAAGAAAGAGATTAATCGACGAATCCAACTTGGCTGGGCAGCGTTCGGGACCCTTCGCAATATCTTCACGCAGCAAATACTGCAGTGTCTCAAAACAAAGGTATTTGACCATTGTGTTGCCAGTGATAACATACGGAACTGAGACATGGTCGCTTACAATGGGCCTCATAAGAAGGCTCAAGATCTATGCGATCGAATCAGAAATGAGGAGATCCACAGGAGAACCACAGTAACCGACATAGCTCACAGAATCCTAAACTGAAGTGGCAGTGGGCAGGGGACATAGCTCGTAGAACAAATGGCCGTTGGGGTAGTACAATTCTTGAGTGGCGACCGCGCACCGGAAAAGGAGGCGTAGGCAGGCCTCCCACGCAGTGGACCGATGACCTGGTGAAAGCAGCGGGAAACCGCTGGATGCGGGCAGCGCAGGACCGGCCGTCGTGGAAATCCTTGGGGAGGCCTTTGTCGAGCAGTGGACGTTTTCGGCTGCTATTATGATGATTATTTTAATCTACAAAAATTATGTACTTCTCGCTACTTACTACTTTGTATTATTTGCTTCTGTTTCACTTCTTTGGAGCATATGTATATAGCCACTTTGTCACATACCGTCATATTTGGGATGGGACCACATGACTCGATAGCAAGTAATAGGTAAAACACAACAGAGTTCTACCCAATAACTTAATTGGAAGCTAGCAGATGTCAAGAAAAATTATATGTATTTTGAATGTGGCATGTGCTTGTTCTTGAAAAGGTACAAACTTTTTTTTCCAGCGCAGAAGTTATAATTTGCATAAACACAGAAACCTAAACCACAGATTACTAATTAGTTACTACGTAACAGATACTTCACTCAGTAGTAAATTTCCAATACCTACTGCTATAATAGCCTACTCCATCGCGTCAGCAACCGCAGTGCTTGCTACACACCGCGCGATCGCAGGGCTGCCTCTTCGATAAAATTAAATTAACATAACTTTTTGTGTCTATGTTATTGAGAACTGTGAATATGTTTTGACTTATAGGTGGTAGTTTAAAATTGTATCATTTATCTATCTATAATATATATATATATATATATATATATATATATATAATCCTCGTGTCACAGTGTTAGTAATCATACTTCTCCGAAACGGCTGGACCGATTTTTATGAAATTTTGTGTGCATATCGGGTAGGCCTGAGAATAGGTTCTTATCTATTTTTCGTACCCCTACGCGGGCGAAGCCGCGGGCAACATATATTTTTTTTTTATAAATTGGTTTTTATATTTTTTTTATCATTTGAAAATCGGTCTGTAAGTTCAGTTTCCACATACTATTTAAAACGTTTATTTCAACAACTTCTAGCAACTTTAGACCTATGGTCTCCGTACAATTTTTAGTTTGTATAGTGATATACAATCGAAATAACAAAAAAAAATTTTTAAGAAAAAGTCATATCTCCGGAGTACATACTCCAGGACCTATAATTTTTTTATATTTTTTAACACGCAATTTTTGTTTTCTCTAAAATTGAGATCACGGTTCTTAAGAGCGCTTTGCTCTATCTCTTATAATTTAGAAATTCCTCATAGAAAAAATTCACCATGTATATTTTTTACAAATCGCATAAAACCGAATCACAAGCACAGATTACTAAATAGTTATGTCAAAAGTTTTTGTGTGCGCTAACAGCACGACAAGTTGAGACAAGTCGCCGCGTCTGCGACTCACATATTATCACAATTTTATTTTAATAAAAATAGCTTTTTAAACGTGTTAAAATAGTGTTTAAGGTAAGTATGACGTTTCTATGTAACAAAAAAATGAAAATCTGTGTCTGAAAGGCAAGCTAATGCCACAGTGTAATAAAGAGTACTAGCTATTGCTTAGTATACCTAGTATTAAAAATAATTTTAAAACGACAAAAAATAGTAATAGTTTATCACTTACCTTTCTTGATTGACAGGTAAATGGAAAAATTTTAGGTGTTTATCTCTTTTTTTGCTTGATTTGCACTCATCTACAGCACATAAGGCACCAGACGGCATCGTAGGTACGCGTACGAACGAACAAAACGATTTAAATTAAACTACGTGCGTGCGCTTCGTTTGTGAAAACCGCACTGAATTGGGTCCGCAAACGGCCCGAGAACGCTGGGCCGGGCGGTAGGTAATTATAGCGCGCAAGTACATGGAGTGACGGAGGCCTGCCTAAACCCTTCTTGTAAGTTCGTAGAAAAATTTCCAAGATGATGAAATAAGTGTAATCATAGTGCTAGCTGTAACTTAAAAAAGTAGTTTTGAATAATATGTAAAAAAATATGTAATTGAATTACGGAAAATTTTGGTTAAAAGTAAACAATAAAAATGATTTCCTAATTAAAAACCTATAGTAATATTAATAGAATAGAATAGAATAGAAAAACTTTTATTTAGAGCACAGTACAACAATTTCCAGGTACAATTTACAAACGATAGAAATAAACTATAAAAAATAGCTGTACTGTGCACCAAAACGGTACTGACTCAGCATATGCTGCAGTATACTCTGCAGCGCTGTTATTCTGCCAGAAACCGGTTCGGCGAACGAACGCACGCTCTTCACAACATGTTAAAAATAAATTTAATAAATTAAAATAGAAACAATAAAAATGTTATTTTTTAAAAGTAGAGGCACAAGAACGAACAAATTACATCGTTGTAAAACTAAATAGGTACAACTGTGTGCGATTGTATGTATGCCTAGTATGTTAGTAAATACACAGATTACTAAATAGTTACTTGTAAATTGCTGAGCATATGTGTAATAAATAAAGATATACATATATAAAGGTAGGTACTTAAACTACAATAATATTACAAAGAGGCAAAGTTTGTAAGTTTGTTTGTAGTAAGTAATCTCTGGAACTACTGAACCGATTTGAAAATATTTTCATCAGTAGAAAGGTACACTTTCCCGATTGACACTACGCTCACGAACCGCTTGCGGCTCGCGCACCACTCACCCTCAGAGATAGCCACAAAAACGATACCCATGCGAGCGAAGCCGCTGATAAAAACTAGTATTAATGGGTATAAAGATTATCAATATATCATACTAGAGTACATTGTATAAGGTTAGGTATTTAAAAAAATAAATTATTATGTAGTAAGTAGTTACTCTGATCTTTGCAAATCAAGGAGATACTCGCGATACTTTCCCTTAAAAGAGAACAAACTTTGTACATCGCGGACAGGAGGAGGTAAGTTGTTCCAGCATTTCGTGGCTAGATACCTAAAGCTTCCACGAAATGCAGAGGACCTATGCCGTGGAACACATAGGAGATAGGCAGAGGCCTTAGTGTTGTAGCGATGGCCAGCAGCAGACCAAGTGAGTTTATTAACATTTAACCACATGTAGCTAAACATAAACATTTATGACTGTAATTATTTAGAACTGATAAACGAGATAAAAAACAAATAGCAATACTTACATGATAGCCACCGAAGTTCAATAAAATATTTATATATTTTTTTTTACTTGCTGTTTCCCGCAGCTTCACCCGCATGGACAACGTTTATATGACTTTTCGAGAGTGCGCAGTGCGAGCCTGGAAAAAAAAGCCTATGTGTCAATCCAGGTCCTAATCTGTCTACCTACCAAATTTCAGCCAGATCCGTTTAGTAGTTTTTGCGTGAAAGAGTAGCAAAAATACATCCATACATTCTTACATGCTTTCGCGTTTATAATATTAGTATGACTCATAATGGTAATAAACTTAAGTAGGTACTTAAAAAATTTTTTGACGCCGCCGGGCATGACCGGGTCCAATTTGACCAGTCTCCTTTTAAGTTTCTAAATCACCTGGAAGTGATCTATAATTGTGACGAGTCAGTCAGTCAGTCAGAAAAATAGTGATTAGTTATATTGAAAAAGCATTGTCGAGATTATTTTTAATTCTCGGTTTACGGTTGCACCTGACGCTATTTTTACAAAACAAATTCATAATTATGTTTGTAAACATAATGCTAGTTTCGTATATAAATTGACCGGCTTTATAGCTACAACAGTTTTTGAGTAAACGGTTAGGATATACCGAGAGACAGACATACAGACGGACATGGCAAAACTAAAAAGATCTCTAGTTTGACTAAGGAACCATAAAAAGATAGTTTTTTATTCGCAGCCCCCAGCGCCTAGTGAATTGGGCGCCAACGGTATCAAGTGGATTCATAAGAGTAAAATGCTAAGATAGATACTTGAAATTCTTCACTTGAAGAGTGTCAACCTTTATCAATCTCTTTTAATTTACTACGTCGACAAAATTAACAGGCTGGACAAAGAAATTAACTTAACCACATGTTGAGTTCAATATTTTCAGAATAACTTTTTATTGGCTGAGAAGCAGCAAATAGTAGATGCTACTCATGAAACTAAAATTTCCCGAAAAAACCTAAAGGTATATCGGAGCAAAATATATTTTGACTTTCTATTTAGGTATATGTCTTAGAATGAACATGGACTAGAAGAAAATTATGTCAAACGTCCGTGTCCGCACCTACTCCTCTGAAGGTTGGATGGAGGCTCTACGCTCGAAGTTGTTGCCATATATGTTTACCTGGGACAAACAGTTTAGTTATGTAGGTTCAACTTCAAGAAAGAGATCAACCGTCGAATCCAACTCGGCTGGGCAGCGTCCGGGGAAGCTTCGCAATATCTTCACGTCCCAAATACCGCAGTGTCTTAAGTAAGACCAAGGTCTTCGACCAGTGTGTTGCCAGTGACGACATATAGAACTGAGACATGGTCTCTTACTATGGGCCTCATAAAAAGGCTCAAAGGCAACGGAGCGTGCTATGCTTGGAGTTTCTATGCGTGATCGAATCAGAAACGAGGAGATCCGTAGCAGAACAAAGTTATCGACATAGCTCTCAGAATTGCTAAACATAAGTGGCAGTGGGTGGGACACATAGCTCGTAGAACAGATGGCCGTTGGGGCAGTAAAGTTCTTGAGTGGCAACCGCGCACCGGAAAACGTACCGTAGGCAGGCCTCCCACTCGGTGGACCGATGACCTGGTGAAAGTCGTGGGAAGCCGCTGGATGCGGGTAGCGTAGAAACGGTCGTCGTGGAAATCCTTGGGGGAGGCCTATGTTCAGCAGTGGACGTCCTTCATCTGATATGATGATGATAGGTATAGGTACTAATTTTACCAATCAATTCAGTCTAATTTTTTTGTTGAAAAGGCCGTATACATCTTGAAGTGCTTTCTTTGAGGCGTTATTCATTCAAACTAACAAACACAAAAATTTCGAAGGCATGACCCTTCACTAGGCTGATCTTGCGTACACCAAGGGCTGTCTCTGGTATCCAAAAAAATGTTTTTATGACATATAGTAGCACTACGAATTTTTTAGGTCGAAATTTGCACTAAAAGGCTCTAATTTGGGGCGTCCACCCTATATCTTGGTAAACAAAAATTATGTACCTAATAAATATTGTAACAAAAGTTGTTCATTATGATGAGTAGAAAGAAGCCCCTGTTAACGGGACCTAAACAAATTTTGTTACACCCTGTATATAGAAAATATCGAAGTATTATTTTTTTGGTGAGGTCGTTTTTATCACGCTCTTATTAGCTTCACCTGTATGTATGTTTGTAACAGACTCCTTTGCACTCGATTTTGACCCACTTTAAACGGACAGATTTACTTCAAACTTTGTTTATTTATCATTAAACAGTGACAGTACAATAATTTCATAAGGTTCTCTCATTATCCTGATCAGGATTGCCTGGATCGCCAGTATACAGATCAATCTAAAAAATAAAAAATAAATATAGTTAATAAAAAACGCTAAACACGTAAAAAAAACCGACTTCCATCGCAACAACTTAGTACATTTTTGCATTTTTATTTTTGGTTTTTGTTAATTTTCTAACAAAGCACTACACCGATTTTGATAAAATTTATATGGGACCACACGGGAAGCACTAGCTTTCAAATAAAAAAAGAATCATAAAAATCAGTTCACCCAGTCCCAAGTTATGAGGTAACATACATAAAAAAACATATAGACGAATTGAGAACCTCCTCCTTTTTGGAAGTCGCTTAAAAAACGCTTTTAAAGCACATCAAACTAAAAAGTGAAAAATAATTCTTGTTTTTTAGTTTTTCAAGCTATTTTTATTTGTTACTATTATATATTTTCTGTGTGATGTGTATTCCGTTCTCTTTGGACTCCTTCACTCTATTTCAATATGTCATATTGTATCTACGCTACGTGTATAATTAAACTGAATAAAGCCTTAGCCTTTTCCTAGGCTTAGCCTTTCTATAAATATCACTGTGGTTTTTAAAAAAATATAAAAAGAAAATTATACGTTCGCTTCGCTCCCCTTTTTACTCTGCTACTCAAGAGGAGTTTTGGGTGTATTAATGTATATATGTCTGTTTCTTTGACTAATCCTGTAGCCTTAACGGCTTGATGTATTTTTGGTAACGTTTTGTTACGTACGTTAGATTTGACATAAGTCATACTTTCCCCCACCTGCCAAAAAAGAGGGATGAGGTTTTTATGCAGTCAAGTTCCTAATTTTTATTAAAATTGTTTCAGTTACAACTGGTAATCAACTTCTCCTGTTTATTCTATTTAGTAAAAATGCAAAGAATAATGTAATCATTTCAAAAGAATTTCGTAATTTCAGGTTCGCTTCGCTAGCCTCTTTCTACACCTACACACTTCCTCTATCAATCAATTTGCTCCCCCATTGACCCATTAGCTGGCAACGCCCATGGATTCTAACGTCCCCACTGCTGGGGCGCGGGCTCTTCCCAAGCACGGGAAGGTTAGGTCACACCCTGGACACTTCATACAACGGGCCAGAAATTACATTTCAATAAGGGAATGACGGAACAAACAAAATGGCGGCAAAATTCTATACGGTCAACAACCAAACTGTAACCAATCTGTATCAATCTGGGTGACGAGGGGGTGAGGTCGCAATCTAGAGAGCGGCAGAGAGTGTCCATACTGTATGTTCGTAAGTACTAATATATATACATTGGTTAGGCCATACTCCACACACGGGGGCCAAATCCGGGTTGGTGGAGGTGGTACAGCTAGTGGCCAGTCCCACTAACAAAAGTTTTCAAGCTGCCTATAGGCCATCTGAAGGGGTTATCGGCTGCCTTCTACTAATAGCAATTCCCTTAATCTAAACAGCGCCTGTAAAAATCCCTTTTCCCCCCTGGATACCTGTTAACCTTAAGATACTTTGAAGAACATTTATTCATGTTGCTCTATTTACGTGTTATTTAAAAAAAAAATGGTGTTGCTATTTGTATACAACGTTTTAGAAAGCTTCTCTAATTCATTATTTAAACCAATAACAAATTGCATTAGTGCACAAGTTACAAGCACGTAAACACTTTCGTTCTAGATACACATTACTATTCATCAAAGATGATCATGCATTATTCTATTCTTGATTATACAATGAGATTTATTACAACTCTTACTGTTTTAATCGACACTGCCAAAGTTAATCTACAATTACTAGCAAAGATTACCTATTGTAGAGTACCAAGTTGTTCATGTCAAGGTTGATTATGTTATGTTACGCATAGGTACCTCTATGCACACATGTGATAAGGCCCTTTACTGAACGCACCCATAAGAATTGATAGGCGGAAATGGGAAACTGATTGACATTTACGGGGTCAAATTTATAACATGAACTATACCCCTGAGCAATTCAGTACACAAAATACGGGCCGTGTTCCACGGTGCGTCTACTATCGCCCGGGCTGATAGTTTGCAGCCTGTAGTGTACACCCCATAGTTCGTGGACTGATGTATTGGAACTATTTGTACACAATCTACACCCTGCAAACTACGGAACGTAATCTATAGCCTGTACAATTTGATTCATAAACTACGTGAGTATGTGACCTCTAACATGAACTATACCCCCGTCATCCGTAGTCTGCAAACTATAGGGCGTTCAAATTAAGCCCTGGAACTGAGCCGTCCGCTGCGTAGTTAGTGTAGCCGTAGAACACGGGCTGTAGTTTGTGTACGCGTAGAACCACGCCATACGGGCCGCGAAATGATGGGGTGGACAATACTGTACGCAATCCACGGGCTGCAATCTAGTGGCGCTCTGAAGACGTGACAAGTGTATCTCCAAAATAAATGGTGAAAACAAGTAATATATCTTGGTAGAAGCCAAGTTTTACGTTATTTATTGTACAATGGCTAATTGTGGCGAGTTTCTCAAAAGGCAATTTCCTCTCATAGATGATGAACTAAAAAAATATGTTGAAGGTAAGTTTTAGGTTAGGATTTATCTTACTGGACCATTAATTTCAGTCATAAGTTTCTACAAACATTTGTGTGAAAAATTTTACGCTTGGCTCTTCGTAATTCGTATCTTCTTCTTCTCTTCTGTCTATTACTCATAGTATCTTAGTATTGATATTTTAGATCGGGTCAAATTAAGAAACATGCATTTTTGCGAGTTCAACCTTCAACTTTTAAGCATCAAAATATTTTTTCAGATATCCTGGATAACAGTGCCGGTGAATTTGAGGACACAGAAGAAGTATACGAAGCCATTGGAGAAGTCCTACAAGGAATTTCCGAAAAGTCAGAAGATGACATTAGGTATGAATCTGTACACATATTTAAGGTTTTTTTTTTGAGGGGGGGGGGATGCCACCGGATCACAGTAAGTTGTATACCATCATGGCAATAGGTTGTAAAAAGTCCCACCTAATTTTAATTTTACTCTCTTTCTTGTCTGTATCTCTTTCTCAAGGCCAAGGCATAGAAAAATAATGTTGCTACTTCTGCAGTTAATATAGGCCACATTTACAGTGAGAGTAAGCTGTGGGAGGTTACAGCAGTTTACTTCAAAAACTCATAACCTCCTGCTCATTCATCATCCTGCTCATTTTATAGTAATGGAAGAGTTATTTTGTCTATTGATAAACTGTTTGATTGCAGAGAAATATGTGAGCAATTACTACATATGCTACAGCCTGATAAAACAGTTACCAGTAATGGACCGAGAAAAGTGTTGGATGCACCAATACACTTAGCATCAATAGCTGCACCTGTCAATGAACATGATGATCTCAAAAGTATATGGCTGCAGACTAGGGATGATAATTTTGTAAGTAAAAATAGTCTATATTATCTACTTCATTTGTGCCTTACTAGTGAAGAGTGGGAGGACCTAGTGGCTCTCTACTGTTTGTAGAAAAGTCCACCTTTTTGAGCAAATACACCAGAAAGACCTTAAAGTTAAGCACCAATGAAAGACACAGCTCATAGAACCGATAACAAATGTGGGAAGAAAGGTTTCGAGTGTCAACCATGGGCCAGAAAACATAGTGTTGAACAACGCCTCGCAAGGTGGGCTTGATAATTGGGTAAAGTCATAGGATGACACTAAATGCATACTAGGGATGATAATTTTGTAAGTAAAAATAGTCTATATTATCTACTTCATTTGTGCCTTACTAGTGAAGAGTGGGAGGACCTAGTGGCTCTCTACTGTTTGTAGAAAAGTCAACCTTTTTGAGCAAATACACCAGAAAGACCTTAAAGTTAAGCACCAATGGAAGACACAGCTCATAGAACTGATAACAAATGTGGGAAGAAAGGTTTCGAGTGGCAACCATGGGCCAGAAAACATAGTGTTGAACAACGCCTCGCAAGGTGGGCTTGATAATCGGGTAAAGTCATAGGATGACACTAAATGCATCTGGCTCGAAATCATGCTAAGTGGAGGTCCTTTTTCAACAGTATATGTCTTCGGGCTGAGATGATGAAGATGGTGGAATACTAAATCCAAAGCCCTCCTGCATAATAAAAGTCTGTGGCCAACCTTATTGTGCACCATGTGACCATGTCTTTTAAAGTTCGGTTTTTCAAGCTATGTCAGAATGCATAGAAAAACCAACTCCATCTGTGCTACCCTTAGCAAAGAAAAGAGGTGTATTAGACTTTATGAAAAATTTAATATTAAGCTGGGTTTGTAGGGCAGGCACCTTATTTCATTTTGTCTGTAATGAAAAACTACTCAAGCCTCATTATGTTATAGTAACTCACAAATTTTCATTTAATTGTAAGAGCCATTTTTTGGAAAAAATAACCCAGGTTGGGTTTGTATGGGAAGTACCTTATTCCGTTTTTTCCTGGAATAATGATTATCATAGTGTAGTACGTAATATAAAGTTATAGTGACAAAGTTTTATTAAAATCATTAGAGCGATTTTTAAGAAAAAGTAACAACATCCTGAGATTGTATGGGAGCTAGCTTACTCAGATTTTTTCTGAAATAATGTCCAACCATGTATAGTAAGCAATATAAAGTTGCAGTAATGTATCAAGTTTCATCAAAGCATTAGAGCTTTTTTGAGAAAAATTGTAAAAGCTAAACCGAAATTGAAATCAAAAAAATACATTTTTTTGTTATTTTCCTGGATGAGTAAATAAATAATAATAAAATAAATAAAAACCTTATTTGATCTCTTTCACAATAGGTTATGGTATTGCTAACAATATGTATTAAATTTGTAGAATCTAAACAGGGTAGGTATACAGATAAATCTTACAAACAGAAGAACAAATACACAGCAGAATGTTGTTGCAATGGAGCCTAATATCAACAAGAGTCTTATTTCGTTCGCAGTACACAGATAGGACTCCTGATTTATAAAAAATAAGTAAGAGAATATAGCACCTTTCTGTCTCTGGGGCTTGAGTTGCATTAAAACTGCCATGACATATCACATAGGAGATCTGCTGGGAAAGTGTTATCTTGCTGGTATCTCGCTGCCTATCTTGTTTCACCTGCCGGAGCGCCGTTGCATGAAATATCCTACTGGTAGACAAGTTAAAATTTTCATGGAATTGAGATATCATCCAATTACAAAAAAAGACAGCCCTGATTGAAAAGTAACAATCATTCTCATCTGACACATATACTCATAGCATGGAAATATTTCTAAAATGCACAGTTATCATTCTATTTATTTATTTTACAGAAAGTAGATGCAAAGAAATTAGAGAAAGCTGAAGCAAAGTTGCAGCAGAAGCAACAAAAGCAGAAAGATACAAAGACTCCTGTTGCAGCACCGATTTTACAGACTGCTACAGCATCGCAAGTCACTTCGAAGAAGGACAGCAAACTTGAAGCAAAAGGCACGAATAGGACACAGGATATTAGGATAGAAAACTTTGACATAGCTTATGGAGATAGGTGAGAGATGGTACAATATTCTGTAGGTATGCTAAAAAGAAAAGATTCAGTTTACCGAAAAGGTGATCGATCCTGTCCATCACCAGTGGGGACAAAGCCATTGGTGACGACTTGGAATAAGCCTTAAAAAAGTACTTTTTATGATCTGTTAAGGTGCATACAGATTACAGACTAGAGACAGTTGTGACACTCCAATAAGTTCTAAAAGCGTTAGGTAGCCTAGTATTGACGTATTTGACAAACTATTTCTGGATCTAGGATTAAGATAATGCAGTTAAATGCTAATGTAGTGAAGCGAACGACCATATGAGACTGGCTCATTACTGTTCAGACACTAATGTGGATAATTAATCACACAATAAATAAAACAGTAATAAACATCTGAAACAAGTTGTGTGATTGATGTGTTTTACCAGCACAGGTATAGGCACATCAGCTATTCAACCCACATGGCTCCGCCATTTTGAAAAAATCCTAAAAAACTAAATCTTTATATAATCGAACCTGCTCACCAAATTTTACGAGAATCGGTTGAGAAATGCGATCTGTTGAGGAAAACAGCCAGATATCCGCCGTACAGACATACAAAATCATTTTTGCCCAAGCTGAAACGAAGATACTTCGCGCTTGCTCAGTCAATAATATTTTTAGGGTTTCGAAGTCAACAAGGAACCCTTATAGTTTCGCCATGCCTGTTTGTCGGCCTGTCTGTCTGTCCACGGCTTAGCTTAGAGACTATTAGTATTAGAAAGCTGTAATTTGTAATGGTTATACGTATTAATCGCGCCGATAAAGTGGTACAATAAAATCTTGAAATAGTACATTGTGATATAAGGGTGGAAAATAGGTTATTGTAAGCAAGCTGTTATTAACAAGGCCGAGCAGAAGGCGAGGTTTTTTTTAATGTCACGAGTTTGCAATGACACGCACACCCGTGTATCAAGCGACGTTTTTCAATACAATTGTGGAAAATAGTAAAAAAAACTAATCAAAGAATTTAATATGTTTATATCCTCATACAACGTACATAGGTAAATAGAAAATGAAAATTTTCAGAAAATGCCACGTTTTTGCAACTGGACATATTTTGTTATCAACGAAACTAGGCAACGGGCTCTTACGCATATACAGTCTATTTGATTTTTAACAAAAGTTGATGTAAAAAAAAAAAAAATTAAAACTAGTAATTAAATATAATAAAAAACCGTTTAAAATAATTTTGAGAATTCGATGCAGAGACATATGGAGTCATTTTTGCTTGTATAAAATCTATCCGATTGAATTCCATCTATGAAAACTTCTTGCTACTAAACTTTTTAAATTGACTTATAAATTTAAAACTAAACTACAAAAGTAATAATCAAGTTTGTAAAAGAAAGTCACAACCACGTACCTATAAGAAAAATGCCTATGCAAAAGATTTAATTTTGGAATCATAATTATTACAGCCTCTAAAAGATGCCATGTTTAACAACTGTATTTAAAAAAAATATTTTAGGGTACTTCCCCTAGATGTAAAAAGGGTGTCAATTATGTATCGTTGACAAACCTTATTGTTTGGGGTATTGTTGAAAACTACTGAGGGTTTACTGAAACTCTACTTTGCGCAGATCCGACTCACACTTGGCCAGTTTTTTGTATAGTTATCCATAATATTTAAGAGCCCTAGAAATTACACCTCTATTTTTATCATCTGTATTGTCACAACATTTCATAATAAAAATAATTCTTTTGTTTCAGAGTACTATTACAAGGTGCAGATCTTGTCTTAGCATTTGGTAGAAGATACGGTCTTGTCGGACGAAATGGCCTCGGCAAAACAACACTACTTAGAATGATAGCGGCCAACCAGTTGAAGATCCCGTCTCATATCTCCATCCTTCATGTAGAACAGGAGGTGGTCGGAGATGATACGGTGGCGTTGCAGAGTGTGCTTGAGTGTGATATAGTTAGAGAAAATTTATTGAAGAGGGAGAAAGAGATTACAGCTGCTGTAAATAGCGGGTAAGTGAAGGCAAAGATAATAGAATTCTTATAGTCAGAAATTTTTGATAAATTCTACTGAGGAGCGTGCATAGTCCCATGTATTGTCTTGAAACTACATAGATGGTGCATTAATCCGTTTTTTTTAAACTGAATGATTTCGCCTTTGAACTGTGTATTAAATACCTTTTATTAAGACCAAATTTAAATGTGATAAATAACTAAAATAATATTTAAGAACCCAAGATTTACTGTCAACATAACACTCCATACGTCGCCACCAGAGGTCGCTAATAGAGTTAACATTGAATATTGTTTTCTTCAGCTTTCTCAATTTAGTTTTTTATTACATAGTGCTGTTACATTATTAATCGCAACCAAATTGTCAAATTAGCCATTTTACAAATGGACTAGGCCAATGATTGACTACTGTAAAAAAACGAGTCCATAGTGACCAACTTTGTGGCGTTCTTTATTTTTTTTTTTTTATTCACAATTGGTAAACCCTTGGCATCATCTCACCTGGTGGTAAGTGACGATGTTGCCGAAGCGGGCTTCTCAAGATTCGTCAAGAACATAACATCACCTTATCTCTTCAGTTCAACAGACACAAACCTCTCGTCAGAACTAAGCGAGATCTACGTGCAATTGGAGAATATAGAAGCGGATAAAGCACCCGCGCGTGCATCCATAATACTGAGCGGTCTCGGGTTCACAACTGAAATGCAAGCGCGGGCAACGAGGACTTTTTCTGGAGGGTGGAGGATGAGACTGGCATTGGCCAGAGCTTTGTTCTCTAGGTGAGTCCAATTTTAGTTATAACCCTAGGTTACTGATAGATGTCGCTAGTTCACGTGCGTCCATCGTTCGCAAACGTTCTCGGTTTTACGTCTGATTTGTAAGTGCGAGCCACAATAATATTTTATGGAAGGCCTAGGCCAGAGAAGAAGTCTAAGTACGTTAGTACTAATATATATACTTTGGTCTAAGTTAGAGCTTTGTGCTGTAAGTTTTAAGTCTAAAGAACATAAGAGATGTCGCCGTTACGATCGCGTGCGACTCACGACTGCGATCCAAGCGTGAAGCGTGGACTTTCTCTGGAGGGTGGAGGATGAAACTGCCTTCAGCTTGAGCTTTGTTCTCTTGGTGAGTCACATTTTTGTGAAACAAGGTATTAGAATAGTTGTATATTGGCGGAGGTTGAAGAAACTCGAAGGTTGCGTGTGAAGTCGACCAAGCCGCACTAAGGCCCGATCACCCTAATTCGGGGTAAGCTCGAGCCCCTTGGTAGGGACGTGATTATGAGCTGATATGATGATGTGAGCGTCGGTGGCGTAATGTCAAGTGCCGCTACCTCCTGTCCGGGAGGTCGTGGTTCGAATCCTGCCACGTACCAATGTGTTTTCGAATTTTGATTTCATATGTACGCGATGAATGCTTACGGTGAAAGAAAACATCTTGAGGAAACCGAACTAATAAAAAAGGAGTTCATGCTTTGTGGCGTTCTTTTTACGGTCATGAACATAACATCACTATATCTATAGACCAACCCGCACTGGGCCCGCGTGCTCGACTAAGGCCCGATCGTCCTAATTCAGGGTAGGCTTGAGCCCCTCGGTGGGGACGTATATCAGTTGATATGATGATGAGATTGAGGGTGTCACATTCTTTTGTATTTTTCGGTAGCTCTCAAATTAAGACCTTACTTTTAAGCTCATCCATCCCACCAATCCATCATACCATCCAAGGAGCTTCCAACTGAAATGCGTTAGTCCATGGCTAGTCAATAGGGTAGTCGTCAAGTGCATAAAAAATATGAATTATTATCCAGTAAATTGCTTGTACAATAAAGTTTCAAAAACCTTACTCGTATTGTTTTCCATCATGTCTTCAATTTTCAATTAATAAAAAACAAAAAAAAAAGTAAATAAATGATGCTGAAAAACTATGACGTCACTCCTAGCTATTTCAGATATGTTAAAATAGTTGTAATATTTAGTTCCTAGGGCGTTAGTTTGAATTCTGAGCTAAGCGATGGATTCTAAAGTAGAATCCTGAGCTAATCAAGGAGTTCAATATACGTCGCCCGAGAAAAAAATATTTTGGCCCCGAGTGTCGGATACACTTTTTCATCACAACCTATCAGAAAACGAAGCACGAACGCGGACCAATCAGAAGAGATATAGCTCAAACTCTGGCTCGAACGTGGACCAATCACAAGAGAGAAACCAAAACTTCGTAGGGAACAATGAAGAATTTTGTTCACACTTATTGAGGAAACCAATCGTCGTTTTTTGAATAGGTGTGATGATTAAAACAAAACTTCGTTTTTGACATATAGTAATAATTCATTTAAATAACTAGTAGTCTACTACCCTATTCTATCAGCTACTTACCGGCAAATTGACTTAGTGTTTCAACATAAGTTTCTGTGCTGCTGTAAATCAGCATTGACATCCTTTAATCTTGTTCCAGACCCGACCTTCTGCTCCTCGACGAGCCAACTAACATGTTGGACATAAAAGCCATTATCTGGCTAGAGAATTACCTACAAAACTGGCCAACCACACTGCTGGTAGTCTCCCACGATCGAAACTTCTTGGACACTGTACCGACAGATATTCTACATTTACATACACAGAGGATAGACACATATAGGTAAGATGTTATTTTTAGTCTGTTGCGGTCTTAATATTCTAAAAAAATGCCTTGCCCGTCCACAGCCTGGGGAGTTGTATTTACCAGTTCGTCCTTCATATCCTGACCTCACTATTTTATTATATGCGATCAGCGCTGTAAGGTAAGTGTGGTGGAGATGCAGGTTTGCCAGACCGTCGTCTTACGCTGCAGCATCATTTACCAGTATTTTAACCCGCCATAGCCAGCCAATACGTTGGGGAATCTTGGTAAGCCCGTTTCCATCTCGGTAACATCGTCACTTACCATCAAGTGAGACGATGCCAAGAGCTAAACTTTGTAGTGAACTAACTTTATTTTTTTTGTTCTCAGGGGTAATTACGAGCAGTTCCATAAGACCAAGACGGAGAAGCACAAGAACCAGCAGCGCGAGTTCGAGGCGCAGCAGCAACACCGCGCGCACACGCAGGAGTTCATAGACCGCTTCCGCTACAACGCCAACCGCGCTTCCTCCGTGCAGAGCAAGATCAAGATGCTCGAGCGACTGTGAGTGACTTGTCCCTTAGTGCTTGCTTAGTCAGCAGCGGCTACAGCGCCGGCCCTAGACCTTGATCAGGGTAGAGCGAGATTGTCTTTCAGCCCTTTGGTACTAGGTTTAACTTCTAAAAAGTTGATGATGATGACATCATGATGATGATGATGATATGATGATGACTAGGTTTAACTTCAAAAAAAGGTAGATTTAGTTTTTTAAATAGTCTGTAGATATACGGATTTATCTAGCTAGAGGCAATCTACGGAAAACTACGGATTTTTCAGCGTTACGTTAGGGCTTGTGCACAAATCACGTGAGGTTCGATGGGGGGGGGTCACGAAAAAATCACGACAGATCACGTTGGGTAAGGTGGGGTATAAGGAGACCACGTGTATTTTTCTACAGTGAACGAACAAAGAAAAAAATATAGGTGCCACATGAGTAGATAGTTTTACTCGTTTCATTAAAAATAAATCTTCACTTGTTAAATACTTCCAAATAGCGAGTCCATTTTACAAATTTTTTGCGCGCCTGGCCTTAACCGGGCTTGAACCCGTCCGCTATATACAATACTATTAATCTTAAAATTTGGTTGAATTTAAAAAAATCACGTGAGGTTGTGAGGGGGTAAAGGGGTTAGGGGGGTAACCAAGAACCTCAAAAAATATCACCAAGGAGAGTGGGGAAGGGGGTGTCAAAAAGTAGACAAAAAACCTCGCGTGATTTATGCACAAGCCCTTACGGGTTTTTAAAAATCAGGTATGGTAACACTGCCCCCGCGCCTCTTTGGCTTTTTGGCGCCACTTGACACCTGGTGCCTAGAGCGACCGCTCCTCTTGCTCTACCACTGGGCCGGCGCTGAGTGGCTAGTTATTACCTGGTCTTCTCAGTTTTGTCACCATCAGGTACCTAGATTGTTTGTAGTGTATTGTTTACAACGCCAACCGAAGTAAAATCGAATCGCGTAAACCGGAGCATAAGGAAAATATGAAAGTCAACAGCAAGTAAAGAGTTTCATTAATCATCATCATATCAGCGGAAAAACGTCCACTGCTGGACAAATTCCTCCTCGAAGGATTTCCACGACGACCGGTCCTGCGGTGCCCGCATCCAGCGGCTTCCCGCGACCTTCACCAGGTTGGCGGTCCACCAAATGGGATGGCTGCCTGTGCTACGTCTTCCGGTGTTTCTATAATATCTCAAGAAAAAAATATATGTCACATAAATGGCCTCACGTTTGAGCATGACATGCGGCATAAAAGTTTGTTTGCTGAATTAACTGCAGCTTTGACGGCTCGCGACAAACACTCTGTCAAAGAGACCGCCTTGAGTTCAATCTCGCCGCCCGCCGCGCCGGCCGACGTTGCGATCGAACTCAGCGCGGCCCCTTTGTTGGAGTGTTTGTCTGTCGCCGCTGCCAGCTCGCGACATTTAACAAAGATGCAATTCAATTAGCGAACGAACTTAACACATGACGTAAGAGTGAGAAAAACATTTCGTCTCTGTAGGAACTCTGTGACGGCGAGCATCTGTTTACGGGAATAATATGCTACAAGCTACAACTCTAATGCATTCTAATAATGAGTTTGCTCTTCCCTTTTACAGAGCTCTGTCCCGAGGGCTAGAAACACGTTAGCTACACATTTGCGTGCAATTCATACAATATACTTCTGTCTATTTATCCCTTCCTTACCCTACACCATATTTATAACCAGAGCATTTTGTTTTTAGACCGGAGCTGAGGCCAGTAGAGAAAGAGATAGAAGTGGTCCTCCGGTTCCCAGAGACTGAGCCTCTATCGCCGCCCATTCTTCAGCTGAACGAAGTCGGGTTCTACTACTCGAAAGACAAAGTGATATTCACTGATGTCAACCTGGGTGCGACTCTTGAATCTAGAATATGTATTGTGAGTATTCTATTGTTTATTACTTTAACGATCCTGTTCAAACCAATTAATTTTTCGCGATAAAAGTAACCTAATCGCAAAAAATGTACCCTTTTGGCACAGATTAATACCATCTTTTGGAGTCGTTGAGTACATCTTAACATCATGAAGTTAACATCTTTACATATATTCACATCAGCTCATATACGTCCCCACCGAGGGGCTTGAGCCTACCCTGAATTAGGGTGATCGGGACTTAGTCGACCACGCGGGCCCAGTGCGAGTTGGTCGACTTCACACACAACCTGCGAGTTTCTTCGCAGGCGTGTGCAGGTTTCCTCACGATGTTTTCCTTCACCGTAATAGCCTCGGTTAAACGTACATATGAAATCTAAATTCGAAATCACATTGGTACGAGGCGGGATTTGAACTACGACCTCCCGGAAAGGAGGCGGCGGCCATAGCCCTACATACAATCATCATTACAGCTCATATGCGTCCCCACCGAGGGGCTCGAGCCTACCCCGAATCAGGGCGATTAGGCCTTAGTCGACCACGCGGGCCCAGTGCGGGTTGGTCGACTTCACACACAACCTTCGAGTTTCTTCCAGGCGTGTGCAGGTTTCCTCACGATGTTTTCCTTCACCGTTAAAGCAATCGGTAAGTATGTACGTAAGTTTTTGAAAAACTCATTGGTACATTGGCCGTCCAGATTTGAACCCGGTACCTCTGGTTAGATGGACCGAGTCGTTACCGGTTGAGCCACCGACGCTTTTTACCTACAATAGGGTGCTCCAAATAAGGACGACTACTTTCGAAAATATCATCATCATATCAGCCACAAATCGTCCACTGCTGGACAAAGGCCTCCCCCAAGGATTTCCACGACGACCGGTCCTGCGCTGCCCGCATCCATCGGCTTCCCGCGACCTTCACCAGGTCATCGGTCCACCGCGTGGGAGGCCTGCCTACGCTACGTTTTCCGGTGCGCGGTCGCCACTCGAGAACTTTACTGCCCCATCGGCCATCTGTTCTACGAGCTATGTGCCCTGCCCACTGCCACTTCAGTTTAGCGATTCTGTAAGCTATGTCGGTTACTTTAGTTCTCCTGCGGATCTCCTCGTTTCTGATTCGATCACGCAGAGAAACTCCGAGAATAGCACGCTCCATTGCCCTTTGGGTGACCTTGAGCCTTCTTATGAGGCCCATAGTAAGCGACCATGTCTCAGTTCCGTAAGTCATCACTGGCAACACACACTGGTCAAAGACCTTAGTCTTGAGACACTGCGGTATTTGGGACGTGAAGATATTGCGAAGCTTCCCGAACGCTGCCCAGCCGAGTTGGATTCGTCGATTGATCTCTTTCTTGAAGTTGGACCTACCTAACTGGACTGTTTGTCCCAGGTATACATATTCGTCAACAACTTCCAGTGTAGAGTCTCCAACCTTTAGAGGAGTGGGTGCGACACGGACATTTAACATTATTTTCGTCTTGTCCATGTTCATTTTAAGACCCACTTGTTGAGAGACCTTACTGAGGCCATCGAGCATTGTGCTTAGGTCTTCCATAGTCTCAGCCATGACCACGATATCATCAGCGAATCGGAGGTGGGATATGTACTCGCCGTTGATATTGATGCCGAGTCCACCCCAGTCCAGAAGCTTAAAAACATCTTCCAGGGCGGCGGTGAACAGTTTCGGAGATATAACGTCTCCCTGTCTCACCCCTCGCTGCAACTGGATAGGTTTCGAGTTCTGGTCTTGGAGGCGAACCGACATGGTGGCGTTTTCATACAGACACTTCAACACCTCGATGTATCGATGGTCAATTTGGCACCGCTGGAGAGACTGTAGCACAGCCCAGGTTTCGACTGAATCAAAGGCCTTCTCATAGTCCACAAACGCCAAGCATAGTGGCTGATTGTACTCTTCGGTCTTCTGTATAATCTGCCGCAGCGTATGTATGTGGTCTATGGTACTAAAGCCTTTTCGGAAACCGGCTTGTTCGGGAGGCTGGAAGTCGTCAAACCTGCGTGCGAGACGATTCGTAATGACTCTCGAAAACAGCTTGTAGACATGGCTCAGAAGTGAGATGGGTCTGTAGTTCTTCAGCAGGGTGTTGTCGCCCTTTTTGAAGAAAAGCACGACCACACTTCTGTGCCATGCCTTAGGCGTTTGTCCCTCGAGTATAACGGAATTAAATAACTTCTGAAGAGCTTTTAGTACCGGTGATCCACCTGCTTTCAGAAGTTCAGCCGTAATTCCATCATCACCCGGTGCCTTGTTGTTCTTGAGCTGTTTGAGAGCCATTCTAATCTCGTACAGGCTGACGTCCGGGATATCTTCGGTATAGTGTCGGGTTAGTCTGGCTCTTGGGTCTTCAGCCAGATCACTGACAGGCAAACGTGTGGTCGTGTACAATTGTCCATAGAACTTCTCAACTTCTTCCAGCAACTCAGTCTTAGACGATATGGTCCTGCCGTCCTCAGTCTTCAGCTTGGTCAGTTGGCTTTGTCCAACAGACAGATCTCTCGCGAACACTTTTGAGCCTTTATTGTGCTCAATCGCCTCTTTAATACAATTTGTATTATATTGGCGTAAATCGCGAGTTAGGGACTTAGAGATCTGCCTGTTTAGTTGCCGATACTGAGTAGCGTCTTCAGAGGACTGCAAAACCAGTCTGCGTCTTTGTTCCATGAGGTTGCTGGTGAAGTCGGAGATTTTTTTGGTTCTGTTTGAACGGCTAGTTTTAAAAAACTTAGACCCGACCGTTTGAACAATTTCCACGAACCTGTCATTATAATCGTCCACATTCTCGCAGTCTTCTAGGCATTCGAAACGATTGTGCAGCTCGAGCTGAAAGCTCTCGGGGTTTTGGAGCTGGATGGGCGCTGGTCGGAGCGTAGACTTCATCAGTCGACATCTTTCTAGCTTGGTATTTAGATTCAATGTGCAATTCGAAAATATACTACAATGTATATTATTTGGAACACCCTTTTGTATTAAAATGTACTGATAAAAAATAAGAGGTATTTTTTTTTAATGCCGAGTACAGTAAGTAATTTAAAACTAAGATAAGTACTAAAATAGTAGCTACAAATTGATTGAATAACAGGCATGTCATGGTTCATGGGAAAACTTTAACAATCGTTGCCTACAATGACATTGAATTAAATGGTAAATAATCTTACAATGTCGTTATGGAATCAAATTTTATCATTATTACTCAACTGTAACGAGGCTGTATATTAGATAGTTTTTTTGTTATAAAAAAAAATACATTGTAATATAGATGGTCATTCATTAATTCTCCTTAACAACCATGGTCGTTAGTTAAATTTGTATTTTAATTAAAGACCCGTTCTTTGGTATAATTACATGACCGAGACACAATGATGGTTGCCCTGCAGGCCTGTACCAAAGTATATGTATTAATTCTATCATACAGTATGGACACTCCCTGCAACTCTCTAGATTGCGACCTCACCCCCTCGTCACCCAGATTGATACAGATTCGTTATAGTTTGGTTCTCGAACGTATGGGATTTCGCGATGATTTTGTTTGCTCCGTCATTTGTTTTTAGAAATGTCAATTCACGACCTTTGTATGCAGTGTCCGGGGTATGCCTTTACTATAATTTTCATTGTTCTCAACGCTTTTGCTCCAAAAGTTTTTCATCTAGCAACCTACTTTCGGCACAAATCCACAAGTAAATAATTGGTCCGGAAGTAATTTTAAATAACCTCTCTTCTTTGATACATATTCTGTATGCATCCATAGCTTTGTGTAATGGTCTTTCAATACAGGGTCTTAAACGTATATTTGAAATTTTATGGATAGATTCAAAATAAAATACGAATATTTTAAATAAGCTCATTTAGATAAGGCTTAAATTTTTTAGGTATAAGCTTTTAATTGAAAAAAAATAATAATAATAATTATTTTTTAACTAACCATACATTGTCATCCAAACTGAACTTGTATACAAAATTTCAGCTCAATTGGTTAAAGAAATCTGCTTCGAAATTGAGTTGCAAGATTCCACCCGAACAAACATACATACATTGCAAGTTAAATAAAAGCTTGTAAAATTCCATCCACAAATTTCTGATTTCCGTAGAAATACAAAACGGCAAAGCTAGTAATTTATGAGTAAAGAATAAAGGTACAGAGTGAAATTGAAATCATTAAAAGTTAAAATAAAAAAAGATACGGCCGTTTATGCCGCAAAAAACGTATATTTCGACACTCTCAAGGGAATCAAAATTTATAGGGTATTTTATAGACTTGTAATTAAATCATAAAAACATAGTCTTTAAAGTACGTAATCCATTATGCAAGGAACGGCGGTTCAAACTTTGAATTGAGTTAACCGTGTCATGTGGGGAATCGTATGAAAAGGCTTCATTGGCATAAGCTTAAACAGATTTTTAATTATGTTTATGATGTATAGTTTTCGATTTATGACGAAGAATGGAAAAAAAATCTTTTCCCTTTTTATATGTAAAGATAGGCACCTAATAATTTTGGTGTATGTAGTACCTAACAGTTTGCACTGTTATGATTTATAATATGTACCTGCAAATTGGTTCGGAACCCTCGGTGGGCGAGTCCGACCGGTTTTTTACAACTTTCCACTAGGAACATATACAATAGGAGTAAAAAAATTGGACTTCTCATACTAAGAGATTAGCTGAAGTCGCATTTGTCTTTGTGATTGTGGAGGTTTGTAAGGGAAAGTTATTAAAACCCTAAGAGCACTCAATCCGAGCAGGTTGAAACGTGTTAAAATAATATCGAACGTAAGTCTATTCATTTTAAGTTCAAATCAATGCGAGCTTGAACGCAGCTGTTACGTTGAAACCGAACGCCCAATTCTCGATTTTTACATGTTTTTATTACTTTTCATCACTTTCAAATAAGTTTAAAAAAAATGTGTTCAATCAAAATGAAAGGTCTTAAAATCACCGATTTTTGTGTGTTGATTTCATTCAACATTAACTATTTGTTTTCGTCAAATTTTGCAATTAATGCCAAAAACAGGGTCTACAGTACAAAAGTACATTACACTTTTTTTACATCAAAAGTGGTAATATTTTTAAAATTGAATTCAATTAAATCGATTTTTATTACTTTAAGTATATATATATATATATTTTCATGGTGATGGTTTCAAGCTTTACACAGTCTTTCAATAATTTGAATTGAATATGGTCATTTGACCCATCTTAGGGCCTTAAGTTACTAGTTTATGAGTTGATGCCTAGTTTTTTTGTTAATTTGGCCAACAACTTCAATTCCACCGTATACAACCTGCAGATAATACAAAAGGAGGGTCTACAGGAGCAAGAAGCTGAACCTTGTACACTTACAACTGTCTGCAACAACCCAGTTTCTAGTGTTGTACCTTGCCTTTTTCGCTTGTAGCAAGAAAGTCCGCCACGTAGCCAGCAGGAGACCTAACGGAGCTTTTGACTTTGTAGTATCTCTCGCCTAGACGAGTTGCAGACCAATGCTAACAAGGCCCATCGCCCCGTAATCTCCATCTACCATAGACTGGCAGCGCAGGACCGATCATCGTGGAAATCCTTGGGGAGGCCTTTGTCCAGCTGTGGACGATTTTCGGCTGATATGATGATGATAGACTGGCAGTCATTATGTAATACTGAGTAGGTATTATCTTTCTGATGGTGGGGTCCGCCACCTTCACCAATCCGAACTTTTGTGTGTAAAGTATAGCCTAACCCTCCTGAGGAAGAGGAGAAGAGAAGAGACCCGTGCCCCAGCTAAGGGGACGCTATGGGTTGTTACCTGTTTTAACTAATGCCCCGTTTTCTAGGTGGGTGATAACGGCGCCGGCAAAACAACCCTCCTCAAGATCATCATGGGTATTTTATCCCCTACTAGTGGTATTCGAAACGTGCATCGCGGGCTCAAGTTCGGCTACTTCTCACAGCATCACGTGGACCAACTCGAGATGAACGTCAACTCGGTTGAGCTGCTACAGAAGAGCTATCCAGGTTGGTGACTGGTTTTTAAGAGGTCTAGTTAATTTAATACATCTTTAACCCGTAGCGATATCGCTAAACTTAAGCGGCAGTAAGCGGGCAATTGGCTTGTAGAAAGATGGCCGTTGGGAGGCAAGTTAGCGTAGGCAGGCCTTCTACTCGGTGGAGGTCGCGGGAAGCTGCTGGATGTGGGCAGCGTGGGACTAGTCGTCGTGGAAGTCCTTGGGAGAGGCTTTTGTCCAGCAGTGGACATCTTTCGGCTAATATAATAATATTGATGTCTCTTCCAAAATTGCAAGAAGAGCATATATTCCAAACACAAAGACCAAGACTAAATTAGTGATAATATTAAATTAGTGTCTGGTCGAAACTTGGATGGATGAGATAGAGGTTAAAATTTGATAAAATTTTAACCTCTTTTATAAAAAAAAATACCACCTGCTTTTCCGCTTAACCCGCCGGCACGCGTCATTTTGTTACGCCTCATTTTGTGACGTGAGTAGTCGAGTCGTAAAAGACCCAAAAGTTTAAATGTGTTTTTTTTTCTATAAATAAAGAAAAAAATATAGATTTTTTATAAACTTAATAGAAGGAGGGTAATAAAACAATATGAGATCACAAATACTTATGTATTTAGGTAACAATTTTAATCAATATAAAAAAAGAGATGTGCTAACTCGCGCCTCATTTTGTGACATGAGTAGTCGCACAGGGTCTAAAAGACCCAAAAGAATAAATGTGTTTTTTTCTACAAATAAAGAAAATTATACATTTTTTATAAACTTAATAGAAGGAGGGTAATAAAACAATATTGAGATCACAAATATTGAGGTATTTAAGTAACAATTTTAATCAATATCACAAAAGAAAAGAGATATGTGCTAAAACACGTGAGGTTCGAAACAACCTATACTTACTTTATGCGTCCGTGCTGTCCAAGCGCCGCTCGAGAACTTGGTGAGGCGGGGTGTGCCTGTAGTCTATATAGTAGCTTAAAGGTACTCAGCTCGATCTTGCGTAGTAACCAATATTAAAAAAGTTATGGAAGAAGAAATAGGGCACTGGGTCCTTTCGACCCACGCGCGACTACCCGCTGGTTAAATCTCTTGACCAGTAGAATTTGTATAATATTTCACTAGCTCGGTCTTAAGAATCCATACAATTGTCCACTGGTGACGTTTCGACAGGGCATCGTGCAGGGGCGGATAAGCGAGACGGTCGAGCCCCAAATTCCATAGTTCAATCTCGTGACACTTCTCACACTCAGGCGGTGGTGATCAACTCCCTGAGCAGTTAACTACTGATGTCGGCTTTGACGTAAACATCAGAGGCTTTGACCACTGTATGGATCCTTACACTGTGCCACTAGGGAAGGCGATTTCAAAAACAAACAAGTTTTAATAGGGAAAAAGACTGAATCAAAAATAATGATAGTTCATTTGTTACCTATCTAGATTGCCCTCATATTATAAATCCCAAAAAAAACTAACTCGCATTGTTTTCCATCAAGTCTTCAACGTAATTAATTAAAGTTACAGAATGGGGATAATGACAGCATCAAAAATAAATTGTGAACTCTTGATCACTAAATTGAAATTCCTACTGAAACTTAGAAAAACCTAACTATTTTTTTCTTCTTCTTCAAATCATCATTTTAATTCACCAAAAACACAAAATGAGTTACGAAGTAACTAGTATCTCATCTGTGAAATGAGTACATAAATGACGCTGCGAAACTCCTATGTATTCAAATATCTTAAGAACAAAATGTCGTTTTTGATTGATGACAAGAAGTAACTCAGATGATAACAGTCATCATCCCTATTAGTACATAAACGATACTGGAAAAATATTACGTCACGCCTTTTACTTTAAACATTTTTATTACTTAGCAGCTGTCCCGGCGAACTTCGTACCACCTTACACTACACTACCCTACCCTACCCTACTCTACTTTACCCTACCTACACTTCGCTACACCACACTACACTACCCTACCCTACGCTACACTACCCTACCCTACCCTACATAAGAACCTTCTCCTGACAGTAACGAACTCAACAAAAAAAGAATTAGCAAAATTAGTTCAGCCGTTCTCGAGTTTTGAGCTTAGCGACACATTTAGCGATTCATTTTTATTTATATAGATAACTGAATGTAGTTTTTGACAGATCTGTAGTTTTAACGCATTTCATATTTTCCCAAAAAGTTACCGAGAATAATTTTTTTTAAACGAAATTCAGCTCTACTGTTCTACATTTTAAGCCTTTTTTCAACTGCAAATATATTTGTATAAGAAAAGTAACCTTCTTTTTCAAGAAAATCAGCTCTGTCAATAAGTCGTTCAATCTGTCATCACTGTATGATTTCCATATCATATGAAAAATTGGCAAAAGTATATTTAATGTTAAGGAATTGACACTTCCACACGAGAAGAAGAAGAATATGAAAAATAACCTTATTTTTATACTTACAGGCAAAACAGTAGAAGAATACCGGAGACAGCTAGGCAGTTTCGGTGTAAGCGGTGACTTGGCCCTCCAGACGATAGCCAGTCTATCGGGAGGGCAGAAGTCTCGAGTTGCCTTCGCAGTGATGTGTATGGGCAACCCTAACTTCTTGGTGCTAGACGAGCCGACTAACCACTTGGATATCGAGACGATTGAGGCGTTGGGGAAGGCGATCAATAAGTATACGGTAAGTTGTGGAGAGAATCATCATATCAGCCTAAAGACATCCACCTCTGAACAGAGACCCTGCCCGCATTCAGCGGCTTTCTGCGTCCTTTACCAGGTCGTCAGCTCACCGTCTTAGCAACTTGGAGTGACAACAGGCAAGTCATATGGCTCGTAGAACCAATAACCGATGGGTAAGAAAGGTTCTCGAGTGGCGACCACCGGACAGAAGACGTAGTGTTGGATGGTTCCCCTACAGCTGGACCGATGATCTGGTAAGGCTGGTTGGATGCTGTGGCTTGAAATCATGCTGAGTGGAGGTCTATGTGGGAGGCCTATGTTCGATACTGGATGTCTTCTGGCTGAGATGATGATGAATGATCTGTAAGTAGTCTTGTGCCGACTTCATTGAGTCGCATTTTTCAATAAAGGATGGATTGTTTGTGGTCGCAGTTTACATGCATTATTATTTGGAGTGGTCGTAACTCACTGCAACTTGTGTGGTTGGGTCGTTCACGAAGGTTAACTGATCTGAAGCACGGTCATTACCTGGATGGGTTTGACTGTTAGTGGCATTTACCCCGACCGTTTTCGTGCTTCGCAAGACACGTTAAGACGTTGGTGCCGATTACTATCACTAGATGGCAGTCGTTAAGCCGTGTCAGATGCCCTATAGGTGGCTTGATAAACTTCTGACAGTGGGGTTCGCCACTAGCCCTGCAACCTCCACCAACCCGGATTTGACCCCCGTGTGTGGAGTATGGCCTAACCTTCCCAAGTTTTAAAGAGACCCATACCCCAGCAGTAGAGACGTTTATGGGTCGTTCACATGATATTAGGGACTTGCTAAAATCTTGCCTTATTTATCATTTTTTAATTTCCCATAAAATCAGCTGATCGGTTTGTTTGATATATAGTCCAAAAATTATTGACGTACATTTAAAAGTGTAATATTGTCACATTTAATCCGGATAATAACGTGGATAGATTCTTATTGTACTTACGCCATTAAAAATTAAACTTAGCCATGTTTCATCCCCCAGGGCGGAGTAATCCTCGTCTCCCACGACGAGCGACTGATACGTATGGTGTGCAAGGAGCTCTGGATCTGCGGCAACGGCACAGTCGCCAGTATAGAGGGCGGCTTCGATGAGTACCGACGCATAGTTGAGCGGGAACTCGAAGCACAGAACAAGTAGACAATATCGACCAGGTCAGGTGCGGAATTGGTGGAATAAATGGTGCTAACTCGAGGGTTAGCTGGATACGAATTTGAACTAGACTTTGAATTTTAGTCCCTAAAACGGTCTTTAAATTAAAAAACTGTCATGTATTTTTGCGTGGAATGTATGCATTTTAACAGGCTTACACTTCACAGATAAAAACACAAGGAAAAAATTTCATTTGTACCAAAAGGGTGCCAAAAGGACCCAATCACTAAGCCTGTCGTCCGTTTGTCTGTGCGACCTTTAGAAGGTATCTTTTCAACCGTAATAGGTAGCCAGTTGAAATTTACAAAGAATACGTGTTATTATGGCGGATTCCCTCACAATAATAAAAAATACGAATTTATTAAATTACATACAAGAAAAGCCTTTTTTGCACTGTAAAATATACAAACGTCGAACTTGGTGTGATTATAGTGAAACCCTATCTATAGTATAACAACAAATAAATAAACCGGCCAGGTGTGAATGTACTCTAAAGATCCCGACCTAAGTAAACTAAGAAAATCTTTTTTTTTGTGTCAGTCTCGTTGATGTCTTTTTAGTTTTTATTTGATAAATAAATAACACAAAATGGTAGTACGGAACACTCGGTGCGCTAGTCCGGCTAGCACTTAGCCGGTCTGATTTTTGTAAGATTTTAAAAAAAACACAATTGGTAAAACCCTTGGAAACGTCTCACCTAATGGTAAAGTGACGATTATGCCGAATATGATAGCGGGCTTACCAAGATTCCCCAACGCAATGTGTTCCCCAATGTGTTGTGAACAGTAGACCCTTAAATTATTCCGACTATTCCACCAAGTCTTCGTACATTACGTTGTTTTATGCATTCTATACATACGAGCGTATAAAACGACCGAGTTTCATGGACGAAATCGACGTTATTTTACCATATGTAGTTGCTGGTAGGTATATAATGCACAATATAACGTAATGTACGTAGACTTGGTGGAATAGTTGGAATAATTTAAGGGTCTACTGTTCACAACACAATGCGAAACAGCAGAATCTTTAATTATTCCAACTATTCCACCAAGTCTCCGTACATTACGTTGTATTATGCATTCTATACCTATGAGCGTATAAAACGACCGAGTTTCATGGACGAAATCGACGTTATTTTACCATATGTAGTTGCTGGTAGGTATATAATGCACAATACAACGTAATGTACGTAGACTTGGTGGAATAGTTGGAATAATTTAAGAATCTACTGTTCACAACACAATGGGGAACAGTGGAACCTTTAATTATTCCAACTATTCCACAAAGTCTACGTACATTACGTTGTATTATGCATTCTATACCTACAAGCGTATAAAACGATCGAGTTTCATGGACGAAATCGATGTTATGTTGTTGCTTGTTACGCATTTGTTTTAATTACCGAGCTTTTGTATGTAAGTATTTATGTCCGGGGATAACTTTTGAACGCCTTATCCGATTCCTTATCTTCAGGAATGCTAAATAATAAATAATAAGAGATTTTGTATGGCAGAACCTGTATATGATTGGTTTTTTGCGCGCATGGTCTCCAGTTTGTTAGTGCATGACTTGCTGCATTTATTTTTTCTGAAATAGTCTATGGTAGTTTATGGGTATTTTTGCCCTACAAAAGGTGTAGAAATAATATTTTAATATAGGTATTACCTAGATAAGTAAGAAAATATCTTCTTTATGTTCTCCATAGACACTTTTGATGTAGTGTCAACCGTCGCTGAGGTATTATTTTGAAAAATTACACCTTCAATCCATGATGGTGGCTAATGTTCCCCCCCCCCCCCCCCGTCAAAATCGATAACATGGATTTTTCATAATGGCCTCTTAAAATATACTGCACCTTTTATAGGGCCGAAGCTTTTTGCCACACGGACTGCATTAAAGTATGACCCAGATATATTTTTATCTGTCATTGTGCGATAGATTAAAGATTTATAGTTTGAAATACTAATTTTGATACGTATGCTATGTAAGCAATGTGCTACGAGAATTACTATTTCAATATAGAGGCCTCAATGTCGTGATGCAAATTCGTTACAAATATTAAAAAATACTGTCTATTTTGTTCATGAAACTCCCCATAACAATAGTTTAAATCTGTGTAAAAAGTATCTATAAATTATATTGTTGTATTAACTTACCTAGAGTTTCTTATTTATTATTCTTATATTACGAGGTCTAAATAAAAAACTGATATTGTATTAATTCAATTTATTCATACCTTCAACCTCCTTTCGCCTTTTTTAAATTAAGTATATTTTCAGCAAACAATTCCATACAGAATTGTGACTACTAAACAAAACATCCATGGCAAATAAAAAAAAAATTCAAAATAATATTTACAAATCAAAATTAATGTATTAAAATACATAATATACAATTAAAATAGTGACTAAAGTAACGATCGAGTTAAGAATTAAAACTCATTCAGTTATATTTCCGAATTAAATGAAATTGCAGTTGGACAAAACATGCTTTGCTATATTTTTAATTAAATGCAACTCTTTTATAATTTTGATCAATATTGTACAGGATTTCGGAGGGGAATGTAATTTGTTCTACGACAATACATTTATCACGTATTGTATCGAGAGTGATGCATACTAACTGGTATAAAACTAATTATACCCAACTATATTATGGCAATTTCAAATTGTGAATACAGTTAGATCCGAATAAAAAGTAACACTAGCAGATCACAAATTAAAAACTTAAAACTATTATTATGTCCAGTTGGCAAAGACAAATGGCGGTTGGATCACTCGGCTCTCGCCCGCGCGAGAGGGGTCGACGATAAAAAATATCTTACTGATGCTTCTTGCGCCTGCTCTTTGTTTTATCTGCGTTTCTCAACACCTCGGCGTAGGAAAGCTCCAGTTTCCTTAGTTTGTGTATTTCCTGTGATGCGGTGCTCTGTTTGACTTCCCACGAGTCAGTTTCTGTGTTGTAGCCCTGGTAGATTTTACCAGTTCGGCTGCTCGCGCTTGGAGTAGGTGAGTTTATGCTTCTGTTGTAAAACTGGAGTGTAGATCCGTTCCAGTCGGCTGCCTCCCCTGTTCTCACTAGAGGGCTTAACTCAATCGGTCTGTAGTCCCTCTTCTTCTTGTTCGATGCTTTCTGGTAGGTGATCTTGGGGGGCGAGGGGAAGACAGGGGAGTCGGCTCCTTGCCGGTCCTGGCTGTGCTTGCGGTTGCGATGTTTGGACTTCTTTCTAGTGGCCGCGATGTATTCCAGTGGCTGACGTACCAGCGGTGTAAGAACTCGTTCTTTCTCTTTTTCCTTTTCTTTTTCTTTCCCCTTTTCTTTCACTTTTTTGTCACATTCTCGCTCTTTGGGTTTTTCGACGGCATCCTGCGCCACTGGTTTGTTTTCTTTGTTAGCAACCTCCTTCTTGACCGGTTCTGACAAAGACTGTTCATTCTCTGTTAGAGTAGGTGTTTCTGGGGCGGTCATATCGGACACTGGAATCGACTGTTCAGACATCACAGACGACAGGACGCTCTGGGTGTCGTCAGTAAAATTTCCGGGCGCTTCTTCGTTGGCCGGAGTAACTGGAGGTACTTTTCCGGCTGTGGTGTCATCCAGGAGAGGTAGTTGCTCTCCTTCGTCTTTGTTTTCTGCTGCTTTCTTTAGGATTGTAAAAATTTCTTTAAACAGTACCCGATACTCAGGCCTGTTGCGGAAGCGGCTATCCATAGGAGTGGCATCATCGTAAATGCTGAAACGGTAGTCTTCTCCATCAGCGATGGTGCAGAGAAACGAACCAGGACGTTCCCGTTCCGTCTGAGTAGCTTTGTTGCTGGTCTCATCTGAAAATCCGGAGCTGGACGTTTCCGCCTCTGAGAAGTCTGGGGTTTGGATGATTTTCTTCCTGGACGTGGGCTCGGCTTTCTTGTGTTGGTTTTTGTCTTTCTGAGCTTCCTCTCCGTGGCCACTTTCATCGTCTGTATCTTTGACACTGAAGTGGCTGAAATCGCCAGAAGTCTGTAGTTCGTCCTGAAGGGATAATGGCCCAGATTGTGTTTGTGCTGGGGGTAAAATTCCCGGTTTTTTCCTCATGTTTTTGGCCTGTGACAGTTGAACCTCCAATAGAGCCTCGTACTTTTGGACCAATTCTCTGTAGGGGTTTTCATGACCATCTTCATTCTTCGCCCAAATGCCTTGTAGAAGTTTCTCCTTAGCGTTCTGGAAAGCAGTACAAATTTTAAATTAGAAATTAATGTGTTAATACTCGTACGTTATCATTGTTAATTTATTAAATGAGATCATTAGAGAAGTAAATACTCATTGTTTTTGGAAGAATAGTCAGTGTAATTTGATGGTAAACAATGGATAAATTGTGAATGAATTAAAAATTCAGTGATTTTGAAAGTTCAGTTAAAACTTAGAAAATAAGAACCTACATATTAGTCCAAAATACATCCATCACCACGTCAAATTATTTATATGAAATAGTAAACGAATTTAAAAATTAATCTATTGCACCAAAGAATTATGATTCAATTCCATTATTTGACTTAGTAAACTTTACCGGAAATTAATGTTAGGCAGGTTGCGTAAAACATACTAAAATAAAAACATCTACATAATAAATCATACACATCTATTTCACCACCCAAAACACTATTAACATATTTGCCTTCATTAGTAAAATATTTTGTATGAAAAGTTTTCGTTTAAAAGTTAGAGCCGTGACGTTAGGCTTAAAAACACAAAACCTCCACCCAGTAGTGTCAGTAACGGACGTACCTTGACTACATACGGTAAATCCAAAGAAAACTACGGCAAATGCGCTTCATAATGCATATGCAAAGCGTGATCAACAACATCAGGGGCAGTTGGAAAAGCTTTGCCGCCTAGAAACGAGCGAAACACTCACGTAAAGATGTTGAAAAGGGAAATTTGACACTCCTATATAGGCTGAGTGAGGTAGAATACACAACAAGAGAAAGGATGCGTGACTCCACTAAATAATCAAGTAGACACGTTTATAGATGCTTTGTAAGTTGTAATAGGACACTTCGATTGAAACACTGTCATTAAATAAACATCAGCACTGCAAAAAGGGAATGTTTGTTTAACTAATAATTACTTAATGTCGTCGATGTAGTTGATCCAGTTTTAGTATTGTTAAACATGTATACGAATATTTTTGCAAAAGATACGTTAATTAATAGTGTTATGCGAAGAAATGTCTACTAAACTAAGACAAACAAATTAACACTTTTAAATCTCTACTAATAATACAGTTTAACCTTTAAAAAACAAATGATTAAGTAACTCAGACAAACATATATTTTACAGAACAATAAAATGTCTAGGAAAGAGGGGTAGTGTGACAAAAAGCGTATTTGACTCGCTTCAACAATTGGGATGACGACATCGTCAAAAATAAATTATGAACTCTTGATCACTAAATTACCCTCCTACTGAAACTTTGAAAAGTCTTACTCGTTTTGTTTTCCATCAAGTCCTCAATTTTGTATTTACCAAAAAAAAGTACATAAATGACGGCAACACTATGACGTCACGCCTAGGTATTTCAAACATTTTTAGAACAAAATGTAGTTTTTGACAGATGTTAAAAATTTACTCAGATGACTAGCTGTCATAATCCCTATTATGTTACTACAGTACACGTATATCGTAACGTTGGAACCGATTTTAGCTGCATTTTGGAAACCAGCTAGTGCCCCCTTATCTACTATAGTTTACCTACAAAAGCAAAGCTATATCTTTTCGTCTCAAAGATCGTATTCCAAGAATACTGAAAGATGAAGAAATAATAGATCATGCAAGAACATTTCACCAACTCGAAACAACTCACATCAAACTTGACGAGTTTACTGTTGACATGTTCACTTGGGCTGTCTTGGCCGGATGGAGTGAGTATCAGCGAGCTGATGGCGCTTCTGTCGTCGTCATCACCGTCCATAATGGAGGACATGTCGTCCCCTCGCTCCACGCCTCGCAGACATCTGATGCACAATTGTCCTTGTCTGAAAACGACAAAAAGAGACAACGTTGCTATATTTTCGTTATATTATTGGTTTCTCGAAAACGGGTTTAACGATTTGCTTGAAAATTGGTATACGAGAGTTCTTGGGAGCGTAAAATCGATCTAGATACCTAGGTCTCATCTCTGGCAATCTCTGGGAAAATGCGTTTTTCGTAGACAAACGTAGTGCGTCAAACTTAGACAAGATAGCAACGCAATAAGTATCATATTTCACAAAACTTCCTAAAGCTTCAGTAGCCGAGCGGTTACCGAGTCTAGCTCACAAACCGAATGTCCGGAGTTCAAATCCTCACTAAAGGCAAAGTATATATACATATATGCTAAAGGCGTGATTTTTTTTGTTTATTTTACTTTAGTTTTTATGTTATAGGTTTTAATTTCAAGTTGTTTATTCTGAAAATCACATGTGTAGAAGACTCCGAGCAGCACTCAGTCGCCCAGGTACTACATTAATAAATAGAACCTTCACATCATTATCAGCCGAAAGACGTCCACTGCTGGACAAAGGACTCCGCCCAAGGATTTCCTCAACGAACATCATCATTTATTATTTAGCATGATATTTATTTACCTGACTTCTTCAAGGATCGAAAACTCCTCTTGCATCGACTTGGGCTCGTCGTCTCTCTGATGCCAGTTCCTCAATTGATCCTGCAGTCTGTTGTTCTCTTGTACCATAGACGCTAACTGTTCCTCCAATTCCGTCACTCTTCTTTGCTCCTGAGCGAAAGATACCTTGCTCTCTCTGAGCTCATCACTTAATCTGAGCAAGTCCTCATCCTCTTTCGTCAGTTCTGGGAGAGGTACTACAGATTTGAAAGGTGTACTATGTAGGTCGGGTCTCTTCGAGTTGGGTGTAATCGGCTCGGTTGGTTTCTGCTCATCTTCTTTAGGTTTCTCTTTCTCTTCAGGTTTCCGCTCCGCCCGCCGCCTCGCAATATCTAATTGAGCATTTAGGTCGTCGACAGTCTTCTGTAGGTCCTCGCATTTCGATTCCAAAGATTCGATGTTCGCGCATAAACTGGAATACAGTTTCACATTTGTTATAGATATCATAAATTTACGCAATGAAAAAAAGACTGGAGAATAATAAAACTGTTATCCATAATTAGATCTAAAATAGGGCAAATCAGTAGCGTATAAACGTCACCGACCATTGTCGGAAACATCAGATCTCATATCGTACTGTCTCAGTCGTATAATGAGAAATATTTCTCAACAATCAATGGGAAACTTGGAAATGTGCATGACATGTGAAAAGCTTGCATCACAACATAAGATCTGAAATGGTCGTTTGATGGCTTGGGCGGATAATAAACTCGTGTCTTAATGTGTTTCTTGTTAGTGCGAATGCACACAAGCATCCTAGGACACTCCTAAGAGAGAGTTAGGTTTCGTATATTACTGTAGGAGCAAGAGAGATCAGTTCGCGCGCACATTTTCTTTCTCTCTTCCTCTCATTTGCGATTTCGATAGCGTTACGCGAACGGTGATTTCTTGATTATTTCGTAATTTAATTTTGTTCTTGAACAATTTTATAAATATAATATGTGAATTTTCGGGTGAATAAAATTATGGCATGAAGGGACACAGACTGAATATGAAAGCGGTGCTCAAGGACCATCAACTAGGTATGGAAATTGTGCATAAAAAGTGTGTGACAACATGCTCGTCAAGATTTTAAACCTAGTGAGACCCAATCAACTGATAATGAATCACGAAGTGCGTATCTCATACTAGTTGCTGGCGTCGAAGATGGAGCTTTAGGCGTTATGCACACGACGGGGCGGGGCAGGCCGGTCAATTTCGCCGCCAACGATAGCACAAAGGGAATTCTATACCACCAACGCACATGGAGGACAAAAGACCGCGCCGACCGCGCCGCCTCCATGTGCGTTGGTAGTATAGAATTCCCTTTGTGCTATCGTTGGCGGCGAAATTGACCGGCCCGCCCCGCCCCGTCATGTGCAAAGCGCCTAAGAAGTTTTACTTCAGTCGTGTGGTCTAAAGATCACTCGTATTTTTTTAACTATTCATATAAAGTTATCAGCTTGCAAGAGAAAGAAATATTAACGAAATTTCTAAAAAAAATATGAATGGGTTTGATAAAAAAATATTTAGTGATCGATCGTCCTACTAGAAATTGATCGGCTTCATTATTAGAAGCAGTTTGGTACTTGTTAAGGTTACGGTATAATACTCAGTAAATCACATAATTATTCCTCACGTTTTAATATGTTTTTTGTCGGCCGAGTGGTCCACGGCTAGCCGGTGGTTCGCTCGTTCCAGGTCCTGGATGCTGACCTCCAGCTGCTCGTAGATCCTCAGCCTCGAGTCGTTGACCTCTCGCAGCGCGACGGTTTGTTTCGTGAGGTACTGGAATTCATCTTTAGAATTAAGTAGGAATACGTGGGTAACCTATGTATACTATCTTAGTATTCTGTGTAATCTACTTTGACCTTTAATTGGTTATTGGTAAAGAAAGGTAATTTAGAATTTTGTTGGAATCTTCATTTACTAATATGAATAAAAAAAAACAAAAAAGTTATTATATAATCCAAAAGACGTCCTCTGCTGGACAAAGGCCTTCCATAAGGATTTCCATGACGACGGGTCCTGAGCTGCCAGCAGCAGCGGCTTCCCGCGACCTTCACCAGTTCGTTGGTCGGAGACCTGCCCACGCTACGCCTTCCGGCGCGCGGTCTCCACTCGAGAATTTTACTGCCCCAAAGGCCCTCTGTTCTACAAGCTATGTGCCCTGCCCATTTGCCCAATGCCACTTAAATTTAGTGATTATCTGACCTATGTCGGTGACCTTGCTTTTCCTACGGATATCCTTATATCTGATTCGATCGCATAGGGAAACTCCGAGCATAGCTTGATCCATCGCCCTTTGGATGGCCTTCTTATGAGGCCTAAAGTAAGCGACCATGACTCAGTTCCGTATGTCATCACAGGCAACACACATTGGTCAAAGATTTTAGTCTTGAGACACTCCGATATTTGGAACGTGAGACGAACGCTGCTCAGCTGAGTCGGATTAGTCGATTGATATCTTTCTCAAAGTTGGACCTACATAACTGAACTGTTTATCCCAGGTATACATATTTGTTCGAGTGTAGTGTAGATTCTCCAACCATCAGACACAGACATTAAAATTTTTTTCGTGTTGCTCATGTTCACTTACTGATATACTAATATAGTAAATTAACTTAGCATTTATATCGTCATTTATTATCGTTTAACTAACGAAGACTGACATTGTCTTTTTATTAATTCAGTTTATTATCATCATGTGACAATTTTATGAGTAATTCAAGTTTACAAAGGCACATTAGTTGCGCTTGCGATTCGACAAATTGCACATAGGAACCTTCTATCTAAATCAATGGTCAAATTTTAAATTCATCAATTCTTAGACCTCCCAAATGTTTTTGTACATTTTCGTATGCTATAAAGACTGTAACTTTGGTCTAATTTTAAAGTTTCAACTTTAATGTAGTACCTATAGATGAAGTAATAAAAGAGATCATAATTCTTACTTCGATCTCCTGCGCCTGGTCCTCGATGACATTTTGGTGTTGGCGGAGTGCAGTCTCGAGTTCCTTATTTCGTTCTAACAGCGTCTTGCCGAGCTCAGCTGCCAGCTGCAGATCTGCAACAATTGACAAATAAATCAATACAGTAAATATAGTTTTAAAATTCAGTACCAGTAGAAACCATTGACATTATTCATTATCGTTACATAAAGAGAAATTATTTATTATGATTTGCTTCTCAGCGCTGCACTAAATAGAGAGCGTATCAGATCCCTATAAATTCTATATAAAATGTTTATGAATTATTATGTGTCAACTTTCGAACCGGACCTTTAATGGAAGTGTAGGAACAGATAGCGGATTAATTAAGAGCTGTTGGGATTGCGACAAGCGGGCCGTTGCGAGCCGTATAATGGGCACCTGCCTGCGCAAGCGTACGCAACTGGCTCTATCCGCGACACAGCAATGCACTGCCTTCGCAGGCCTATCTCGTAACGTATTTCAAACTTTTTTTATGAACACACTAGATTTTGCCAGCGGCTTCGCTTGCGTGAACATAGTTTTTATGACTGTCTTCGAGAGTGCGCAGTGTGGAAAACAATAGCCTATATGTTAATTCCGGTCCTAATCTGTCTACCTACTAAATTTTAGCCAGATACGTTTAGTAGTTATTGCGTGTAAGAGGAACAAACATCCATACGTACATTCATACATACAAACTTTCACATTTATAATACATATTAGTAGGATATTAGGCTTCAAGCGTGATTTTTGCTGGGTATGAAATACAGTTAGTGTTGTTTATAATTATGCATTACAGAGTTAGCTTACCAACTGTCAGTTATTTCAACTTTTAAAATAATCCTCGTGATACATTATACTTGATTACCTACTTGCATGGAATACAGAGCTAGAAAAGTAATAGACAACTTTAAACAAGTTCAAAATTAACTAACTAAACTAAAACTTAAATTTTATTTTATGTAAGTATATCGATATGTTTTGTTAGTTTGGTCCAAAGAGTTTCTGCAATATAATATCCAGAGGGGAATTCTATATAAACGGCCCCACGTTTGAGTATGCCGTGGCATACTCACTCTTGTTGTAGATTGCTGTAGTGAGATTGAGACAGATTTAATGTAATTTTCATACAGTTTGAATTTCTCAGCTCTTTGAATTTGTCACTTGACTCCACATCTCCGTCGAATCGCGAAAAGACATTGCGTCTCTCTAAAGATATAACAAGTTACTATTTAGTAATCTGTGATATAACAGAAACTCTGTGGGTACTGTTTATTTATTACGTACCTACCATTAGAATCATCAATGATTTTAAAGGCGAGGTATACTTCATGACAAAATATGCAATTTCTTACATCGATATTACTCGTAAGCCGTAAAAATCACGGTCTTCATAAAGATCCAGTCACATTAGTGTACTAAGTGTTTAGTGTAGTAGAGGTACCTACATTATTAACCTTGCTCTATGAGAACAAGCTAATAGGTATTTGTGGTAAAATCCAGGTCAATGTTGAAGCACACCAGATGAAAGTTGATGGAGATATCATTATAGCGAAATTATAGAAGAAAAAAATTGAGTTATGATTAAATGCTCTGCTTGGATACCTATGTTTACGGATAATGTGAAAGTTGACTTAGATATGATATAATTAAAATATTTAATCGAAAAACCTAAAAACTTTTAGGTATACAAGCTTTTAATATTGCATTGTCACGCGATATACATATGCATGCAAAATTTCAGCTCAATCGGAAACCGAGAAGTGGGTCAAATTTAACTTGCAAGATTCCACCCGATCAAACATACATACCTACATTGCAAGATAAATAAAAGCTTGTAAAAATAGGTCTATCTACAAAACTTAAGGGCGATATTGAGTTCAAATAATGTAAGTATTAAGGATTATTTACATTCTTATCGTAACGGATTATAGAAACAAACAATGTTTATACTATTAGCACAACAAATAGCTTTTCAAAATACTTTTCCTTGTACAAAATATACGTATTCATAAAAAATTCAGACCTTAGAACTCTACAACGGTCATCATTTCTTTAAACTAGTTTTGCGAACGTGCTCAATGCATAAATATCTAGATTATATTCTAAGAGTAATAGCATCGTAAATGTTGTTGCAAGTTTCTCGTGCAGTAATACAAAATTCTTGTGGGTGCAACGTACTCTTAAATAACCATTCAAAACCGGCAAGTGCGAGTCGGACTTGAGTGGAGAGAGTACCGTACCATTTCTTTTCATGCCAAAGGCTTATCAATTATGGATTTAAAAAAAAGTCAGTAATAAAGTCTCAAGATTTCTGTTTAGGTTTTCCTGTAAACTGTAAGAGAGGCGCTATATTAGCTTCCTTTTTCAAAGTTTTTGCCTTATTAGTTGCGGAGATAAGAGTGAGGATGCCTAACTTCCGTAAATTTTCTTGAATACCTTCTAAAATATAAACTAAAATTATGAATATGTATCTGTAATTTTTACAACAAACTATTATTATTAATATATAATTATATATATAACATATCATTAATATGTCAAACTAGATATTTGGATTATTTTTTATTTCTACTTTAAGACTGACGGACAGATAGACAAATGTTTCATCGGATTTAATTTGGGTTTTCCGGTAATCTTTAAGTGAGGCTGTATAATCTGTGGTTTTTTTTTCAACATTTTTGACTCATTACTTTCCGTTATAAAGGAGGCGTTATAATAGTCAAAAATGTATAAGGCTCCCTTATAATAACGGAAACTAATAAAGGGGACAATTTTCGTACATTTTCATTAATATCTTCTAAAATTTACATTTATAAATTATAAAAAAGTTTGTAATTGCTACAACGAGCCCTTTCACTTAGAAAATATTTTTTTCTGTTGCTCCTTAAAATGTGAATAAGTACATTTTCCCTATACGGTCGTGATTGGGCCAGCAAAATCTATGTATCTACATTTCAAAATTTATCTTCTTATGTCCAGATTTGTCCTTTTACCTTACTTTATTTTTGATCTTAGAAAGGTTCCTTTTTCATCAGATGCACGGAACTCTAAAAACCAGCTTAGACTGCAATTTATAAACTAATTGAATTTTATTCTGCGTACGAATTTGCCTATATTTCTGAATAAGAAGTATTTTCGAGATTCAGCCTCATGGTACTAGTTCAAAGTCTAAATACAACCAGTATTAGCTGTTTGTTCGCGTAATGTACGCCAATATAAACATGAAAAAAGTAAAAAACTTGTTTGCGTATATGTGTATATGTACGTACGCGCCATTGAACAAGTAACTATTTAGTAATCTGTGATTGAACACGCTAGGAAAATTATGTATAGGTCGGTACTTATGATTATAATATAATTATACTTACAAACAAACAACAGTTTTACTGCAATATGTAGTAATAATTACTGTATGTTTTCCAAATAAAATTTAATAAATATGTAAATCTGTCTGTATTGTTCAATTAGAATAGGGATGACGAATGCTAGTCATCTGATTACTTACTTTTTATCATCTGTCAAAAACGTCATTTTGTTCTAAAATGTTTGACATTCCCTTGAGTATCGCTTTAAAGTTTACACTGTATAAAAAAATACCTAAATCCTACGCTAAGGCAAAGTATATATAACATACAGTAGATTGCGACCTCGCCCCCTCTTCACCCAGATTGATACAGATGGGTTACAGTTTGGTTGTCGAACGTATAGGATTTCGCCGCCATTTTGTTTGTTTCGTTATTCCTTTTTTGAAATTTCATTTCTGGCCCGTTGTATGAAGTGTCCAACCAGAGTGTGGCTAAGGGTGCAAACTCACGGACTGCATTCCAGCTGCAAATTCGCAGTATGGATGCAGTTAAACCGCAAATTACTAGAAGAACTGCATCCAAACTGAGAATTTGCAGCTGGAATGCAGACCGTAAGACGTAGTATTTTACGAGTATGTGCTACCTGAATCTTGTTTTACCTAGGTTGTTTAGGTATTTAAATTTTCTGCAAAAGCAACTGCTACTTTAAGTAGGCCAACTTTATTGACTTTGTTAATGAATGATTCAGATTCACACATTTATTTGACATAGGTACACTACGATCACAGTACAATAAAACAACATAATACAACATACAAAACAGGTATGTACAAAAAGGAGAAATTTACAGTACACAATTAGTTGTTGTATTAAATAAAATTAAGAGCGTCGGTGGCGCAACGGCAACGGCTGCTACCTCCTATCCGGGAAGTCGTGGTTCGAGTCCTGCCACGAATTTTCGAATTTTTATCTCTTATGTACGTTTATCCGACGCTCTTATGGTGAAGGAAAACATCGTGAGGAAACCTGCACACGCCTTCGAAGAAACATTGTGTGTGTAGTTGACCAACCCGCACTGGGCCCGCGTGGTCGACTAAGGCCCGATCGCCCTTAATTCAGGGTAGGCTCGAGCCCCTCGGTGGGGACGTATATATGAGCTGATGTGATGATGTGATTAAATAAAATTAATACAAAGAAAAGAAGAAAGAAAAAAAATACTTGTATTTTCTAGTAAGTCTAATAATAATAATATTTTTATTACATATTTCTAGATAAAACTTAAGGAAATAAAGAATATCTAGCATATTGGCTCATATTTATCCGCTAAAATCTTACAAAATATACTTCCAGATATTACATACAAAGCGCACGTGATTCTAAATCTATGTTACCTATATTTCCAAAGAACCTATAGTCAAATCGCAAAAAAAAAATCGGACTTCTTAGCTATTAAGTTGGCCGATCAGCTGATTTGTTTGAAAAACCAATTTTTAGGGTTCCGTATCCAAAGGGTAAAAACGGGACCCTATTACTAAGACTTCGTTGTCCGTCCGTCTGTCACCAGGCTGTATTTCATGAACCGTGATAGCTAGACAGTTGAAATTTTCACACATGATGAATTTATGTTGCCGCTATAACAACAAATACTAAAAATTACAAAAAGTTAAAAAATAAAGGCGGTCTCCATACAAAAAACGTGTTTTTTTTAAACATGAAGAAACTAGCGCCATCTAGTATGATGGTACGGAATCCTATGTGTGCGGTTCTGACTTGCACTTGGCCAGTATTTTTTTTGCGATAAGACCATGTTTGGAAAAGTAGTTCTTCTTCATCATGAACAGAAGCCCTGTATTATATATTGAGTACTAATAATAAACCTAAGCTATCGTCATAACCACCTCTGTCACCTCTGCGGCCTAATTCTGAGTCAATTAGCTTCACATCAGAAGGTCGCGGTTCGATTCCCGGCGGGGTCTAACTATGCAAGACTCAGTTTGCTTGGTAGCAGGGCATTTTTCAAGCCCGCCTGGCTAGAGACCACCATCTTATCTAAGTCTTGACGCCAAACATCAATGTTAACGTATTTAAGTGGCTTGTATAAGTATTTACAAGATAGCCAGTACCCTGTTCCCGCTTCCATCTTCGGCATCATCGTCACTTATCATCCGATGAGATGATGCCAAGGGCTTACCAATTGTGGTTAAAAAAACTTACTTTAAAATGGAAACTATATTATGTTCCCACGCGATAGATTAATCGCCAAAATCGATTTAAAAAATAACCATGTATTTCTAACAACAATAGAAGCAATCTAGTGCGGGCTTTATCTAACATGTAGCGAAAAAGTTTTCATACGCTGCGAAACTTTCTTTCGACGATGTTCAAAGACAGTGATCTATTCCACTCATAATGATTTGTTCTTGTTCTACAATTTGATGAAGAGATATGAACATCCGTCCGATATTATATAGTTAATGCAGTAACGTATTTTGATGACATCTAGATCGAATGTGTGATCGAACATTGATCTCATAATTTCTACTTCTTTTTAGGGTTCCGTTGCTATCGCAAACGTTTGTTTTGCAGCGTTACTTAACGCTGAAGTACTTTTTGGCGTGAATCTCCTGTTTCCGTTGGTAGCTTAATAAAATTGTATTTTGTATATTTTTTTTCACTTATTTTTTTATTTTTTTTAGGGAACCGAGAGATAGAAAAAGAATATTTTTGTTTTGTGTCTGATGGAGAGTTTTGTTTTTTTAAGGATTGGACTTTTAGAAAGATTTTTAGAGATTTATATATATTTTAATATAATTAAAATGGTATTGATCCATGCAACATGAATAAATAGGTGAACAACGTATTTCTGCACGAAATATAGTAAGAGGTTGGAAATTGTTGCGGCTGTAAGTAGAATTTTATATGCTTCCTCGTGGCTTCCTGAAATGAAATAGGGTCTATACCAGAGATATGCTATTTATAAAGGGAGGTAAATTACATAGGTTACATGCTTCCTAAAAGTGAAACAAATAAAAATAATCCAATTAGCATCTCTTTTCTTTATTGCATTAGCATTTGGTGCAACGGAAGCGAACTACGTATTATATTGTGTGTGTAAATGGGTTCGATTTTCAAATATTGTTTGTTAGAACATAGCCCATCTATGGTAACAAATCTCTTATTGACAAAGTATAATTAAGACGAATTGTGGTATCTTGCGTACTGATTAATATCCTCTTTGGTTACTTGCACGTATACCATAATTAAAAGTGTTGACGTTGTTTAGGTTATACTTATGACGTCAGTTATTCAAGTTTATTGGCACAGTCATCGTATTTACCTATTTTTTATTACATTTAAGTAGTGAATCTTCATCATGATCGTTTAGATAAGTACCTAGGTACTATTAGAAGCAAAATAAGCAATAAAAGAAATAAACACACTAATTCTTGTTGTTTATAAGAATGAATTGCTTCTAGAAGGTACTACACAAATTACAGGTAGCGATGTTGGGCTGTCAAGTACTTTGTGTAGATTAGTACAACCCTTTTAGGATACAAAGGCAATGTGTAAATTTTTAGCTATTTAACCTTAGATTTTAGCATCAATTGCGAAAAAAACATTTCTGCATCTTTTCTTTTATAAACTCGGTTAAGTTAATATTTCTTTAACTTATAAAAAATATAACATCTGCCTGTCAGCGATATGCTAAAAAAACCAAGAGCCAGACTAACCCGACACTACACTGAAGATATCCCAGATGTCAACCTGTACGAGATGAGAATGGTTTTTGAACAGCTCAAGAACAACAAGGCAGAAAGCAGGTGGAACACCGGTACTAAAAGCTTTTCAGAAGTTGTTCAATTCCGTTATACTGAAGGGACAGACGCCTAAGACATGGCACAGAAGTGTAGTGGTGCTCTTTTTCAAAAAGGGTGATAACAACCCTTCTGCTGAAGAACTACAGACCGATCTCTGATCAGCGCTGTAGAGATACTGCAGCATATGCTGAGCCAGTACCGTTTTGGTGCACTTTACAGCCATTTTTTGTAGTTTATTTCTATTGTTTGTAAATTGTACCTGAAAATTGTTGTACTGTGCTCTAAATAAAAGATTTTCTATTCTAATCTAGCTCACTTCTGAGGCATGTCTACAAGATATTTTCGATAGTCATTAAGAATCGTCTCGCACGCAGGTTTGACGACTTCCAGCCTCCCGAACAAGCCGGCTTCTGAAGAGGCTTTAGTACTATAGACTACATACTGCGGCAGATTATACAGAAGACCGAAGAGTACAATCAGCCACTATTCTCTGCGTATGTGGACTATGAGAAAGCCTTTGATTCGGTCGAAACCTGGGCTGTGCTACAGTCTCTCCAGCAGTTCCGAATTGACTATCGATACATCGAGGTCACAAAACAGTACGAGGTGTTGATGAAAACGCCACCATATCGGTCCACCTCCAGGACCAGAATTCGAAATCTATTCGGCTGCAGCGACGGATGAGAAAGGGAGACGTTATATCTCCGAAACTGGTCACCGCCGCGCCGCCCTAAAAAAAGGTGTTTTCAGGCTTCTGGACTGGGGTGGACTCTGTATCAATATCAACGGCGTATATCACTCACCTTCGATTCACTGACGATATCAATCGACGAATCCGACTTGGCTAGGCAGCGTACGGGAATCTTTGCAATATCTTCACGTTCCAAATATAGCAGCAGTGTCTCAAGTATTTGACCAGTGTATGTTGCCAGTGATGACACAGAACTGGGGCATGGTCGCTTACTATGGTCCTTATAAGAAGGCTCAAGGTCACCCAAAGGGTGATGGAGTTGGCTATGCTCGGAGTTACCCTACGCACGCTACTACCAGAAATGAGGAGATCCGTAGTAGGAAACCAAGGTAAGCGATATAGCACACAGAATCGCTAAACTTAAGTGGCAGTGGGTGGGGCACATAGCTCGTAGAAAAGATGGCCGTTGGGGGAGTAAAGTTTTTGAGTGGCGACCGCACACCGAAAGACGTAGCGTAGGCAGGCCTCCCACTCGGTTGACCGACGACCTGGTGAAGGTCGCGGTAAGCCGCTGGATGCGGGCATCGCAGTACCGGTCGTCGTAGAAATCCTTGGGGGAGGCCTTTGTCTAGCAGTGGACGTCTTTAGGCCTTAGGCTGATGGCATGTAACTAAATAAATGGCAAATAAAGACTGCAGCACAATTAAATCGACTTACTTAAACCACACAATGGATGACCCGATGCTGGCCGACTAAACACTACTTTAATTTATGTTTGTGCTTTTAGAACAAGTACGTTCTCTTTAAACAATTGCCATTAAAGTGTTTTAAAAATAGGCCAGCACTCTTACATTAACAAACTACATTTTTAAATTAAATACGTTTATAAACAATGATTATAGCAGAATTTGTGAGATGAGCACTCCGTCGAAATCTGTTTTCAAACTTTCTCAAATTTTCATGTTCTGGATTTTCACGACGACCGGTCCTGCGCTGCCCGCATCCAGCGGCTTCCCGCGACCAAGTCGTCGGTCCACCGAGCAAGTGGGAGACCTACCTAGCTACGTCTTCCGGTGCGCGGTCGCCACTCGAGAACTTTACTGTCCCAACGGCCGTTTGTTCTACGAGCTATGTGACCCGTCCACTGACTCATAACTTTAACGAATCTATGAGCTATGTCAGCGAAAACGTTTTCATCCTTTGATTATTTGTTTGCTAAGAGACTTGAATAGGCGAAAAATGTTTAAACACAAACTTTGCATTCGCGAATGTATTTTTAATTTTTATAAAAACATATCAATCCTTATTTAAAAAGGGCCAAGCGTGTGTTGGGCTCGCGCACCGAGATTTCCGTACCATCACACAATATACATAAATAAGTGTGTTGTGTATAAAAAAAGGTCGGATTGAAGGACAAACTTAGTTTGTTGTTGAACAAATGTTCTTCCATACTTTGACATATGTCACGGTCAATTTTTCAACTACAAATGTAAGTTTGTAATCGCAAAAAATACATCGCTTATGTGATAAAACTACAAATTATAAATTTTCGGACTTTTTCCTTTAGACTATTAGATCTTACTTCTTGCCAAATTTCATGATCCTAGGTCAATGAGAGTACCCTTTGAGAAGTACGTTTTTATTTACTTGCGAGTACCAAAATATGTAGCATATCTGTCGGTTTTTTTGATTGCGTTGACATATGTAGAAGCTTTGTTTTATACAGCTTCTCGAGAGACCGTAGACTTAAGTTTTTTATTTAAAAAAAAACTTTATACCTCCATACGTTCCTAAGAAAGAGAGGCTTGAGAGACAGACAAACAGACGGGCAACAAAGTGATCCTTCGGTTCCTATTTTTCCTTTTGAGGCCGAAACCTAAAAAAAAATTCTAGTATTTCTTCAGCTATGTATCATAATGCTGATTGATTTTATAATGTAAGATGAAGCAACAATTTGCAATCAGATCTGTAACTGAATACACTTATCACGATTAAGTACTTTGTCTCTATAGCTATTGAATTTCAGAGTGATTTCAAAACTGCACAGGATAGAAACGTTAAGTGTGGCCAGGCGATTATTTCATTCAATTAAAAGATATTGCAAAACTTTAAAGTGATATAGCATCTGCCGTTTACTTTACATAATGTTTGATGGCATGAAAATATTTAAAAATGTCATCATATTTCAGAATTCGTACTTTTGCGACTCTCATACATTTAGGTACTATGGCACTATTTAAACTTAACAAAAACAAATAAGATGTATTAAATATATTTTATTTTTGATTGGGGTTACTCACTGGACAAATAAAATAATAGGTAACACCATTTGTGTATATCTACTAACAATAAAATACTAACGTAGGTAAGAAAACATTGTTACGAATACACTAATATACTATGGATATTTTTGTCCGAAATGCTGCTTTTTTCTAATACAGTTGCTCGAAAAGTGGTCCTTTATATGCCAGTCAAGTGTGCGCAAAATTGGTTGTACTTTACCACTTTTTTTTTATTTCTAGCTCGGAGGAACAAGACATTTCTAGCAAATAAAAAATATAATAACCAAAGATACAAAATCTTCTTTAATACTTGATAAGAGAATTTTAAAACAGATTGGTTGTTCCTCCGCCGTGAGGTTAGTACATAACGCAAGCTGATGAGATTATCTTTGGGTTATATCTCGGTAAAGAAAGGAGAATATATATGAACGAAGCGCATAGTTTACACCAAGGAATAGTCATATTTTCCAAGGAGGTTTTAATGCTTATAAAACTTATAATATTATCCAAAGTCTTATTGTATGTAGTCTATTTATGATATATAAAAAAAACTAACGCATGCGTATTGCGTACCTACGTGTGCTAGCTAAAATATCGCGCAATTTTCGTAAAACTGAATTGAGATGTTTGAGTTGTGAAGACGAATAAAATTATAAACAGTTAATAGAATTATGTGTAATACAAAATATACTTATGTCGATGCCTCAACTGAATAAAGACGTAACGCTTTTTACCGAAAAAAAATTTTATTGCATTTTTCGATGGCAGAGACTGAGGCGCATATGCTAATTTTTTTTTGGAATTTTATCTGTAAATTCGGTTAAAATAGGAAGGAACACAACTTTATTCTATCGAAATTTACTACGTTTATTGTCGACGAAAAACGGCGCTATAAAGCCTTACCACTTTTACGAAGTCTCGAAAAAAGCAGAACAAAGGCGCAATCACGTATCACTTACTTATTCGTCTGAATATTTTGTAACTATTAACGCACAGATACTTTACGTCTTTATTCATGTTAAACTGGAACGAAGTGTTTTGGTGCAAAGATTTATTTGCGTTTGTTCTTATGTAAAATGCGATATACTTAAAAAGCAAAAATTTTTACAGTAAAATTGTATCTCATTTTGTTACGTATAACCACTTTGACACTTTATTCGTACTACGCATTGAGGCTTTACGCCTTTATTCGGGTTAAATGTGAACACAGTCGTAACGCAAAGATTTACACGCCTTTGTTCGTATGTAAGATAAGATAAATTAAGAAGGCAAAGCTTTTTACAATAAAATTATGTCTTACTTATTCGCATATAACTTCTTTGCCGCTTTATACCTTATTGACAAAAATATCATGTTAGAAAGCAAAACGTCAATACCATACCATTTTTAGATATTGTACGTAGTAAGAGTACCTTACCAATCATCAAGCATCCAAATAATTTTGTATTCACCGATTACGTTCAAAGCAGTTGATAGTTGAAATGGTATTAAAGTATTGCGCGGAGCGGCGCGGTGGCGCGGTGGGTAGCACTATAACGTTGCATCAAGGTCATACGCTTAACGTTTCGATAGGCCGCTCGCACAGCCAGTTTGCGTCGTGCCGGCGGAGTGATTAGTTGCCTATAAATGTGAGTGAACCAGCGGAATAACTATAATGTTTTCTCCGGAAATAGTACCATCTCAACGTAAGCGTAGCTCGCAAAGACCTCGAAAATGTCGTCGCAAACTAAATATGGAAAAGCAAAATGATCAGGATCTTGACAAAAAAGGTAAGTAATGTTTATTTCAGATGTTTATCTGGCCCTAAAATAGTTGTACAGTCAGCTGACGAAATACTTGACCACCCCCGCTCAAAACCAGTGAAGTTTTCTCGGTTTTGAGCGGTTTTTTGTTTTTGTTTTATCATGAAATTTCGTATAATTAGCAGGTAAACAAGCTGTATAAGTATATAAAATCTTATGTAAAAATAAATAATCAACTGAGAAAATTTCCTCGGCTTCGAGCGGGAGGGGTCAGGTAATTCGTCAGCTGACTGTACAAGTTTAGTGCTATGACAGAACTTTTTTTGCAGCATAATTTCGTAGGTAGGTACATAGGTACTTTAGAGTTTCATGGGTACCCAAAACGTGCCGAAGTAGCCAACACCATACGTCTACGTTAGGTAGGTATTGTCTAGGTATTGATTCCCTTATTGTCATCTCCGATGTTATTTATCAATCAGTGATTGTGACGAGTACTTAACGTTAACAATATTACAAATAAATAGGTCAAGTATGTATTCGACTTTATGGAGATGGAGGGAACTCCTTCTTAAAAAAGCCTAAACAGCGGAAGTGGACATGGTTGCATCCCAATGGCGTAACGAAGAACGAGATTAACTTCATCTTGTCGACGAGAAGACGAATATACAATGATGTCTCTGTGATCAACTTAGTAAAAACAGGAAGCGATCACCGAATGGTAAGAGGCACATTGAATCTAAAGACCAAGCTGGAAAGATGTCGACTGATAAAGTCTCCGCTCCGACCAGCGCCCATCCAACTCCAAGACCCTGAGAGCTTTCAGCTCAAGCTACACAATCGCTTCGAGTGCCTAAGAGACTGCGAGAATATGGACGATTATAATGACAGGTTCGTGGAAATTGTCCAAAGAGTCGGGTCTAAGATTTTTAAAACTCTCCTTTCAAACAAAACCAAAAAATCTCGGACTTCACCAGCAACCTCATGGAAGAAAGACGCAGATTAGTTCTGCAGTCCTCTGAAGACACTATTACTCAGTTTCGGCAACTAAACAGGCGATCTCTAAATCTCTAACACGCGATTTGCGCCAGTATAACACAAATTGTATTAAAGAGGCTATTGAGCACAACAAAGGCTTAAAAGTGTACCGAAAGATCTGTCTGTTGGACAAAGCCAACTGACCAAGCTGAAGACTGAAGATGGCAGGATCATATCGTCTAAGACTGAGTTGCTGGAAGAAGTTGACAACTTCTACGGACAATTGAACACGACCACACGTCTGCCTGTCAGCGATCTGGCTAAGGACCCAAGAGCCAGACTAAACTATACAGAAGATATCCCAGACGTCAGCCTGTACGAGATTAGAATGGCTCTCAAATAGCTCAAAAACAATAAGGCACCGGGTGATGATGGAATGGCTGAACTTCTGAAAGCAGGTGGAACACCGGTACTTAAAGCTCTTCAGAAGTTATTTAATTCCGTTACAATTGTGGGAAAAACGCCAAAGGCATAACACAGAAGTGTGGTCGTGCTTTTCTTCAAAAAGGGTGATAATACCCTACTCAAAGCTGTTTTTGAGAGTCATTACGAATCGTCTCGCACGCAGGTTTGACGACTTCCAGCCTCCCGAACAAGCGGGTTTCCGAAAAGGCTTTAGTACCATATAACACATAGATACGCTGCGGCAGATTATACAGAAGACCGAAGACTACAATCGGCCACTATTCTTGGCGATCCTGGACTATGAGAAAGCCTTTGATTCGGTCGAAACTTGGGCTGTGTTACAGTGTTTGTATGAAAACGCCACTATGTCGGTTAGCCTTCAGGATCAAAACTCGGAACCTATCCGGCTGCAGCGAGGGGTTAGACAGAGAGACTTTATATCTCCGAAACTGTCCACTGCCACCCTGGAAGATGTCTTTAAGCTTTTGGACTGGGGTGGACTCGGCATCAATATCAACGGCGAGAACATCACCAATCTTCGATTTTCTTACGATATCGTGGTCATGGCTGAGACTATGGACGACTTAGGCACAATGCTCGATACCTACTCCTCTGAAGGTTGGAGGCTCTACACTCGAAGTTTTTACCGAATATGTGTACCTGGGACAAAAACTCCAGTTGGGTAGGTCCTACTGCGAGAAAGAGATTAATCGTCGAATCCAACTCGGCTGGGCAGCGTTCGGGAAGCTTCGCAATACCTTTACGTCCCAGATACGTCTTAGGACCGAGGTCTTCGACCAGTGTGTGTTACCAGTGATGGAATACGGAACTGAGACATGGTCGCTTACTATGCGCCTCATAAAAAGCTCAGGGTCACCCAAAGGGCCATGGAGAGGGCTGTGCTCGGAATTTCTCTGCGTGATCGAATCATAAACGAGGAGATCCGTAGGAGAACCAAAGTAACACTTAGATCTCAGAATTGCTAAACTTAAATGGCAGTGTGCGGGGCACTTAGCTCTTAGAACAGACGGCCGTTGGGGCATTCCCTCTCGTATATCTACCAGATACGCTAAACTACCAGGTTTATGATATAGCGTCCCCACTCACCGACAGCTAGGTCATAAAGTGAGGGCCGCTATTCCTGCCAACACCATAAGGTGAAGACAAGGACCAGTTACGGTAGGCCGTTGGGGCATCCCCTCTCGTATATCTACCAGATACGCTAGACTTCCAGGTTTATGATATAGCGGGGTAGAGGGCGAAGTCAAAGCATCTTTCTATTCTGACTAATGTGCCGGACAGAATAGAAACAGGTTTGTGTTTGCCATGTTCCAGCATGCTAGCAGACTTTTTGGGGTAGATATTTGCCACCGATTTTTCGAGAAAGGCCACAGTCAGTCAGAGGGCGATACAATGCATCCTTGTGTCGAAAGAGCAAAAAAAAACCACGTCATCTACACCCCGGAACAAATGTCATTTCGAATGCTAAAGTAGAAGGCGACAAATTTTCAGTCAAAGAAATGATGCAATCGGACTTTTATGATTTTAAACAATTGGTCAACAAGCCTGATGTGAACTGGTTCCAAGACGATGATAATCAGAAAGTATTTTGGTCTAGAGTAAAATAAGTTAACATTAAGCACACCAATCCAGACCAAATAACATACAAGTACAGTATTCTGGCTGGAAGCGAATCCAAAACATTGACCACAAACAAAGTGTCTTCTCGCCGCCGTCGCAGGGGTAATAACTCTAACACACAAGAAGTTGTCACATTGATCCCTGCATATACAGATCCAATCCCGGTTCCAAGGCCATTATACAACGATTTGATGGAACTTTGCAGCGCTGGAGCAATACCATCGGCATATCATTATTTTTACAATAATCTGAATCCCCAAAATTCTGCGGAAACTGACCAGGTAAATGATGCGGGTGACTCAGAATAAACATCGGTCTAATCTAAACTACTGCTTATTATTAAGTTAATTTACAGTTTAATTTTTAATCATATTAATAAATACCAAAAAAGTAATTAAGAACTATGCTAATACCAATTATAGAACCATGGCTCCAACCAAAGAGGTTGACTTATTTTCTAATTTTATTTCTGTTCATTAATAATTACGGTTATTTTTAAAAAGTTTACTATAATAAACAAAATCTAAACCAAACTTATTTTTAAGTAAATTAACAATTTTATTTTTAATCATAGTGAGTATTAATAATACCAATAATTAAAAACTATCTAAATGCCAACTCTTAAGAATCATAGCTCCAAAGAGGTTGGATTTTTAAATTTTATTTGTTTGTTAATCATGATAAGTATGAGAAGTTGATGTTTTTTGTTAAGTTGATGGTAATGTCTAAACTTTGATAGAGAGATTTTATTAAGTTAATAATTTTACTGTGATTTAGAACCAACAATTTTAAAGTACTAAGTTCCTATCAGAAATACCAAAAATAGTGTAAGTTAAGGGAAGATTATATTGTTATTTAGATGAAAATAACAGAAAAGGAGATTTTTGAGTTAGCTTTATTATTAAATATTAATATTATATCACTTTTACTTAGTTTTATCACTTAATATCAAATTTATTAGTCATTTTCGACTTCTGAATAAAAAGTGTATAAAAATCATAATAATTCATAAATATCAGCGCCGTTGATACAAATTTAAACTTTTTACCACTACAACACATTATTTTTGATTATTATGTAGCCGTAGGTCAGTAAATAGTTTGATTAACTATTGATTTAATATAATTAATAAATATATTTTCATTTTTCTGCGTCTTTTTTCAGTTACTATTTACCTTCCACAATTAGCGTAAACAGTTATTACGCAATATATATTTTTCAATCAAGTTAACGAACAAAGTTGTTAAGTAACAATACGAATCGAGTTTCATTAAAAAAATAGACGAATAAAGGCGTAAAGTATTCTTGCACGTCAGGTATCTATGAAAAATTTGGCTTATAAAGTTATGCAAACTAATGATGCGTTTCTGTTTCATAAGCTCTTGTAGCCGAATAAAGGCGTAAATTTTTTTACAAAAAAAATATTTTTGAAATGGTAGATGAATAAAAATGTAATATGTTTTTTCTTGAATATCTCTCTTTCTGATTAGAATCGGCATTTATCAAGTACACAGAAAGAAACATTATTTTTTTACCCATCTTTCAATATACATAACTAATGCTAGAAGTAATTAGAAAAGTAGGTAGATGAATTTTACTGTTTTTTGGCTCTCCTGTAAAATTGACTTTTTTCGATTACGCCTTTATTCGGTGGAGGCGTCGATGTGTATGTATAAGAAAAACAAAGTGAGATTACTCCCCGGAAATTTTAAAAGAGCCACAAGTCGCGTAAAATGAAGTTTGGTTTCCGAAACCTTGATAGGTATGTACGTGTATTTTGTTTTTATTTATTTTACCTGTTTTCTCACAACTGTATTGAAAAATGTATGATACATGGATGAAAAAGGAAATGACGAACTCGTGACGATGGTAAACCCTCGCCGGCTCGGGTTCAAAATGTCACTCGTTTGTTATTGACCTTTTTACCACCCTTGTATCATAAATAATTATTATTTATTTTAATATTTCAACAAAGAAGCCGCTCAAAGTGCCTGCCTTCGTTGGAAATACACAATAAAATGCATACATGCCAAAAGTACTTTTAAAGTGCATTAAGACGTGCATAAAAACCAAATGATAATCAGAGATATGCTATAATTGCTATATATAAGGGGAGGTAGATAGGTTACACGCATCCTAAAAGTGAAGCAAAAAAAAGATGCCAATTGGTACTGTTATAATGTGTGTGTAAATGGATTCGATTTTCAAATGTGGTTTGTTAGTGCATAACCCATCTAAATCTCTGGTGATAATCATACTCGTTCTTTCCTAATAATACGTTTTAATAATTTCTGTCATTTTATGCATTTTACGAAGCAGATTCTGTGTCATTTTGTAGTTTTGCATTAACTTTTTATTTGACGAAATAATCGTCTGGACGTTGGCTGGGTTGGATGGAAGAGATCCCTGTTTGGGATAAATCCGCCTTTGTACCTATATGTTATTCCTATTCTGTACCTATAACTTCATATTTTGTTGTAGAATAAAGTGTTCACAAACAAACAAACAACGTTTCCGACCTGTAAAAAAGTGTTTAATTCAGACCGGGCCGTGAGGAAAATAAGTGAATTGCTGGATGTACTTGCTGAGCATAGAAGCAGGATAAAAACAACTTGATTGTTTATTGTTTTTAAGTTGACTAAACAAGATGTTGGTAGTATTTTTTTTAAATTGAAAATTTAAGTGCGTTTGACTACATCTCACCTGATGGTAAGTGATGGCGTAGTCGAGGATGGTACACGCAAACATTGAGAACAATATTATGAATAAAATATCATATCTATCTTAACTTAATATTGGTAATTATTTGGTAACTATGATATGGTGTAACAAAATTGGTGTAGCTCCCGTTAACTGGGGCTTCTGCTCATTATCTTGATCAACTTTTGTTCTGTGACTTTGCAAAAAACTCGTAAAAAAATCAATCAAATCGATCAGCTGATCGATCAATTTTGTAAATTTATTTGTATGGAGGGGACAATTTTTTTTAAGAATTGGCTATGGGTTCTTTGGGGAAAGTTGTTCAGTATGATGAGTAGAACCTCTAGAAAACGGGTCCTACACAATTTTTATTGCACCCTGTATAGCAATTTAGCAATTAATAAGTATAGGTGCCCGTGCCAACACTGAGAACAAAACTCTTCAACACAGAAATTAGTAAAATATAAAGTTAACAGACAAGATTTGCTTTCTTAGGTATACTTATTTACTTTTAAGCAACTTAGCCACAGATTATAATAATAGTAGGTACTATTAACTTAGCTTAAACGTAACGCACCGATAACTTCCGAGTTCTGACCATGCAACCACGTTCCGTTACGAATGTTGACCTTACAGCTATTAGGTACTATTGATTGCTCTTGAAACAAATTTTATCCGCTCAGCTTGATAATAACTCAATTTGTTCCCACCATGGTGGCATTGTTTTGAGACTAACATAAGTATTATGTTCAGACATTATAAATATTGATAATACATTATGCAGGTTTTAACAAACGTTCGATAATCAATGTGTTTGTTGTTGCCGTCTACTTTATGATTTTCAGTTCAAACCTTTCTAATAATAAATGTAAAAATATGTTCTGGTATAAATCACACACGGTCATCTGGCCCCGAACTAGGATTCCCTGTAACATGGATGGGAGCCAGAGGCTGAGATACATAATTCTACAAAGTGTAGCAAAATTGGGTGTAGGACCTGTTCACTGGGGGCTTTACCTAATTTCAGTCAATTCAGAAAAAAAATCATTCACTCTTCATACAAATGTACCAGGTTGTGCATTTTTTTATGTAAATCAAAACCCTTTTTCTATATTATGGACTATGGGTTCCTCGGGGATAGTTGTTCAGTATGATGCGTAGAAGCCCAATAAAACGGCTCTCACAACAATTTTGTATTACCCTGTAAAAGTTATTTTAACTTCTTCAATATTGCGAGAGAACTAATTGAAACGCTCATTAAAATGTATGTCCCTGTAAACAAGCTTTAAACTTACAAGACAAATAGTTGAGCTAAACATTCTGTCATAACCACAAATAACACTGTCAGCCGCACCTAACTGTTAACACATAGCGTGCCTCAAAGTAGGCTTGCGTTGCGTCTGCGCCGCCGCCGATGACAAATGCATTTTGAAACTAACGGACAGTTAGCTCTTAGCTATAGTGCAACGGCTGCATCGCAAAGGAGAGATTCTCGACACTTCTAAAATATTATGAGTTTCTCCCTCCGCATTTCAATTCAAAGTGGACCAAAGATAGCTTTATAATATATGAGAATAATTTTCAAAGTATTTTGCAGCGTATTGTGTGCCTGACATTATGACAGTGACACGAGAAAGACCCGGTAAATATCGAAATGTTAAGATACGCGTTTTCTACATCGCGCTTTCGCATTTTACGCTCGTTGAAAGTGTTGTTAAAACGGCCCTGTTGTAGGCCATTATATTGTTTAGAAATGTCGAGTTACATAAAAACTTATTACCGAATCTCAAGATCTAATATTGCAAAACTGTAGGGAGGTAATTGTATGTAATCATGATCGGTGTACCAAAGTTCAGTTTTAATATATTCAGCATTTCAGATGACGTAGAAATATCATAGATAATTGTATTTGACTACCGCCGTGTAATAAAATGGCTGAGATTGGCTAAGCATGATCGTAGAACAAAAAATAATTGGAAACGATGAACACGTTAAAAAACCGACTTCCATCGCAAGAACTAAGTACATTACTATTTTTGTTTTTTTTTTGTTAATTTCACAAAAAATACTTCACCGATTTTGATTAAATTTATGTGGTACCAACCTGGCAGCATACCTTATCAAATAAAAAAAAATCATGAAAATCGGTTTAAAATCTGCGAAGATATCACGTAATACAAAAATATATACAGTCTAATTTAGAACCTCCTCCTTTTTAGAAGTCGATTAATAAACTCAGTGGTATGTAGCATATAAATAAATGGTTTAAATTTTAACAACCCAAAATTGTCTTCACTGCTGGGGCCCTTCCCAAACTCGGTAAAGTTAGGCTATACTCCACAGTCCACACACGCGGGCATCAAATCCGAATTGGTGATGGTTGTAGTGGCGAACCCCAGCGTCAGAAGTTTTCAAGCAATAAGTAAATACATAACGTAAAAAAATAATATGAAGCAAGCCTCTGTTTAGGTAACATTGAGGTAATGTTCTGGTTGTACGAACACATTCTAGCGTGATACTATTGTATGCAAAGTAGGTAATGCAAATCCCAGAATTAGCCGCACGTAAAATAAGCGATAAACAATGCATCGCTTATCTGTTACCTATAAACGCTGAGTATGTTATCAGGTAATAAAGGCTGTATAATCCATGGCTATTTTTTTTCCTATTGCGGTTTTATCAGGCTCGCAAGGTTCTCAGAAAAAAAAAATCTCACAAATCGCGTAAAGAACAGCAGAAGAGTTATTATACATAAATTGAATTATGGAGACCTCGCGGTAATTCAAACAATTCCATGGTTAAAACTGTTAAGTTAGTGTTTGTTCATACAATTATAATCGGCTAGTGAGCGCAAGAGCGCAACGTCCACCGCAGCGGCCGTCGCCGCCTCAGCGCCACTCACACAACCTTGCGCAAAGAGCTAGCTAACCTTCAGTTCCTTGCAGACACTCCAGCTCTACCGTGTAGTCCCACAAGTCCAGTGAGTTAAGCCCGTTCAGCTCCCACGAGTTGAACGATTCGTGTTCCGACTCCTCGCCCATTACAGCAGGAGCAAAGGTCACTGACGACTATGAATAGTTTAAAAGACTGTCTGTTTGAACCATAGTCTTGTTTTAAAGAATAATCGCGCGACGTGCCTGCAGCGGCGGCACGGAACCGACTGACTGCCGGCACGGACACCGCCCGTCGAACAGTACGTCAATTACGCCGCGCAACAGTCCGCCCCAATCTCATTCCAATCCAATTTCTTCCGATCGACCACCGATAGCGTACGAAATTAACAAATGTTATCTCGCAGATCCAACATGTCGTTGCTGAAAAAATGTTTAGAGAAAGTGCTTGAGGGATGCGCCACAGCCACAGTTACAGTCAAATGCAATCAATCATCCGGCTTTTATGGAAATGTACACTTGATGTCTGGTGTTATCTCGGAAGAAAGTGACGCGATTAATCGTTCGTTGCTCATCTACTTTCTCACGCTTCGCTTTACATTGTATATGTTGCGTCTACATGTCATTAACTCGTTAATCATTGCCTTACGTAGTGGGCTGGAACTTTACAGTATTTGCATAGTTTATGCAGTGTGGCTTATTCGTTTGCTTCTAATTAGGACCTAAGTTTGTGTGGTCTTCTTCTTTCCTGTCCACCAAACTACTTTGGCCTAAATGTGTGGGCTTACCGACAGCTCTGCATTGCCTCAGGGAATCTACATACGTGCGTGAACGAGATAGGATTGGTACTTTTGGGCATGACATCAAGTGTTCTATGGATAACCACACTCCTCAGGGTCAGAATAGACCCATATTATCCACGCCAGCTCGAAGTCTGATAAGAAACTTTCAGACTGTCCAGTGTATAAAGGTGTTGTTCCCAGGGGTAGTTTCTCTGCCAGTGGGTTTTGCGAATCTGCTGGAGGTTACTTCATCGCCCACAGTCCGACTGTTGCTTTTGATGGGTGGTGAGCAAGAACTAACATGCGATATGAGAAGAAATGGTTTTTTGCTAAAAACAGTTTATTGCTGTTCTCGAGATAAGAGGTAAGGATAACAGCTGTAATTGTCAAAACTTGACTAATCAGACAACGTAATTAATTATTAATAATCGACCCATGTCAAGTGGTATCTGCGTATGATAAGTACTTCAAGTAGGTACCTAATAAACAAAAAAGAAGAATTGAGAAAAAAAAGCAATTGTGAGAATTATGTACCTACTAGCTTTTGCCCGCGGCCTCGTCCGCGTAGACATCGTTTTTCTGTCATAGAGGGCGGGTGGTGTGTGAGCCGCAAAGGGCTCGCGAGCGTAAAAATAAGTTTTTTCCAGATCCATCGGGATCTTTTCTGGGCTATGCTAATTTTAGTAGTATATGTCACTTTACACTTCCTCAACTAAATCTGTTGCTCCGTTGCGGTGTGAAAGTAATTATGGAAAAATAAATTGTTCAGCCACGCTGTGCATACTTTTTAGCGAAGCCTTCACCATCTAGCATACACTAATAAACAACACCTACGCTTACTTAGTAGTAAAGAACAAACTCGAATGAAAATTTTCAAATTGGTACCTAATTTTGATATTTATAGGAGGTACCTAATTCAGATTTTTTATGGAATAATAAATTACCCAGTGCAGTTGAATTTATTAAGCGCTATTATTAGTAACCGTATCTCATCTGTGCTATTATTCACAAAGGGAGGACTTGGGAACAAGGTAATTGCGTGGCTGGGTTTTGGGATGGGACTATCTGAGTTTGAAGTCGTCGAATCGAAAAGAAAAAGATTCACACAGTTTCATTAAAATCGTTACAGCCGTTTTTGAGAAAAAGTAACAAACGACCTGGATTTGTCTGGGAGGTACCTTGTTACGATTTTTCTTGGATAACGAACTACTGCATTTATTAGACCATATAGTTACAGTAACGTATCGACTTTCATCAGAATCTCTAGGGCCATTTTTGGGTAAAAAATAATGATGTGTTATTTCACTATGGCAACCCTTAAAAATCAAGCTAGGATAAATTTAATATTTCCCTTACCCAAATAAATTGTTTCCAAATCTGTTCACTAGTTAAGGCACTAGAGCACCGGGCGGACGCACACACATTTTTTATTTTCTAGTTTTTCGGAATCTATTTAGTGTTAGACAATCGATCCCCATAAAATTTCAAGTTCGATTTTTTTACCATAACTATATCTTCTTACAGCGTCGTCACTCGAAAGCAAAGGTGTTTTTTTAGTTCCTCAAGGAACTATGTCAAACTATGCTTTCCCGGGATAAAAAGTAGCCTATGTTACCCATATGTTGTCGACAACTGTGTGCAAAAATATCTTGAAATCCATTGCAAGGTGAAAGAAGGGCAAACTAACAAACTTTCACATTTATAGTATTAGTAGACATAAGGATCGTTTGATGGAGCTTTCTCGGATGTATGAGTTTGCAGTTTGCGCACATAATTATTATGGAAATTCGCTCAAGCAAGATAGGAGTAGGACTGGTCCAACATTAAGTTTGATATTACTCTTATGTTAAAGTTGTAACATTAAATTAAAGTGGGTAAAAGACTGACTCGTTGGCTCAGTGGTTAGTGCTCTTGACTACTGATCCGAGGGTTGTGGGTTCGATCCCCACACAGGGCAAACATTTGTGTGATGAGCAGATTTGTTTGCTTGATTTGATTGCAGGGTGTTAAATATCTATATATGTATGTATGTATTTAAACGTATATAAGTATGTATAGCAGTCTCTGGTTCCCATGGCACAGGGAATCCTACTTTGGGGCCAGATGACCATGTGTGATTTGTCCCAGAATATTTATTTATTTATTTAAAAGTAAGTACTTTTTAGGGTTCCATTGTCAACAAGAATCACTTATAGTTTCGCCATGTCCGTCTGTCCGCGGTTTAACTCAGAGACAGACTTGTAAACACTGAAGTACTAGAAAGCTGTAATTTGGCATGGGTATACATATTAATTTGATTTAAAGTATACACGTAAAAGTGAGGGTGTTTTTTTTCGATTTGAGGTCTCGTTGGATAGGTCGGTCAAAAATGTCGGTTTTTTTTGTTCAAAATTATACCTAACCTAAACTTACGTTTAATCTAGAAAAGATAAATTAATTGTACCACGAATAGTCAATTCTAGTTTAAGAAAAGAAGATCGTTATAGCGATGCGTTTGTAAACCGTGACTAAAACAAAATTACATGAGGTAGGCACTTACATAATACATATCATCATCATCATATCAGCCCATATACGTCTCCACAAAGGGGCTCGAGCCCACCCTAAATTAGGGTGATCGGGCCTTAACATTATAGTAACTTTACTTGTACATATAGTAAAGCATTTAGGCGAATGAATAAGTGGATATAGTTTTTAAGGTTCCGTAGACTTTACGAGGAATCCTTATAAGATCGTTCTCTCCGTGTGTTCGTCCGTCAGAGACAGTAAAAAACTCTTAACTTATACATTTTTGAACCAGGCGCATGAACCTTCAATTTGAATAAAAATTTGTATATTATTATTTTTAGGGGTCCCATATTTGTAAAGGGGGAAATTTTTTTTTAAAGTGCACTCCCACGTGTGGGGTATCGTTGAATATCGTGTGGGGTCTTTTATAAGTAGAGTTTTCTAAAAACATATTTTTATCAGATATAGGAACTCCAGATGAAAATTATTACGGGTATTCTGTGATAAACAGTTTTCAAGTTATGAAGTAGGTAATAACTGTGGAACCCTATACTTTATGTAGCCGACACGTACTTACCAACTTGGTCGGTTTTTGTGCATAAATAAGGCCTAACAATTTATATTTAAAGTAGCTTTTTCTAGCGGCTTCGCTCGCGTGAACATAATTTGTATGACTGTCTCCGAGGGTGGCAAAAAGTAACGTATATGTTAATCCAGGTCCTAATCTGTCTATCTACCAAATTTCATTTAGATATGTTCAGTCGTTTTTACGTGAAAGAGTAACAAACATCCATACATACAAACTTTCGCGATTATAATATTAAGTAAGGATGCGTTTAATAAAAGGTCAGCATGAGAAATCCGAAAACAATAAAAACCCATAAGTTAATGGAAAAGAAATTGTAATAACGCAGACGCTTAACTAACTTGCTGGTTAAAAGATAATTAAGATAAGCTGTTTATTATAATAAAACAACTATACGAACGATGTTGTAAACATGTAGTAACAATTATTTTATTAAAGGTAGAGATCGTTTTAACCTATTGCGTTAGGAGTGAAGAGTTAGGACTAAGGAAGAAGCTGAGAGGCTTGCTCCACCATTCACTCGGTAAATCAAAATACCAAGTCTGTCGATACTCGACACCAATAGGAGTAGTTGAAGTTAACAGCCCAAGTGTAATGGCGTTCATGTTGTCGGTAAACAGTCTTATGTAATTTTTCAGGCCTGCGAGTAACCATATACTAAATAGTTATTCTAAGTTAAAGTATATACTTCGGATCATCAGAAGGGTTTTGGCCGGATCTAAGAAATAAACTCGTCTTTGAGAAGTTTTGGAGTGTACAATCAATATTCACACACGTTTGCAACACGAGGCTTCACGATGATTCGGATGAAAACCGATTATTTTATAGACTGCGATGAGTTCGGCACGGGGCTGGCTTCCCAAGTTGACAGTTTAGCTGCTTGATCAAAAGTGCTCGTAAAATAATTGGCGCCTCTGTCGTAGCCTCTGTAAGTTGGCTGCATTGTCATTTATTGGTTCGATAATCACAACGATTCTGATTGGCTAACAAACAAGTACCAACACTAACAACTTCCGGGTTCCGGTCTCGCACCGACCATACCTTGGCCAAAGATGACTATTATTACTACCCTAGCTAACCGCTTGACGTTTCAAGATAAAACACACGGTGCTTCGACGCATGCATAGGTGGCGCCACGTCCTTGCGCTCCGAGATATATATTAGTACTAACATACAATATGGACACTCCCTGCCGCACCCCCTCGTCACCCAGATTGATACAGATCGGTTATAGTTTGGTTCTCGAACGTATAGGATTTTGCCGTGATTTCGTTTGCTCCGTCATTTGTTTTTAGAAATGTAATTTTACGACCGTTGTATGCAGTGTCTGGGATGTGCCTAAAGTGAATGATCATTTTATGTTAAGGAATGACACGGTCTTCAAACCGGATTACCTAAGTATAGCTATGAACGTCGTACCGACGAATGTTTTATTTGGTACTGATTATTATCATGTACGTATGTCAAAGATATTACGACATTTTATCTACTGATTTAAAAACTGGTCGAGTGCGTGTCGGACCACGTGCAGGGTAGGGTTCCGTAGTGTTTTCAAAAAACAAAATTATATTTGCAGTTATGTAGTAATAAAATAATACGAGTTATGTAGTAATAAAATAATACGTCGGATTATTCCAATATACTCTGAAAAATTCAAACGTGTCGCTCGCTCGTTTAAAAGTATATTATGTTGTTTTTACAAACCCAACTACACATCTTGAGCTGGTCGATTAATACTCCTAAACTAAGACAGCTCACTTAACCGTGATAGTTTTCGTTTTAAATTGAATGTCCTACTATTTACAATTTTTTACATGTCCTGAAATAGAATTTAGCTAGCGAGGGGGTCGCGGGGGGCGGTACACTAACAAAAATTAAGACTTAATATTTTGCAAACGGATCCCTGAATCGAAAAATTGTTTAAAAACAGGAAACTAAGGTTCTTCTCGATTTCTCTGTGGTGCCCTCATCAGATCCTGGTTTCCTTATCATGGTACCACAAGAATCATCAAAATCGGTTCATAAACGACGAAGTTATCCGCGAACACACATAATATATATAATATATATATACAGATTGACAAACGGACGGACGGACAGCGGAGGCTTAGATTATAGGGTCCGTTTGGTGCCCTTTGGGTAGGCCCTAAAAATAGCTGAATTGTACTCAGTTGATTAAAAGAACCAAAGTAACCGACATAGCTCACAGCATCGCTAAAGGCAGGCAGATGGGCAGGGCACATATAGCTCGTAGAACAGATGGCCGTTGGGACAGTAAAGTTCTCGAGTGGCAACCGCGCACCGGCAGTAGTAGGCAGACGTAGCGTAGGCAGGCCTCCCACGCGATGGACCGACGACCTAGTGAGGATCGCGGAAGCCGCTGGATGCGGGCGGCGCAGGACCGGTCGTCATGGAAATCCTTGGGGGACGTCTTTCGGTTGATATGATGATGATGTTGATGAATTGGTTGATTGCAACTGAAGTCGGATTTTTAACGTGTTTTTTTTTAGAAAAGTAGTCCATTTTGTTCTACAACTTTGCTGAAATGGCTAGCTACCACCATCTTATCTAAGTCTTGCCGCCAAACATAAAGAACGATAACATTGATGTGTTCCGGCTTGAAGATAAGATAGCCAGTTCTCCATTGCGTTGAGGAATCTTGGTAAGCCCGCTTCCATCATCGGTATCATCGTCACTTACCATCAGGTGAGATGATGCCAAGGGCTTACCAATTGTGAATAATAAAAAAAAGAAATGGTTAAAAAAATGGAATTCCCATACAAAAAAGTTGTTCAGTTACATGAACCGAAGACCTGGTAAAGAAGCCGCTGGATGCGGGCAGCGCAGGACCGGTTGTCGTGGAAGTTCTTGGGGTTGGCCTTTGTCCAGCAGTAGTGGACGTCTTTCGGCTGATCTGATGATAATGATGATGATAATGATAACACAGCTCTATAATACAAAAAAAAATATTTTTTGTTGCCCTGGATATCTTAGCAAATTATGATGTTTTCAAGTGATTCCGAATTTATTCATGAAAGTATTGAATGTGCTCTTGTTTTTATGCCTATTGCATATCTTATATTAAGATCAATTGTCGGCTTGTTAGTAATAAAATTTATTTTCCCAGTCATGATTAGAGTTCTGAGCAAAAAAAACGAGAGCAAATCTTACAAAATCATTGATAGTTTTTAAGAATTGTAAGCATAAATATATCCAAAATCGATCTTATATCTAGGGCAACAAAACCACTGTAGACCAGTGTAATATATTCCTGCTTTTGTTCAGCGTCAGAACCGTAAGATAGGGTCAACGACGAACGACTCGACACAACAACATTTTCAGCTAGTGTTATGACCTATAAGTCTTTGCTTATTTAAACTTTTTAAAGACCACCGATTAGGATCTGTACTTAAAGCCTTAAGGCATCATTGTTTATAAACCGGATGTACCGAAAATAGTATCTACACTAATATTGTAAAGAGGTAAAATTTTTATGTTTGTGAGTTTGTTTGTAGGAAGAAACTCTGGAACTATTGATCCGATTTTGAAAATTCTTTTACCATTAAAAAGCTACATTATTCCTGAGTGACATAGGCTACATATACTAATAACCCAAAGACAGTCATAAAAAGGATGCCCACGCGAGCGAAGCCGCGGGCAGAAGCTAGTTTTAAATCAATTTGTATTTGCTGTAATGTGGTGAGTGAGTATCTAGTATCTATATGTCCTGATAAAGTTATTTACAGTCATGATTTTTTTTAGTCCCGAACTTACTTCAGTGCGTGCTTCTTATTGAGATTTAATTATCAGTTATCTATCACTTTTAGATAAACATTATTCCTCGTTTAGATTGCGCGTGTCGTTTAGATTAATCATGCACACATTGAGTTTTTTAACTGTTCGGTTTTATAATATACTTTATTTTTCATTACATATATGCTTCAGATATTTTTAAGTTAACACTTATGACCCTGACATAGGACTCCCCTCAATTTGGGGAGGCCTATGTCAAAGTATATAATAATAGTATACTAACATACCTACAGTATGATGGCAACTCTCTGCCGCTCTCTATATTCCGACCTCACCCCCCTTCGTCACCCAGTTTGGTGCTACATTGGTTCTCGAACTTATAGGATTTCGCCGTGATTTCGTTTGTTCCATAATTTGTTTGTAGAAATGTCTTTTCACGCCTATTGTGTGAAGTGTCCGGGGTGTGCCTATGTCCAGCAGTGAAGGTCTTTTGGTTGACTTTGTTCATACTTGTGAACAGGTGTGAGCATTATTTATGGTCATTTTAATTGTCCACATACCCACACGACAATTTGGTAAGACTTGTCATGTGTATTGCATTAGGTAATTATGTCTTTCAGTGATGTAACGTTTTATTATCGAAATAGTATGTTTACTACCGCCTTGGACCATTATAGCCGAAGACTACAGCACCGTTTTAGAAATTTGTTATTTGTTTCAATAGTTAGCAATTACACACGAGTATGTTAAAGAATCGTTGGTGGCGCAGCGGTTAGGGCCGCTACCTTCTGTGAGAGCGTTAGTGGCGCAACGGCTAGGGCCGACACCTCCTGTCCGAGAGGTCGAGGTTAGAATCTTGCAACTTACCAATGTGTGTGTGAATTTTGAATTCGTATGTACGTTTATCCGACGCTCTTACGTTGAAGGAAAACATCGTGAGGAAACCTGCACACGCCTGAGCGAAGACACTCGAAGGTTGTGTGTGAAGTCGACCAACCCGCACTGGGCCCGCGTAGTCGACTAAGGTCCGATCGTCCTAATTCAACATAAAGGGGCGGTGATACTTTAAGGTGGTCAAACTGAACAACTTTTGCTTTACAATTTTGCTTAATTCTCGAATTTTTTTTTTTATTTTTTTATTTTTCATACAAATAGGTCAGCTGATTGGCTGGTTTTGTAAAGGAAGTCAAAAAAAATTGGGAGTTGATCATAGGTTTCTTGGAGAAAGTTGTTTAATTCGATGAGTGGAAGTTCAGCTTTAAGTATCACCACACCTTAATGGGCTTGATTGCGGGTCGTCTACGTATGAAATAAATAAAAAAGGATTAAATTAATTTTATTAATTTAATAAGTTTGTCACCACAAGTGTCAATTTTATTGAATACCTAAAGTGTGGGGTATATTATTTAAATAGGTATATGCTAATTGCAATTTATACAGACAGTATTCAATTAACAGTGCTGAAACTAAAACTGTCTTAAAACAATATTTTATTTATGTTGACGCAACGTCTTTATGTTGACGATATCTTAAAGGACAAAAATAAAAACTTTTTCAACTGGATATATTTCTTACTCATAATATGATATGTGTAATAATTACCAATAAAATTATTTTTACGATATGATATATATCATCATCACCCCGGGGCCGCTCCGGGGCCTTTCTGGTGCAAAGGCTGTCTATAGCCATACAACGCGGCAACGCTGCGAGCGTTATGGGCACCTTTGCGCCGGGCACGCTCAGGGGTGGGTTATTTTAGTTTTAGAAATTTTATAATTTGTATGTTTGACAACTGTAATTTATCATCATCATCATCACGATAAAACAGTAACTATAACAGACAGGGAGGGATTATGGAGGGAAGTTGTAGTTATCGTGTTACGTAATAGCTAGCACAGTCTAAGAAATCGCTACAGTCGTCCAACGGATACGTCTAGACAGGGCAATGGAGCACAGGGGTGAGGCGGTCGAGCCCCAGATTCCCTAGTCATCGTTGTTCAGAAACTTGGGACACACTGTGCGATGGTACCCGTGCAGCTGCAGCTGATAATCAGTTACCAGTAATGTTGGCTTTGACGCAAAAATCAATGCCTTGGACCGCTATATGGATTCTTACACTGTGGTATACATTGCGGCATCTAAGTTGAACAGTGCGCAGTGTCATAATTTCAGGTCTCAATCGAAGTGAGCGACGCGGGGGTCGCGCGCACCAAGGAACACCCAGCACCCCGCGTAACCGGCGCCACACACGTAGAGGAAGAAGGGGCAGCTTTATACAGGAGGCACCGTCATACTAGTTATATCTGAAGTTATATCTATGATAATAATATGAAGAAGGCGCACATCGAAAGAAGGACGTTTGCTTACGTACGTCTGTGGTAGCTGACGGAGTTTGACAGCAGTCGGTGAGAAACGGGCGTCTGTGTGACACGGAACGTGATTCAAACACGCGTTAGTAATTTCATAATCTCACTTTGAATGTATTTTCTTACTAAATGCTGCATTCTCTCTAGATTTATAAGTACTATTTTAATTCAAAGATAATACAGTCAAGTTAGTAAACTGATCTATGAACAATTCTATAAATAGCTGAATATTTTTAAACATTATTTAGATTTTAGGTGATGGGGTGTGTACTGGGCACATTCATACTATATAGTCAGTACTAAGGTAATACATAGCGTTATAGCGTTATAGCGTCGGTGGCTCAACCGGTAACGACTCGGTCCATCTAACCAGAGGTACCGGGTTCAAATCTGGACGGCCAATGTACCAATGAGTTTTTCAAAAAACTTACGTACATAAGACTTACCGATTGCTTTAACGGTGAAGGAAAACATCGTGAGGAAACCTGCACACGCCTGCGAAGAAACTCGAAGGTTGTGTGTGAAGTCGACCAACCCGCACTGGGCCCGCGTGGTCAAATAAGGCCTAATCGCCCTGATTCAGGGTAGGCTCGAGCCCCTCGGTGGGGACGTATATGAGCTGTTATAATAATAATAATAATAAGGTAATACACAGTAAGTAAATAAATAGTACTAATGTAATACCTGTTTTTAATGGTTCTCTATTACTATTACCCTATTACCAAAGTATATATGTTAGTACTAACATACAGCATGGACACTCCCTGCCGCTCTGTAGACCCGACCTCACCCCCTCGTCACCCAGATTGATTCAGATTGGTTATACAGTTTGGTTCTCGAACGTATGGGATTTCACCGTGATTTTATTTGCTCCGTCATTTGTTTTTAGAAATGGTATTTCACGACCGTTGTATGTAGTGTCCAGGGTGTGCTATTACTAAGCCTACTCTGTCAATCCATCCAGGTCAGACCTTTAAAAGGCTGCATGCATATTTTGAACCGTAACAGGTAGCCGGTTTAAGTTTTATATATAGGTAATATGATTACGTAAGTGAAAGACTCGAAAAGTATTTAATTTGGCCATAAATACTATTATTGTTGCATTTTATTTGGTCATAAAGACTACTATCGCCTATGTGAACTTGCCCCGCTTGTGGGGACACCTTCATACATTTTTTATTATTTTAAAAAGTGTTGCGAAAATCCGTGCAAATGGATTTATACAAATTTATCTTTTAATTTTTTGTAGCCACATAGTTAAATTATTGATTTTTGATACCAATAACCAAGAGAATTCTATAAGATAACATATAAAAACTCTATGAACCTTTCCCTACCCGCGCGTTCCCTGCCTGAACGACCGCGATTTATGTTCCACTCCATCATCATCATCATCATATCGACCGAAAGACGTACACTACTGGACAAAGACCTCCCCACGAATTTCCACGACGACCGGTCCTGCGCTGCCCGCATCCAGCGGCCTCCCACGACCAACAACAAGTCGTCGATCCACCGTGTGGAGGCCTGCCCATACTATGTTTTCTGATGCGCGGTCGCCACTCAAGAATTTACTGCCCCATCGGCCATCTGTTCTACCAGCTATGGGCCCTGTCCACTGCCACTTAAGTTTAGCAATTCTGAGAGCTATATTTTTGATACCTTGGTTATCCTATTATTTCTGATTCGATCGCAACTCGAATCTCCTATAGCATAGCTCGCTCCATCGGCCTTTGGGTGACCTTAAGCCTTCTTATGAGGCCCATACCTTAAGCCTTCTTATGAGGCCCATAGTAAGCGACTATGTCTCAGTTCCGTATGTCATCACTGGCAACACACACTGGTCAAAGACTTTAGTCTTGAGACACTGCGGTATTTGGGGCGTGAAGATATTGCGAAGCTTCCCGAACACCTGCCTAGCCGAGATGGATTCGTCGATTGATCTCTTTCTCGAAATTAACCTACGTAACTGGACTGTTTATCTCAGGTATACATATTCGTCAACAGCTTCGAGTGTAGAGTATCTAACCTTCAGAGTGTGTGCTACACGCACATTTAACATTATTTTCGTCTTGTCCTTGTTCATTTTAAGACCCACTTGTTGAGAGACTACTAAGGCCATCGAGCATTGTGCTTAGGTCTTCCATAGTCTCAGCCATGACCACGATATCGTCAGCGAATCGGAGGGGGTTATGTACTCGCCGTCGATATTGATGCCGAGTCCTTCCCCCCACTACAGAAGCTTGGAAGCATACGACGCGAATTGTAATATCTTGTGTGTTCATGCGCTCTATTAGAAGTGACCCAGGCTGCTATCCGTCATTCCAGGCTTCGTTATGTAAATGATTTAATAGCGAGCACCGAGAAACAATGATTCATTTCTACAGTAAGAAGCAGGAAGGCCGCCATTGTCGCGCCCGCAAATGTCAGCTCATCGGCGCACGCGCAAGCTGGCCAGCAGGGCGCAATTTGTTGAAAGTCGAATCAATTTGTTTTAGAAAGTAGACTTTATTTTATGGCCTCGCCTTTTGCAAATTTACTTTGCGGTAATAACGTCATTTGTTATGAATTTGCGGCATATTTCGCATTCTTTCCGTCGGCTGATCGTTGATATAGATACTAGATTGAAAGCGTGTCGCGTAGCAGCGTCGTAATCTTAACAAGTTAAACTAGTAGGTAGTTAGTTACTCTAATAGATATTGCTTCAGTTTGTTTATTGATTATTATCTACCGTCATATGCGCAGCATCATTGTTTAAGCTTTAGGGTGCTGCCCGTATGTCTCCCTGTCCGACATTTAAATGTCTTTTGAACCGTAGTAAGTATTCCGCTGAAATTTCCACAAAATATGTGTTTTTATGGAGGGTTTCCTAGCAAATAATAAAAATCACAAAAAGTAAAACATTAAGAGTGGTGACACATACAAGAAAGGATTTTTTTTTAATTGCTCCATCGTAAAAACGGAAACGTGAAACTTTGTATGATAATAGTACTAACCATAAAGTATTACAACAAATAATAAAAAATAATAACCGACCAAGTGCGAGTCGTCCTCCGGCTAAGGAGTCCGAAGTCCCAACTGAATAAAAAAATAGCAAGGGAGGGACATACTTTTATGAGAATCCTTCAAACAATCAAGGCAATGTGTGTTACAACCGCAACCCAAGTAATTAAATAGCTACAACTACTATTGGTAGAAGACTTTATGCGTGCGAACTTCGACCAATATAACAGCTCTGGACCGGCCTACGCAAACAGCGGTTTTGATGCCTACAGAATGAGCACATTCGCTCATTTCGCCTTAGACGATCAGTATTCCCCAAATGAGTTAAAGTTCTTAATTAGTGAAAATTCTCATTCATGCTACATTTCGAATACGCTCACTATTAATGTCATTATTTATATTTGAACGAGACTCGTTAGACTACAGTGGTGTGAGTATATGTTTGCGAGCAGTTTTATTTGACCCATTTTTTATGAAATTAATGTGTGGATAGGACCGGTCCACTATATTTGGTCGAAGCTTCGATTTTTTTTGTGATTTATGCACAATACGTAGTTTTCGCCAAAGAATATGATGTACCTTCATACCTGACTCAGTGTCAAATAACCTGGGTTGGATTGATTTTACCCGATCCGAAAAAACCCATTGGGTTAAATTGGGCAAAGCCCACTTGGGAAAAGCCGAAGGTCTTTGACGAAACTGGGTTTTAAAAAAGAGAGGAATTAAAAATTGTGATCAAATTTTACTTTCTTGACAATGAATGCACTATAAATATCACCACTACAATCATAAAGGGGATTTCTCCGAATTGACTGTAACGATTTTTCGGCAAATCCCCTTCATAGTTTTTCTTAACAAACAGTGTATTCACTTTATTCAGTTGGAAAATCCAGTTAACTCCAAAATAAATTAAATGTAGTTGAATCTGAAAAACCCGATATCCCCAAATCCAAAACCCCGGGACTTTGCCAACCCTGCAAATCATAAAAAGATTTGACTCTCTATACTATGCTAGCCAATTAACTGATTCAATTGTTTCAGAAGTCCAAAAATTTTTAGCTAACTAGCCAACTTTGTATGGGAAGACCATAAATGTTTTTTTGAAGTGAAAACTTCTGTAGGCGCGTTGGAAATTTATGAGATGGGAAAAAAACCATTGAACTCGCGACACTTACGTGAGCGCCACCGTTACCGCCACCTTACCAGGAACACTCGCAGGGTCAAAACTTATAAAACTGTAAAAAGTTTTCACTTCTGTCGGCACGCCCGGAGTGGTTAGATTAGGTTACCTATTTTAAATTGATCATAGATTAAATCACAGGCATGAGCCCGTTGTAAAATGTTGTAGACTAGTAAAGTAACATCTTATAATGTTATAATGTTATAATCTTATCTTATATTGGTAAGCCCGCTTCCATCTTCGGCAACATCGTCACTTACCACCAGGTGAGATGTTGTCAAGGGTTTACCAATTGTGAATAAAAAAAAAAAAAGTGTCCGCTATGTCGACAAACTTTGAGATATTAAAATACAAGTAAAGTTATCGAGGAAAAATGTCAAGTGTACAACCTTTTCATTTTTAAGGATCCGTACCTGAAAAGGAAAGAAAACGGAACCCTTATAGGATCAGTTTGTTGTCCGTCTGTCTATCCGTCCGTCCGTCTGTCTGTCAGGACCCTTTATCGCGGAACGCGTGGCGATATCGAGTTGAAATTAAAACCATGTACCCGAAGTCTCTTAAAGCTGTGAAAAAATCAAACTTCTAAGTTAATGTAAAAATAAGGTACGGCCGTTTATCCCGCAAAAAACGTATATTTCGACACTCTCAAGGGAATCAAAATTCATAGGGTATGTCCCGTTGACCTAGAACTGTGAAATTTGGCAAGTAATGGTACCGTCTAATACTACAAGTATAGGGAACAACCTGAAAACTATACATTTGTAATTAAATTATAAAAAACATAGTCTTTATTTAAAGTACGTAATCAATTATGCAAGGAACGGCTGTCCAAATTTTTTATTGAGATAACCGTGTCATGTGGGGTATCGTATGAAAGGGCTTCCTTGGCACAAGCTTCAACAATTTTTTAAATTATTATTATGACGTATATTTTTCGATTTATGACGAAGAAAAAAGTTGGTAAAAAATCCATTTATTTATATTAATCTAAAACAATTTAAAAAAGGTCCATGAAATACCAGTTTTTCTCACTAAGCCGTATTTTTCCTGTCCAATGATAGGTAACTGTATACCTTACATAGAAAAAACTGAAAATTACCTATGCTTTAAAAAATTACCCTACTTTCATTTACGATGGATTTGTTTAAGCGGATGTTTGATGGATTTCTGCTCGGTTTTTAAACTCATACTCGTGTTTTAATATCCCTCATTATGAAACATTTTTATTTTGAACCAGTTCAGGGGTCTTGACTTTGAACTTTGTATTTTCTATGATTCTGTTTCGTTAGACCTAGTAGTAACTTCTTAACGAAACAGAATCATAGAAGATACACCAATGTGACGATGTGCAGCTTGCAATAAGCACTATGCTACGCTAATAAAATGGAATCAAAGAAAAGACATCAACGCGAGCACCACGCTACGTCTCGGAACTAAATCATAGAAAAGAGATCAACGCAAGCATCATGTTTTATGCTAAAACAGAACGGTATAGAAAAGGAATGCCGACTTATTACGGTTTTTTTATGAACTTGCAGATCCGTATTTAGTAACAAAACTATTTTACTCAATAAAAGAGGGGATACTATCAATCTGTCACAGAAGAAGGGGGAGCTCTATTTTGGTTACGAATTAGGTTCTTAAAATTCAAAATACATTCATATCCATATTGCCAAACTTTTAATGTCTCGTTTCAAGGTGATATCATGTTGTAGCTATTGATACAACATGTTAAAAAATAAATAGCAAACACTCTGTATTCATTTCAACTGCATGACCTTATAATGCAATTATGTAAATACTAAGTATAATTGTTATCCAACCCACACTTGTGACCTATTTAGCTGTAAGGTATAATTTACACTCATTGTTTCGACATTGGAACTCGAAGAATCCTGCGCATCTTTCAGTGAAATGTTGTGTCTCTAAATATACTCACATTTCCCTGTGATTATGATTTCATACGTATAAATAGTGTAGTAGGTGAGATTGTTAGTTGTGAAATTTTACGAGTTCTTATCTTGGTATTGTAATTTTATCAAAGTTCATACTTATAGTTCAAATTCCAATTGAGCAAGCCTTTGGCTTTATGACATTCATTCATACATTATCAAAAGTTTTTCGAAACTACATATTGAGGAGCTAAGTTAGAAAATACGACATTCATTCATACATTTTAACCGCCTCCGAAGCGTAATGGTTAGTCCATTCTCTTTACACCAGGAGGTCGGTCTTTACACAAGAATCTTGGTGAGCCCTCTTCCATCTTCGGCATCATCGTCACTTACCATCAGGTGAGATGAAGCCAAGGAAGCCCTTGAATTGTGAATAAAAAAAAACATTGTCAAAAGATACTATCTTTGAAACTATTGAGGAGCGAAATTAGAAAATACGTTAGAAGTTAGATGGTAATTTTTATATCGTTTTCAAATAAATCTGTGAGTATAATTGTACGTACATCTAGGGCTACCTTTGCCTCACTAGAAACCTGAGCTAAATTGGAGGAAACAGCCTTTATATAATGGAACCGGTTTACCGGTTGCGTTTATATGAACTTGAGTTCAAGGGCGGAGACGGTCACAGCACATCCACCTCATGAATCATAAAACAGGGTACACCAAAATCAGAAGAGGGTAGTACCCGTACTTTAGTACTTTATATATGGTTTTGTGATACATACCCTGAACTAATCATTTAGATTTTATGGACACTTCATACCTACTTAGTATGTTTGTTTACTACTTATCTGATCAATTTTACAAGCTGTTATTTAACTTGCAATGTATGTATGTTTGTTCGGGTGGAATCTTGCAAGTAAATTTTGACCCACTTCTCGGTATCAGATTGAGCGGAAATTTTGCATGCATATGTATATTGCGTGACAATGCAATATTAAAAGCTTGTACCTAAAGGTTTTGAGGTTTTTCGAAAATTATTATTTTGGCTCCCACGCGGTGGACCGATGACCTGGTGAAGGTCGCGGGAAGCCGATGGATGCGGGCAGCGCAGGACCGGTCGTCGTGGAAATCCTTGGGGGAGGCCTTTGTTCAGCAGTGGACGATTTGTGGCTGATATGATGATGATGATTATTTTGGCTGTTCTTCCACTAGCCGGCACTGCACGCTACCCGGTGCCAGAGCTTCGTTTTTCCCTTGGGCCGCCGGTGTCGTCGCCGTTGCCGGTCAGTGGAAAAACGCTCCATATATTTTCATACGTTTTTTCCCCCCGGCAGTCGGGCCGGTACCGGTGCAGTGTGGCTAGTGGAAAAACGCACACTGACGTTGGAAAAGCAGACCTCACCCCTTGGCGTTAAAAATGATAATAAAAAAGTTTGTCCGCTTTTGTATATGTTTTGCCTATTCTGCTATAACTGTATAAACTGTTGTACAATAAAGAGTTCACAAAGAAACAAAAAAAAGCAGCGGGTTGTGTCCGAAATACAAAAATATCTAAGTCGATATACTTCTTATCCCGTTTCTTTAGGTACGCTTCTGCAATTGTGTTCATTTCAAAAGCTTTATCATTATTGTCATAATTATTTAGCTAATGCCAAATATGATTGATTTAAAAACATTAAAGCTCTTTTTTTCAGGCTTATTGTTGACCTTTCTGCGTGTCGAAAACAAGGTCTTTTCAAATCTTTTCGTTCATTAAAAGTAAAATCTTGGCTATAAATTGTTCCTCATACTTAGTATTGTTAGTTAAGAATAATGTAGGTGTAGGCTAGATGTGGTATTAATTATATAAATAGGTATGTATAAAATAAAATTACTTATATAATTATAGTTAACAACCACTTCGTGTTAATAGTAGAATTTTTCTCCTATTATTTTCTAACCTTTTGAACTGCTTGCAAGTGGCTTGCATGCATCTTGAAAATATCTTAACCTCGAATGACGCGATATTAAAAAAACATGGGGGCTCAGTGGTATAGGGACTCGGTCCTCCTGATCAGCGGTCCCGACTTCGAATCCGTAGACTATCTACTTACCAATGAGTTTTTCGAAACTTACATACCTACATATCTGTTTTAACGCTGCTAATTATGAAAAACATCGCGAGGAAACCCGCATAAACAGCCAGATGTGTTTGAAGGTCTCATTGTACACTTCCGTAGCGTAGGCACCCCGGACACTGCATACAACGGTCCTGAAATGACATTACTAAAAACAAATGACGGAGCAAACAAAATCACGGCGATATCCTATACGTTCGAGAACGAAACTTTAACCAATCTGTAGGTATCTATCTGGGTGACGAGGGGGTGAGGTCGGAATCTAGAGAGCGACAGGAAGTGTCCATACTGTATGTTAGTACTAATTACATACTTTAGCGTAGGTGTAGAAGAACGCGGTGAACCTTGGGTATGTTTCGGGCAACCGCCGTCTATCCGATAAGATAGTAGGGTTGATTTGTACTACACTATAAGTGATTACGACTTTTTTAACCGACTACAACAAGGAGAAGGTTCTCAGTTCGATTGTGTTTTTCAGGGTTCCGTTATCAACAAAAAACCCTTATAGTTTTGCCATGTCTGTCTGTCAAGCTTTGCAATGTTAGTTAGTTTGTTTAGGTCAAATCTTGCAAACTATTTAGAAGCGACTTCCAGAAATCCGATTCAGATGAAATTTGGTATAAAGCCTTATCCCCGGTTTGGTATTTTGAAGATGAACTGATGATAAACTTTGGAGGTGGAATCAACCTTGACCGAATCGACCTTGAGGTCGATCGTCTTTTATTTTCCATAGAATCGTAGGATATTACTATGCTCGCCTTTTTAGGGTTACGAAGTCAACAAGGAACCCGTATAGTTCCGCCATGTCTCTACGTCTTCTGTCCGCGGCTTAGCTCAGTACTAGAAAGCTGTAATTTGGCATGGGTACACAATATATTAATCACACCAACAAAGTAGTACAATAAAATATTTAAAAAAAATGAAATTTTTTTCGGTGACATACCCTATCGTGTGAGGTATCGTTGAATAAATAAATAAATATTCTGGGACAAATCACACATGGTCATCTGGCCCCAAAGTAGGATTCCCTGTGTTATGGGTTACCAGAGACTGATATACATCTTCTTAATATATATAAATCTCGTGTCACAATGTTTGTCCCCAATGGACTCCTAAACCACTTAACCGATTATAATAAAATTCGCACACCATGTGCAGTTCGATCCAACTTGAGAGATAGAATAGGGTAGGGTAGGGTAGGGTAGTGTAGGGTAGGGTAGTGTAGGGTAGGGTAGGGTAGTGTAGTGTAGGGTAGTGTAGAGTAGTATAGGGTAGGGTAGTGTAGTGTAGTGTATGTAGGGTAGGGTAGGGTAGTGTAGGGTAGGGTAGTGTAGTGTAGTGTAGGGTAGTGTAGGGTAGGGCAGGGCAGTGTAATGTAATGTAAGGCGGTACGAAGTTCGCCGGGACAGCTAGTACTTATATACGTTTATATTGTCACATCGTGAATTGCTGCACATCCTTTTTGTAGTGCGCCGAATTCCGCTGTGCGTGTCAGCTACAAAACGGACCACACTAGCCTTCGTATATATATAAAAAAAAGAACTGTCAAATTCCTTTTCTCTTGAGCTCGCTCTGCGAGCAGGCGTTTTACCAAAAATTTTTGTGAAAACCCCTCTAAAAGGGTAAGTTCCTATTTCAAAAACTGATTAATTTCCATTTTAATAGCTCTTGCACATAATTGTTTTCAAAAATTAAAACTTAATAGCTAAAAACTTAGAGTAAAATACCTATGGGCGTGGTCACCCATGTCACATGCTGTTTTCTTATATTGTACAACATTTCCCTTAAAAAAATAGACTATTGCGCACCTAAATATTATCATCTATCATTGTAAACTGCTGCGATGTGGTTCCCACGTGTCCTGCTATAACCATGCTTCCTAACCTCATCTATCTAACCTCATGCACCTGCCTCACGGAGATGGCCTCTAAGGAAACATGGAGGATGTGGCCTACATCGCAGCTCAATTCATGCTCAAGCTATTTATAGCTAACATTAATGGCGTTTTTATCTACACGGCCAGGTTCTTCGTTCTACCAGGGGTTTGTATCACCCACTTCACCGCCTGCCTGCTTTCCGCTACACCGCATCGCTAAGCCAGACAGAGGAGCTGCCCTCCGTTCTCCACCCTACGCTGTTGTGTACATTTACCACGGAAGCCTCGACGCTATCCTCCATCCGCCGCTCTACGCTGTGATTGCCCTGCGATTAAGAAGAAGCTGTGACGCTGAGTGATCTGTGAATTCTGCGCATAAATAAGGACAATTTAAGGCCGGTACCTCTCTCCCTTCCAAAAATTCTCTTCTCAGTGTGACAGAAAGTAGGTCGAACCCAATCTATCTATATATTGTTTGTAAAATGCAGTAAATTAAACCTATATATATAATCTTGAATCTTTAATTTTGTCTCCCCGCTAGAATTTCTCTGGACTCTGACCTTCTGTCGGCGACCCCCGCCGCAGTGGCGCCCAACGTGGGGCCGCTGACAATATCATATCGCAATTCTTAGAGATATCATCTCAAAAGCGTGGTTTGGGCCGTACACACCTTATGACTCACTCTATAGACACTGGCAATTCTCCCCCTATACGTCAGCGCTACTATAGAACATCCCCTGAAAAACAACGCATCCTCGGCGAAGAACTAGACGAAATGCTAAAACTTGATGTAGTCGAGCCATGTGAGAGTCCCTGGTCCTCTCCAGTCCTCTTGACCCCTAAGAAAGATGGAAAACTACGATTCTGTTTAGATAGCCGTAAACTGAACTCTGTAACAAAAAAAGATGCCTATCACTTACCATACATTTCGGAAATCTTAGATAACCTAGGAAATAGTAAATATTTGTCTAGTATTGACCTCTACAAATCTTTCTGGCAGATCCCTATTAAAGAAAACGACAGAGATAAGACTGCATTCTATATACCTACTCGTGGAACCTTTAGATTTAAAACTACACCATTCGGCTTAACTAATGCACCTGCAACCCAACAGAGATTGGTAGATTCCTTATTCTATGGCCCTGAATTTGAATGCAGAGTCTTTGCATTCATGGACGACATTGTAATATGCTCACCTGATTTTGACTCGCATATATCACTACTATTGAAAGTATTAAATAAACTGAAAAATGCAAACTTAACTATCAACTATGAAAAGTCAAAATTTTTCCGCTCAGAACTAAAATACTTAGGATATGTGGTGAACTCTAAAGGTTTACATCCTGACCCTGGAAAGGTAGAAGCAATTTTAAATTTCCCTGTCCCTACTAATGCTAAGGAAGTCAGGAGATTTGTGGCAACTGCCTCCTGGTACAGAAGGTTTGTACCTAAATTCAGTACCCTAGCTGGTCCTCTGAATAGGTTGACTAGTTCTGGTAAAAAAGCTCCACCCTTTGTTTGGACTAAAGAATGTGATGAATCCTTTCACAAACTGAAAGAAACTCTTATATCCGCTCCGGTCTTAACCTGTCCTGATTATTCTCTCCCTTTTGATGTACATACTGATGCTAGCGACTATGGCATTGGCGCTCTACTCTCACAAACAACAGATGGTATAGAACACCCTGTTGCATACATGAGTAAATCCTTGTCCCCTTCTGAAAGAAACTTCAGTATAACTGAAAGAGAGGCACTAGCAGTACTTTTAGCCCTAGAACATTGGAGATATTACTTAGAAAATGGCCAAAAGTTTAATGTGTATACTGACCATTCTGCTCTCAAGTGGTTTCTAAAATTAAATAACCCTACTGGAAGACTTGCTCGCTGGGGTGTCAGACTATCATGTTTCAACTTTGACATAAAGCATCGTCGTGGAGTTGATAACATTATTCCCGACGCACTCTCGCGCGCCTGCTCTGTAGCAGCCATCTCAGACCCTATCTTTACTAATGATCAATGGTACCTAAATATTTTTAATGGCTGTCAGAAAAGTCCAACCTCATTTCCCAACTTCATAGTTAAAAATAACAAACTCTACAAATACATGAAAAGTAATCTTACCCTACTATCTGAATTTGAATGGAAAGAAGTAATTCCACAAGAACATAGACAGGCTGTAATCCTAAAAAACCACTCTGAACCCACCGCAGGCCACCTAGGCATTTTCAAAACGTACAAAAGGTTAACACTGAAAAACTACTGGCCTGGCATGCACAAAGATGTAGTAAAATTAGTATCGTCTTGTGATGTCTGCATTGCCCATAAACATGCTAACCATGCACCTCTAGGTGAAATGGGTCAACCTAAAAAATGTTCTCGCCCCTTTCAGATGCTAAGCATTGACTTAGTAGGCCCTCTTCCTGTCTCTAGACGGCAAAATGAACACCTACTAGTAGTAACCTGTTGTTTCTCCAAATATTGCCTATTATTCCCTATAAAAAGAGCTAACTCTAACATTATTGGTCGTATCCTGGAGGAAAATGTATTCCTGATTCATGGAATCCCTCAGTGTATAGTGCTAGACCATGGAAGCCAATTCATTTCTAACCATCTAAAATCACTTTTTGACAAGTATAAAATACCTAATGTCCACTATACTCCTAAATGCGCTCCTCAAATTAACACCGTCGAGCGATACAATAAAACTATAATAACTGCTGTTTCAACTTTCCTAGAAAGCGATCAACGCTCATGGGACCTACTTATACCAAAAATCCAATTCGCTCTGAACAGCTCAGTAAGTGAGGTAACTAGTTATACACCTGCATTTTTAGTTTATGGTAGAGAACTAATTCCAGATGGATCCTACTACATTAACCCTGATGTTGAAAGCTTAATATTCCAACCTAGGGATCATTATGCTGAAAACTTAGGAGTCCTATCATCGATATTCGATAGAGTTCAAGCTCTACTTATTCAAGCTCACTCACGTAACTGTCACAACTATAACCTACGTAGAAAGCCTGCTGAATTCAATATAGGCGACATTGTATGGAGACGTACATACTATCTAAGTGACAAAGAAAAACATTTTTCTAAAAAGTTAGCCCCTAAATATATAAAATGCAGAATAATTCGTAAAAACTCCCCTGTTGTATACGAGCTTACAGACATGCAGGGCAAAACCCTTGGTCCTTGGCACATTAAGGACATAAAGTTAACCCCATCTACCCAACTCTAGACATTAGTAAATAGGTCGGAAAAATTAGATTAAGCTATTCTGAAAAATCTCAAATTAGAGAAATAGTATTAACTTAGTATAAAGAAAAAACTAGAGATAAGCTGAACTTAATTAGATAAGAAAATAAACCTTAGCACATTTTTTTTAATCAACTAAAAACAGTGGGAAATAATAATTTATTATGGTCCTTGGCTTCTATACATTCATTAGGTATCATAATTATACTGATAAATCCTATCCTACCTAAAGGAACAAGACTTATTTTCCTTTTAGGTACCTAACTACACAGTTATTTTAGTATATTATTTTCTGAACCTTCACTCTAACCTAGGTTTGTTAAAAAACATATATATATATATGTATATATATATTCTTGTAGTAAACTACACTTTAATTAAAACAAAATTAACACTACTAAGATAACATATTACCGATACTAAGATACCAGTTTTCATCACATCTACCATACATTCCTCAACACTACAATAAGTTAATCAAAATATAATAAACACCATTATTATTACTAATTTTATTATTGACTTACACAGCCTACATAATACAACTGCCACACTTCCTTCACATAATATAAATAAATAGGATACTCGGTACCCACCTGGCGTCCTACCATCTGCTTCTAGTCTTGTAGAAGTTCTACATATGTATCTAAAGTAGAAAGTTCTTATTCTTGCTATCTGGAGTTGCTCAAGCTAAGAAGAGTGTACTCTGTTGTGTTAGTCCTTGGCTATTAGACATTAGTCTTGGACGACTTTAAGTGAAGAATGAAAGGAAAATTGGATGTGAGATATGGATGGCAATAAGACTGAATGCTGTATGAAAGGTAAGCATGAAGTTAAGGTGTGGATGGGCATGTATGTAGAGTAGCAAGATTAAGACTAGATTTAAAGCGGATTTTCTTAGGTAAAATCCTTACTCTAAAAAGGGGGGTACTGTCACATCGTGAATTGCTGCACATCCTTTTTGTAGTGCGCCGAATTCCGCTGTGCGTGTCAGCTACAAAACGGACCACACTAGCCTTCGTATATATATAAAAAAAAAAGAACTGTCAAATTCCTTTTCTCTTGAGCTCGCTCTGCGAGCAGGCGTTTTACCAAAAATTTTTGTGAAAACCCCTCTAAAAGGGTAAGTTCCTATTTCAAAAACTGATTAATTTCCATTTTAATAGCTCTTGCACATAATTGTTTTCAAAAATTAAAACTTAATAGCTAAAAACTTAGAGTAAAATACCTATGGGCGTGGTCACCCATGTCACATGCTGTTTTCTTATATTGTACAACATTTCCCTTAAAAAAATAGACTATTGCGCACCTAAATATTATCATCTATCATTGTAAACTGCTGCGATGTGGTTCCCACGTGTCCTGCTATAACCATGCTTCCTAACCTCATCTATCTAACCTCATGCACCTGCCTCACGGAGATGGCCTCTAAGGAAACATGGAGGATGTGGCCTACATCGCAGCTCAATTCATGCTCAAGCTATTTATAGCTAACATTAATGGCGTTTTTATCTACACGGCCAGGTTCTTCGTTCTACCAGGGGTTTGTATCACCCACTTCACCGCCTGCCTGCTTTCCGCTACACCGCATCGCTAAGCCAGACAGAGGAGCTGCCCTCCGTTCTCCACCCTACGCTGTTGTGTACATTTACCACGGAAGCCTCGACGCTATCCTCCATCCGCCGCTCTACGCTGTGATTGCCCTGCGATTAAGAAGAAGCTGTGACGCTGAGTGATCTGTGAATTCTGCGCATAAATAAGGACAATTTAAGGCCGGTACCTCTCTCCCTTCCAAAAATTCTCTTCTCAGTGTGACAGAAAGTAGGTCGAACCCAATCTATCTATATAGGGTGACTTTTAATTAGTTCTTGATAGCAAAGGATATGAATGTACTCGTGATTACAAACAACTTTCCCAAAGAAACTATATGTCAAATATGAAAAAAAAATTTTGGTCCTTGATACAGTTTTGCCGATTTGATAACTTATTATGTATCGAGGGCGAAATTTTTTTTTTCATATTTCACATATAGTTTCCTTGGGAAAGTTGTTTGTAATCACGAGTACATTCATATCCTTTGCTATCAAGAACTAATTTGAGGTCACCCTGTATATTGTTTGTAAAATGCAGTAAATTAAACCTATATATATAATCTTGAATCTTTAATTTTGTCTCCCCGCTAGAATTTCTCTGGACTCTGACCTTCTGTCGGCGACCCCCGCCGCAATATACATACATATATAGATATAATTAACACCCAGACACAGAGCAAACAAATCTGCTCATCACACAAATGCTTGCCCTGGGTGGGGATCGAACCCACGACTCTCGGATCAGTAGTCAAGGGCACTAACCACTGAACCACAGAGTTAGTCTTGAATAGGTCTTTTAAAACTACTGGGGTTTGCTAAAACCATTTTTTCGATTCATGGATTGGTTTGCGAAATATTAAGCTTTAAAATGTAAATTTTTGTAAGTCGAGTGTCCCACGCCCTACCAGCTAAACCGCTATTTTAGGACATCTGAATAAAATTGAAAATAGTAGGAAATATAAACAATTTAAAAGGAAAACTATCACGGCTAAGTTTCTTAGTTCAGGAGTAAAAGTCGACCAACTGAAGATTTGCAGTTGGATTTGTAAAAAGTGCATAGATTGTCAATACAAAATGGTCTACTACCAACTGCAAATATAATTTTGTTTTTAAAAATATACATTTATTTTTTTAAAAGACTGCGGAACCCTACTTTGCGCGTGTCCGACTCGCACTTTGCCGGTTTTTTTTGGTGTATATTACGCGATTTCTCCGCCGAATGTGAACCTTTTTTAATAATTACTTTTATTTTAATAACTTCAGAAAGTATAACTTCAATAAAGGTTCCCATAAAAATCTATCGAAATCTATTTAGTGATTGTTTTAGCAAATTTACGAAAACCAAAAATGTACTTATAGCAAGATTGAAGTAGGTAAGTGGATTTTAACCTGTCTTTGATATCTGCGTTTTTTATATTTTTTTCAAACTATCCAAACGAATCTATCCTCGATAGTACAGACTAGTACATTACTGCAGCGGCCAGCAAAAGATGCATTAATGGACGAACGTGTAAATGTAGGCCGAGGCGAAGCCGAGGCACACATACGTAAGTTCATCAATGCCTAGTTGTGGCCAAGGCTTGTATAGTACTTTTCTCAAATAATGCGCGGAAATTAAAACTTCAATAATTACCTTTCAAAATCAATGACGAACAACGAACAACAATAATTACGCGCCAAAGTGTTCATTTATGTTTTTTTTTCAATAAACAGCGTTCTATTTGCAAGTCAGTACGAAATTTAAATAAAACCTTTGATAAGTTACCTCCTTGGTTGCCATGTTTCGGAGTAAAATATAGTTCCATTTTTAATTACACGACAGATATTATTCTACATAATAATTTGTTTGGTTGCTAAACACGACAGACATGGATTTTCATGCAACTTTTGCCGGCCGCTGTTCGCATCTATTTGACCAGTACAGCAATTTCGATTTATCTCGAAGAAGCTTGTCAAAATATTGCTCAAATTTCCAAGCATGTTTCAGAAAAATAATATTTATCTACTTCGTAATTCTTGCTACAACAAAACGCCCGCCCTTGGCCTGAACGTTTATTGATTAGTTCTAATTTCTATTACACAGATGCAGATATCATATGTGATTGTGATTTCTTCTTGTTAGGTGCTCGCAAGTAAACGTTATGCATGCGTCACTTTGCTCGCATGGTGTGAACGATCGGGCTCGCAACCGTATCGATGCAGTGGCAATACAACACCGAGCTAGTAATTTTAGACTCACGCACGCACGGTATTACGATCTCTAGGCTAGCTAAGAACAAAAAGGTCACTTGTCAACGTGTTGTGGCAACAAAATCTAATCAATAGACTTCTTTGGGTTAGATTTTATTTGCCGAATTCATTCATCACATCATCACATCACATCAGCTCATATACGTCCCCACCGAGGGGCTCGAGCCTACCCTGAATTAGGGCGATCGGGCCTTAGTCGACCACGCGGGCCCAGTGTGGGTTGGTCGACTTCACACACAACCTTCGAGTTTCTTCGCAGGCAAATGCAGGTTTCCTCACGATGTTTTCCTTCACCGTTTAAGAGCGTCGGATAAACGTACATATGAAATCGAAATTCGAAAACACATTGTTACGTGTCAGGATCGAACCACGACCTCCCGAACAGAAGGTAGCGCCCCTTGCCATTACGCCACCGACGCTGTGTTTCATTATATTTCTTAAAATTAAATTTTTCATTATATTTCTTAAAATTAAATAATTCATTAAATTTTTTATTAAAATAGACACAGACTCTGAATTACTCAAAACCTAGCCAGAATTTGTGTTGCGTCCATCTTTTAGTAATGAAGACATCTATGACAAATGAGCTTATGTAAACCTATGAAACCCATGTACCTATTATCCAACACGCAACGATAGTTTTGCAAACTGAACTATAAGTTAGAACCATTGAACAACTAAGTGATTCGGCACCGACCTAGATTACAGTATAATTTTCAGTCGCCAGCAACCAGACGGGCGAGATATAAAGCCAACGAACTTTAATTCGATTAATCTCATTAGAGAGACTGCGCTTATTGGTGACCAAGTGAAAAACGTAGTTCACCTAGTTGACTTTAAAGTTATTGATTTTAAACCCCACAAAATTTGAAAGGGTCTGGGGGCGAACGCACGTTTGGCTCTGGGGAACGAGAAACAATGATAAACTTGCCAAAACAGGATGTCAGTTGGCCTTCTAGTTTTTAATACAAAATGCGGCTTTTCAACTTTTCACGGTGAGTCATATATTAAAGTAGGTATGGTGACTGATGAGAATACGTATTGATGAAGTTGTCTCTATAGATAGAGCTAGTTTGCATAATTCAACATTACACAGAATAGGTACAGTGTTTATACAAAGTACAGCTGTTCAATGTTCTCATATAAGGCTCAATAATGGATCATAATATCTAACTTCTTCGTTTTAAATTATATGTAGGTGCTTAAAAAAATCCTCGTGAAACTGAACAACTTTCCCCAATATGACCAAAGCTTATTATAGCCGATGAGCCGTTGTAAGTATGTGAAAGTTAGAAGCAAATTTCGAAAAAAATTAAAGAAAATTTGTTTTGTTCTAGATTTTTTTTTAAAGCCAGAATGACCAACATTCTACGGTCTTTTTTTATCCACAATTGGTAAGCTGTTGGGATTATCTCACCTAATCGTAAGTGACGATAATGCCTAAGATGTAAGCGGGTTTACCAAGATTCCCCAACGCAATTGGGAACTGGATATCTTATCTTCTAACAGAAACACGTTAATGTGATAACATGATAACTTTGATGTTTGGCGGTAAGACTTAGAAAAGATGGTGGTACTCTTAGCAGCCAGGCGGGCTTAGAAAATGCACTTCCACCAACTAATCTGAGTCTTTCAATCAAATTTAGACTCAGCTCGGAATCGAACGAATCGAATCTCCTGATGTGAAGCTAAAGGACTTAACCATTACGCCTATAGTACTTATATTTAAACTTTAAACGCCACAGAGGCGGTCAATAATTTCCAATTGTTCACGTCTTAGAGGACTAAAAATCAATGGAGTGAACTTCTTCGTTCGATATCCATCACGACTTGACTGCTAGATGTACTTTAATAATCAATGCTAGTGTTGTCATGTCATGCTTGTGAAAAATCAATAAACATTCCTTTCTTGCGAATCGCTACGTCAATGCTAACACGATTCGAAGTCTTTTGCATTCTGATAACGTGTTATGCTATGTATACAGGATGTTTTAAAGCCGTCAAGGGTAGGCTCTACCCTAGAATCTAAAAAAAAATCTTAAGAAACCTATCAAAAATTTGCATAAGAAATTTGGACTATTTATACAAATCGATTAGCCCGATCGACCAACTTTGAGTGGTCCAAGATTTTTTTGCGTATTTGGTATGGGTTGGTACTGAACAAATTTAACCGAAGTATCGACTTGCTGAAAAAAAATCGGATGGGGTTTATGAAACAATTTAAATTTTCCTCCGTGAGTTGAGGTTTACTTGTTCCAAGAAATGAGGTTGTTATACAATTGGCCAGTTCTACCGGAAATAGATCTAATAGTCTCTTTTGTTATATTCGTTGCATCTTATTTTTCTGACCTGGTCCCCGTATGTGATTTTAAAGACGTTTCACGTCAAAAGTATGGGTTTCTTGGGAAAAGTTGTTCAGTTTCATTAGTAGAGGCTACGCTTAACAGCTTGCACGCTTATAAAAAACATCCTGTATTCAAATCGCGATATTTAAATGTCCTCGCATAATTCCTAATGTAAACAAAGAAGTGATTTGGTCTTTCGGTCTTAGTTTGTAGTGTTATAGCTATGGCTAATGAGATAGGTACTTAAGGGTAGTTTCTGGAAGCTGAACTCACCATCAAGCATACTCCTGCGGGTGACATCGCCATCCTCAAAATCCTCTCCAAGCATATCCTTGACCACATCCATGGCTTCAGCACCCAACATCTACACAGCACTTAACATTAGCACTCGCGTGACTCCTCCACGATCCATTGATCCAGTCCAGCTGATCGGGCGTGTAAATGGAGATATCTAGTTTATTAATTGAAGCACTTCGTTCAGAAACGCGTTATCGCGTTAACAGCACGCAAATAACTAGCTTAATCAACCGGGCGACCGTCGCTGCCCGTTCAATGTCAGTATCGAGTGGACAATCAATTGATGCGACAGCGCGAGGTAACGTATATGGCGCAATTCGTCGCGTCGTCGTAATGTTCAGTGGAGCCGCGGGGCGCACATGCGTGGAGGGCTGGCGCATGCGTACTGCGACTCCGGGAATGGGAATAGGGACCCTCGGACACATGGTATTGATGTCCCGGCGTGGCGACGTCGCGACGCCCGATGTTTGGAGGGTTATCGGAGTACATATGGCTAATTATTAATTGTGGCGTTAATAATCGCGAGGCGGTGAGTCACGCGGATTCAAAGAGTTGTCAAGTAGTTTATTTTTTAACCGACTTCAAAAAAGGAGCAGGTTTCTCAATTCGACCGTATATTTTTGTGTGTTTGCGGATAACTTCGTCGTTTATGAACCGATTTTGATGATTCTTTTTTTATTGGAAAGGAGTTATCCCAAGGGTGGTGGTACCATGATAAGGAAACCAGGATCTGATGATGGCATCACAGAGAAATTGAGGGGAATCTTAATTTCCTGTTTGAAGTCGGTTTTTTTTTCAAAATTATAAGATATATAGCAACTATATTGGATAATTTGCCGTTTTACAAAAAGAAGTGCCGCATTGTAAACTATTGAGTAAAAAACTCAGAAAAAAAACCGAGTCGGACGGAGCTCCGCTTTTCACGGTAGAACAAGACATGCTAACCTAACCTAACAGTCTTTCCGTCTGACTTGGTTTTTAGGGTTCCTTACCAAACGAAACCCTTATAGGATCACTCGTCCGTCTGTCAAAGCCGATTTGCTCAGAAACTACTGGACCGATTGAGTTGAATGATACACATATGTAAGTCGGTGACCCAAAGACGGACATGTAACGTAAATAAATTAATTTTAAACATGGGGGCGACTTTGGGGGGTACATTAGAAATTATAAAAAAAAACTATATCGTGATATATCAAATGAAAGGGCTTGGTATGAGAATCTCAAGTAAATATTTTTTTATTTTTGTGATCAATATTTTGAAGTTATTTAAGAAAAAAGTCCTTCCGTTCTTATAGGAAAAAAGAAATTTCCATAGTCCGATTTTTTAGAAACTAGCGACACATCTAGTACTTAGTATCTTCTACATACGAGTAGTTAATTTACATAGTAATACGACAACAGCAATTACTCAGTTCCCTTTTATCCATATCTATAGATGGCGCTGTAGATGAAAATTATAGTTTTTGGTACGGAACCCTTAGTGCGCGAGTTTGACTCGCACTTGGTCGGTTTTATTAGGAGTTTTTTACTCAGTAGTTTACAAAGCAGCGCGCCATATTGCAAAACAGCTAATTCTAAAATACGGCTGCGACATTTTATACGAGGTGATTTTGAATGGCGAATAAGAACACAACCACTTTATAATTTAATAATAAATAATAATATATTTTACTTCAAAAATGTAATAATTTTAATTTAACTTAATTTTAATTTACTTTATAATTTAATAATAAATAATAATTTATTCCATTTCAAAAATGTTACAGTACATGGTAGGTAAGCGTAACAGATATATGATTCTAATTTGCAATAATGAAGAATAATTTATAGTCTTACAGATTACATCTCCTATACCTATACTAATTTAAGCATTTGAAATACTTGTGTTATAGATAGGTATTTAAATTTTTAAATAAACGCCATTTTTTGGACTACTAAACTCGTACCATTCAAAATGATCAGCTATACGTCGATGACATTTGTATGAGGGCGGAGTTTAACAATTTTTGATGTGGTTATAACAAAACTTGTCACATTTCGTTCTAATTTTATAGTAGTTGTGTTCTTAACCGCCATCTTGTATACAAAATCAGCTTATTTTTGTGACCAAGTATATAATAGGTAGGTGAGTAGGTATTTGAAACTGGAGGAGTATAGGCATAGGTAGTAAAATTTATTTTTACTATGGTATAGGCGTAGTCGCTATACTTATTATTATATTATGAGCAGTGCAGGCTCCCGGCGCGGCACTGGCCTAATAACCTGAACCTGATATTTAACCTTATGTTAGCAGCTTTACAGTTGAATTTCGCGTGAGTGTCTTAACTCGACTTGCGTTCTTGAGTATTAATGAAGTCATTGCTTCGGGCGTAATTGCACATTTTCGTTTATTGCGAGCTTAGTAAATATTTTAAGAAAATTTTTTCTTAGCCGTTTTATCAATATCTTTATTCTCTTACTGTCGATATTTATTTCATGCGCCTAACTTATGTAACGTAGGAGAAAAATCCAATAATCTCTCAAAACTACATAGTTTTACAATATAAAACAATCGAGCGAAAACCAATAAATCGTGTTTTTTCTAGCCATACGAAAGAAAAAAGTTCAATCAGCTGTGTAGTTCTTCACTTTCTGCAAGCTTGCGACCGACTTAACATATTCTACCAAAAATGCACTAATTTTGGGAGTCTGCTCTTGAGGATTGTGAAGCTGCGACTTTTCATGCAAACGGCGTTAACGATTTTCACCTCTTAAATGTTAACCGATTTGGACCAATTTTTGTCGGTCAGAACAAAAGCTAGGCTTATACGTCTCGTTTTTTAAATTACTGATTATAAATAAACAAAAAATGGCCGAAATTATTTTGTATGAAAACAAGTGAACGGCAACAAAATAAAACTCATCTTTATCCTAAAAACACTAACTTATATAAGCCTAGCTTTTGTTCTGACTGAAAACCTATAAAAAAATTAGTCCAAATCGGTAACATTTAATCGTTAACGTCGTTTGTATAAAAAATTCGCAGCTTCACAATCCTCTCAATTTGTGATACAGGTAATCTGCCTACTTAGTATAGACTTGATATCTTCCTCAAATTTATATGTATATTTTCGATAGTTATTGATAACACAAGACTGCAAATACATTATACCGACAAGAAGAAAGATTAAAGCTTGCCAACTCCTACCAAATATTTTGTACCGGTAGGTACCCAGCATAACTGAGTTATTGCTATTGATATACTTTTAGGCGTTTAACTAAAACCAACTACCGACAAACCTATTCAAAGCTTACTACGAAACTACGTGTAGACACATGTGGAAACAGATTTCCACCAAAGCTAAGTGGTGTAGCGGAGGGGTAAGGTGTGCTATGAAGATGCGCTTTGCTCGAGATAGCTGTGCGATGTGCTTTAGCTGAAGATGCGCGACTAGATCTAAGCGATGCATTGCTAGTAATATAAAGTGCCATCTTTCCTATGTTTTACGTTATCGTCGAGATACTTATTTATTATAAAGACAGGATCACAGGAATCTGGAGGTGAATGATATTTTTATGATATTCTGTGTCGAGCACAGGTTAACCACTCTATATAATAAAAACCTGTCCATTTTTTGTCCCGTATAGATATTGCAATTTACGTCATTGAATTTGAATAAATAGTGATGTCATTTTGTACCCGCCTATTGGTTTGGTGATGAAAATTTTTTCTATTTTTGGTTGTGCAGTCACGATTTTTAGGGCTCCATACCAAAGGGTGCCAACGGGACCGATTTAATAGTATTTTTGTTCTTATAATTTGAGGAATCTTGGTAAGCCCGCTTCCATCTTCGGCATCATCGTCACTTACCATCAGGTGACTTGACGCCAAGGGCTTACCAATTGTGAATAAAAAAATATAAAGAAAGAGAATGTTATGGCACACCCTGGACACTTCATACAACGGGTCAGAAATGACATTTCAAAAAACGCGGTACAAACAACCTGTTTTAACGCTGCTAATTAAGAAAAACATCGCGAGGAAAGCCGCATAAACCACGAGATGCGTACACGTCCTTAGCGTAGGCACCCCCGACACTGCATACAACGCGACGGTCGTGAAATGACATTTCTAAAAACAAATGACGGAGCAAACAAAATCACAGCGATATCCTATACGTTCGACAACCAAACTGTAACCAATCTGAATCAATCTGGGTGACGAGGGGGTGAGGTCGTAATCTAGAGAGAGCCAGGGAGTGTCCATACTGTATGTTAGTATATATATACTTTGGTTATGGAGCCTACTCTGAATTAGGGCGATCGGGCCTTAGTCGATCATGCAGACCCAGTGCGGGTTGGTCGACTTCACACACAACCTTCGAGTTTCTTCGCAGGCGTGTGCAGATTTTCTCACGACGTTTTTCTTCACCGTAAGAGCGTTGGATAAACGTACATATGAAATCGAAATTCGAAAAAACATTGGTACGTGGAATCGAACCTCCTCGACCTTACGTGGAGTTCCCGGACAGAGGTAGCAGCCCTAGCCATTACGCCACCGACGCCCTTGATTATTATAATTAATATTTTTAATTGAATTTTGTATTTTATAATTGTGTAATAATCCTATAATAATCAATTTAAAAAATGTATACGTCTATGTTTATTACTAAGCCTACGCTGCCGTCTGGCTGACTGTCCTTCCTTAAGTTTTTTGTCACACACGGTACAGATACTTATAATATTTAATCTACGAGTATCTGCGAGTATCTTAAGATTAAAACTTATAGTATCGTAAGGTATCATGCACACACTGGACAAATACGATAATATAAAACCGAACATTCTGTTACAAGTCTTTGAATGAGCTACACCTAGCGTTGCCAGGCGTCCGGATAAAGCCGGACAGGGTTAGGCTTTTTGGATGCATGTCCGGTCAAATTAGATGATGTCCGGCCTGTCCGGTTTTTGTTAGGCTTTTTTATATTTCGTGATCCTCCAGTCACGTGGATATTCGGGCGAGCGCGCCGTCGTGATAAAGTGACTCAAGGGGACGGCGCTTCGTAGTCTGATTATGACCTCGTCTAAACATACAGATTGACTAACTAATGCACTAAATTTATTCATGTCTGGAGCGGGCTTTAAAGGAGTCCGGACTTTTTACCCAAAAGTCCGGCTTAACTTGGTAGTCTGTCCGGCTATTTAGTTTTAGGACCTGGCAACCCTAGCTACACCTAAAACGCTTTAAACAGGGTGATTAAGAAAAAGAGTTCGTGTTGCTATTGGACTTACTAGATATCAGTCATACATAGTATATATCGTCAAAGGACGAAGCTGATTTTGAATTTGACTTACATGTTGCTTTAACGAAAGAAGCGCGATACTTACACCCTCCTCACTCCTCACCGCAGACCACCCCCGAACACACCCGCGCCGCGCGAAGGTTTTTTTAAATTAACAATTGATAAGCCCTAGGCATCATCTCACCTGATGGTAAGTGACGATGATGCCGAAGATTGAAGCGGGCTTACCAAGATTCCCCAACGCAATGGAGGATCTGGCTATCTTATCTTTAAGTGGGAACACATCAATGCTGTTAACACTGATGTTTGGCGGCAAGACTTAGATAAGATGGTGGTAGCTAGCCAGGCGGGCTATGAAAATGCCCTGCCACCAACCAAACCGAATCTTATAAAGTTGACCTCGCCGAGAATCGAACTCGCGACCTCCTGGTGTGAATTTTAGCGAATGGGCTAACCATTACACCACGGATGCGGTATTTTTTTTAAATCATGTTGTATTTATCTTAAGATAAATATCTGTGCGTATATTTATCTCACAGATATCTGTCGATATCGCTCGGTATTTGCAGATAGACGACGATGATCAAATATATATTATTTGCATTGTGTGTGTACTTTTATTGATTACGTAAGATATCTGGTACGTTAAAAATATCTTATAGTATCTTTCCCATGTGTGACAATCTTAAGAATAAATAGGTAGCTCGTTGAAATTTCGATTCACAAAATATTATGGCGGATTTTTATCTTTGTATTTCCTTGACTGCATCATCACTTTCATCAGGTGAGATGTAATCAAAGGCATTCAACCTAAAAAAATAAGGCAGAGTGTAAGAATGAAAGAAAAAACATTTGTTACTGTTGATGTGTTTTATATTAAATAGAATACCATTATTATTGTACTCGTTACATACACATAGACAAAACAAATAAACATACTGTGTGGTGGGTAGGGAAACGTCGGTGCGCAAGTCCGACTCGAACTTGGCAGGTTTTTTTTGTGTGCAAATAAGGCAAATTTAGCGAATGATCGAAGAAACCAGTTGATCAAGTTAGGAATATTAACTTACAGTCATGTAAAAACAAGTCGATTAAAACTTTTCTGTACATTGGTATATAAAATCCTACTAATATTATGAACGCGAAAGTTTGTAAGAATGTATGGATGTATATTTGTTACTCTTTTACGCAAAAACTGCTCAACGGATCTGGCTGAAATTTGGTAGATACACAGATTAGGACCTGGATTAACACATGGGCTACTCTTTTCCACGCTCGCGAGCTGCTTGCGGTGCGCCCACTGCGCACCCTCGAAAAGTCATAGAAACGTTGTCCACGCGGGTGAAGCCGCGGGAAACAGCTAGTTCAAAATAAATAAAAATAAAAGGTAAATATACTAATTTCATTTACTTTCTTCTTACTTTACACCGCATTAGTGTGGTTTTCAAATTAATTTAAAATTTAACGGTCAATCACGAAGTCAATGTCTGCAAATAAAGTTAATGTCTGCAAATCAGCATAATAATATGAAATACTAACTTTTGTCCGCTACTTCGCCCGCGTGGATATCGTTTTATGACTGTATATATACCCGTATATGTATATATTGCGTCGGTGGCGCAAAGGCAAAGGCCGGTACCTCCTATCTGGGAAGTCGTGGTTCGAGTCCTGCCACGTACCAATGTGTTTTCGAATTTCGATCTCATATGTACGTTTATCCGACGCTCTTACGGTGAAGGAAAACATCGTGAGGAAACCTGCACACGCCTTCGAGGAAACTCGAAGGTTGTGTGTGAAGTTGACCAACCCGCACTGGGCCCGCGTGGTCGACTAAGGCCCGTTCGCCCTAATTCAGGGTAGGCTCGAGCCCCTCGGTGGGGACGTATATATGAGCTGATGTGATGTGATGATCTACTCGTAGCTGCTGCTCGCGACTTTACCCTTGGTTAACACCTTATTTCATATACCCGTGGTAAAGTTATCACGGGAAATAGTTGTATGTTGGAAATAAGTGTATGTTGGACGTGCTAAAGCGTGCTCAATGTAGTTCGTTTTCCCGCGATCAATCGAAGGAAAATCAAAGGGTTTCAAACCCCTCGGGAAACCTTCGATTTTTAAAGTACGACTTCCTAAATTACCAGGGGATAACTGAATAGGTACGCCTAAATTAATAGTGTAATTTTATCTTAATTCATTAAGTCATTCTAGAGATACTATGTTCTAGTGGGATACCTTTTAACTATCCGAGATGAAAAATATGAAAACGTTTAGATAATAAAGTAGATACCTATTCAACATGCCTATTCTAAGAGTGAAGGTATCATTTTAATATACTCGTATTAACCCATCCCAGAGATACAGTTTACTAGCTTTCCTGTTGGAAACCTTCAATTAAGCATGATAAAAAAATATGATGATTACTCATGTATGACATAGATATCATCATGGCAAATATCACTAAGTTTAGAGGTTTATGTGTAATATAGCATTTATTAAATCCAGTTTTTTGTCATTCCTCCGGGAACCCTCTTGACTTTTCCGGAAATGCTAGGTATAATTGTAAAAAGTTTCACCTGAATCGGTTCAGCTGTTTTTGTGTGATGTGTAATCAAACAGAAAACCAAATATAAAAATGTTAAGGTTACTGTGTCGACAGAAATGTTAGACACGTTATTATTTTCAAAAAATATTTCATGTCCAGACACGGCCTCGTTACAGTTTTATTATTAGTATAGAACAATACACATTCTGCTTTTCAGCTTCGAGCGGAAGCGGTATTAGCTCAGTGTGACTTGCGTGGTTGAATAGATCACGCAGGTTAACCGACCTGAAGCACGGTCATTACTTAGATGGGATAGTGAAATTTTCTCGACCGTTTCCGTGATTCGCAAGGTACGTAAAACCGTTGGTGGTAATAAGGAGGTGTTGTGGTGACAAGTTGTCGAAGAAATCGAAGTTGAAATTTTATGGGAATCGAATGCCTTACACTAAATACCTACGCCTACGCCACGTCTCCCGGTGCGCGGTCGCTACTCGAGAACTTTACTGTCCCAACGGCCATCTGTTCTACGAGCTATGTGCTGCCCACTGCCACTTAAGTTTAGCAGTTCTGAGAGCTATGTCGGTTACTTTAGTTTTCCTACGGATCTCCTCGTTTCTGATTCGATCACGCCACGAAACTACCATACAAATCCAGATTATTTGTATTCTTTTTATCTCTTTTCTTTGATAATAAATAAGTAAGCGTTTTTTAAATGCTGAATAAACGAGAACGTATGCACAGCGTGGCTGTACAATTTAAGGTGCGTTCTTTCTTGGGGAAGGCCTTTGTCCAGCATTGGACGTTTTTCGGCTGATATGATGATGATGATGACGATGATGAAGTTCTTTCTAATTTTCTTTATGCATTTGCCGTACAGGTACAGAGGCCAGCACTAGAAGCTAGACTCTTTCGACTTTGTACCGTTCTTATGCCGTTTGCTTATGGATCAGAATCGCACTACGAGTGTCTAGCTTGATATTCTGGCCTCTGTACTTATTTAAACTATAGATGGGTAAAAAAGCCGAATAATTAGCGAAGCAAGATAACTTCTATATTTTAATGACAGTATGTTCCCGCAGACTACAAAGAACGGTTAACCCAATTTGGAACTAACTAATCTATTGCTATTTCGTAACAAATGCTAGAAGCTAGACACATGACAATTTATAGCCGGAAATTTTGAACAGCTATCCGTTACGTCCAAACAAAGCTCTGTTCGCATACCACCCACAATACTCGCATTATTTTATTACCAGCGAAAGCACTTGCGCAATACCATGTAAACGATTAAAATAATTAATGAATGGCCAAACTCTAATAGCTTACATCACACAGCCTCCTTTGAAGATAACAATGCTGAATGCGCCATTTATAAAAGTAGGTACTTCTCATTAATAAAATAAGCAATTAAATAAACGACCTGCCTCGAGCTATTGTTCTCAATTGTTTTATTTCTATTACTTGCTCCCTAACTAGTTGCTGGTTAGTTAATGAAGGTTTAAATCTTCATTTGCTTCCTATCTTGGTAATCTAACTTTAGTAGACCGTTCTATGTAGGAGCTTTGTAAGCCTGCGACAATGATTTTAAAGTCTCTACTTGGACAACTGAAAGTTTTTGCATTCTTTCTGACAGGAATTCCTCCGAGACTGGAACAGAGTCCTGCTGAAATACAGCTTTAAACTTCTGAAGCCTCTTTGCAACGTTCTTTAATATAGTGTTGTGTCATCTGTTCCTATCGTAGTTCCTATCCTAATTTCTTAAGCAGACAAGCTATATATTGAACGAGTTTGCCTCTTACTTAACATTTATCCTGATTTTCCAATCCAATTTGATGTTCTATTGTTAGGTGATTTTAAGAGGTTTGTGAACTTACGGCGAAAATTAGACTTTTCATACAAACAGCAATAGCGATTTCCACCTCATTAAAGTTAACCAATTTTAACCATTTTTTGATAGGTTTTCAGTAAAAACAAAAGGTAGGTTTATAGGTTTTTGTTTTTTCAATACAATTAGTAAGTTCAATTTTATGTGTAGTTCAGTGTTTTCATAAAAAAATAATTTCGACCATTATTTATTTATTTTTAATCAATAATTTTAAAAACGATACCTATAAACCTAGCATTTGTTCTGACCGACAACCTATCAAAAAATTGTCAAATTCGGCTTTAACTTTTAGAAGGTAAAATCGCTATTGCCGTTTGTATGAAAAGTGTAATTTTCGGCGTTGTAAGTTCACAATCCTCTTAAAACCGCCTAACAATAGAACAATAAATTGGATAGGAAAATCAGGATTTTAAAAGGTAATTTGGTTCAATTTAAAGCTTGTCTGCTTCAGAAGTTAAGATAGGAACAGATGACTTAACACTATAATAAGAGAAAGTTCCTCGGGGCGGGAGTCATGAGGGCGACGATGCAAGGAGGCTTCAGAAGTTTCAAGCTGTATTTCAGCAGGCATTTGTTTCAATCTCGGAGTAACTCCTCGCCAGAAATTATGCAAAAACTTTCAGTTATCCAAGTAGAGACTTTAGAATACGAATTATTACTTTATGATTCTACTTATGAAACTGAACACAATTTTAGTGAAAGCGCAAAAATATTTTTTTGGCTTTCACATACAACTAGATCAGTCAAATTAACCTTGTATTTTTTAACGGTTCCAGCAAGGTTATAAATAAAAGTTATTTTGTGTCATATTTTCTGTATACAGTACACAGGGACATTACCCTGTGTACTGTATACAGAAAATATATATTGAAGGGGGGCTTTACGATTGTACTATATGTACAGTTCACAGTGTATACCGTACACAGGGTGCACAGTACACTTACAAGATATACAGTACACAGGGTATGGTATACACGACACAGGGTTGACTGTACCAGCTTTTTCCCGCGGCTTTGGCCAATCAATCAATCAACCAAAACAATTTATTTCAAATAGGTGTTTACACACACTTTTAAATATAGTCAAAAAAAATTGTATATTACAAATAATGTCATGATTCAGATTACAGTCTCAGGTAATGGTATTTGTTATAGAATCAACATATATATCTTTGTCATTTACATAATCTATTATTTTATAATATCCTCTAGAGCACAAACATTTTTTGACATGAGTCTTGACTATTCTCTGACAAACTAGTTACATTTTCTGGAATTTTATTGTAGAATCTTATACACTGCCCCTCGAATGACTTTTTAACCTTACTCAGTCTCGAAAAGGCTATATCTATTTTATTTACATTTCATAGTTTTAAATTATGCCTGTCACTGTTTTTTTAGGAAATAAATGCAAATTCTTTCGAATGTACATAATGTTGTCATATATAAATTGACTAGCTGTCCCGGCGAACTTCGTACCGCCTTGCATTACATTACACTGCCCTGCCCTACCCTACCCTACACTACACTACACTACCCTACCCTACACTACCCTACCCTACCCTACATACACTACACTACACTACCCTACCCTACACTACTCTACACTACACTACCCTACCCTACCCTACACTACCCTATCCTATCTCTCAAGTTGGATCGAACTGCACATGGTGTGCGAATTTTATTATAATCGGTTAAGTGGTTTAGGAGTCCATTGAGGACAAACATTGTGACACGAGATTTATATATATTAAGACTAGGAACAGTTAAAATATTGATTTCTTTGAACTTATTCTGTAACGACTCACGTGATCGCATAACTAAACGAAGGCTTAAATTTGGTATGTACTGAAAGTTTTAAACTGCTCCTATTTTTTTTTTGTTTTATATTAGTACACCAAAAATAAATTACAAACATCGATATGTGTCTACTCAATATATTCGCAAAATTTGAAATCAATCCGGCATGTAGTTTTTGTATTAAAGCAGAACTATGTTTGTATGGAAACTCGAGCTTCCTGGGGACCCTTAAGAAAATAGGCGAAAGTTAACCATTTCCCCCATTTAGCTCCGGAACTACTAGACCTAAAATTTTGAAAAAAATACAGTAAATAGTTCTTTACCTACAGATTATAGGAAAACCTAGAAGAAACCTATGATATATTTATTTATATAACTAATATTTTGAAGTATAAGTTTTAAAAAATATACATATAACAATATTTGTTATAATACAAAGTAAGTATGTAATGTTATTATTTTTTATACTTTCATTGTAGTTTTTGATACGAAAACCATTGAAAAAGTGAAGAAGTGTGGTTATTTTCTTAATTCTTTACACGTAAAGAAAAAGACACAGACAACTGTTCTAATCAATAACTCGCCTTAAAAATACATTCCCCTCCCCCCTGGCCACCCTTAAAGGCAGTCACAAAATCGATGTTCACGCGGGTGAATTCCGGAAAAAGCTTGTAAGTAACTTGATAAATTTTCTGCAACATTTTAATTACTTACGTTCATTAAATGTTCTGCACTTAACACTGCAATTTACATTGCATGCTGACGTATTAGTAATAATCGTAAATGAAGAGTGTCTTCATAAGACAACTTGTAAGATTTATGAAAGTAGTAAGTATCAAGAACCATTAACGTGTTTTCTATAATAACTTTACTCATAGCTACCACACATTTGGAAATGGCATCCTAGGGAAACTCTTCATAAAAATGAACCTAGATAACTTTTCCCATTGCACCAATTAACAATTATTGGGATGATGACTGCATCAAAAATAAATTATGAACTAAATTAACCTCTTACAAAAATTTTTATTCATCAAAATCACTTAATTGACGCTGAAAAACTATGTCGTCAAGCCTAGGAATTCCAAACATTTTTAGAACAAAATGTCGTTTTTGGCAGTTGATAAAAAGTAATTGAAATAACTAGCAGAGAATAAATTCAAGACTCATGTCAAAAAAGTTTTGTGCTCTAGAGGATATTATAAAATAATAGATTATGTAAATGACAAAGATATATATGTTGATTCTATATCAAATACCATTACCTGAGACTGTAATCTGAATCATGACATTATTTGTAATATACAGTATTTTTTTTTGTTTTGACTATTTAAAAGTGTGTGTAAACACCTATTTGAAATAAATTGTTTTGATTTTGATTTTGTCATCATCCCCATTTCCGTGATTTTTTAACCGAATTCAAAATAAGGAGGACATTTTCTATTCGACTGTATGTTTTTGTATGTAGGTATATTACGCGATTTTTTTCGAGATAGTAAACCGATTTTTATGATTATTTTCTTATTTGATAGGATTTTACTTCAGCGTGATCTCATTTAAAATAATTGAATTAAAATCGTTTTGGTACTTTTTTTAGAAAATTAACTAACTGAAACAAAAAGTTAGATTAAAACTGTTCTAGTTGTTGCGATTGAAGTGATTTGTATTTAAAGTGTTTAGCGTTGTGAATTATTATATCCTGTATACAACATTACAGTATATCTACGTATGTAAGTATATAACTCACTACATTATTTAGTAAAACGCTTGGAACGCTAGTTATCTAAGAATCTATGGCGTTCAGTCAGTAATAAAGAGATTCGCACGGGGTCGCAACGCCTCATTGCGGTAAAGACATCATTGTTTCATACGCCATCGATTAGAATCGCTATTGCAATAATATTGTTGGATAACACCATACTATTTCAAATACGTTTCTTGCGCTTGTGACATTATAGTTTTTTACTCACCCATTATAATGTTTATCCGAAAACGATCAACCGTATTTTTATTACGTCGTTGACCTCTTTGAACGATTTGTTAACTGAGTGTTAAATTACTTACTTATTTTAAAGACGATAGTGAGGTGGCCGCGACTTCGTCCGAGTGAATTTCGAATTTAAATATAATATTGCCCTAACCCAAATCCGTCCAGTATTTTATTAGATCACTTGACAGACATACACACACACTCAACACATACATTTTTATATTTTTTTTCTAGACTATTACTGTAAGACAATCGATCTCTATCAAAATCTCAACTTCGATTTTTTGCCATCACAATACCTTCTTCACTCCTTTGTCGCTCGCTTCTCAGTCGCTCGAAACTAAAAAAAAATATTCATTAGAACTGACACAGTATTACGATATGGCTTATAGTAGCGTAACACCTTTGATGTCGCACGATGCCGCCACGGCGTAAGTACTAAGTAGTACTAGCCTGTAGCCCGCCTGGCAAACTCGCGGAGTACCCTTCCGTTGCTCTGCGTAAGTACATTTGTTGCACTACTGTAAGCCGCTATATTGTCATATCGTGGAACTGATAAACACAGGGTAGGTAGTTATTTGCCTACTACATAATGCGCACACGACACCGAAGATCGCAGATAGATTATGCCTATAATTGCAGACTCGATTGTGATCGCCACTGATTAACGAGCGAGTGGGCAGGTAACCAGCAAATAAGGTTTTTTTGTAAAACCCCCGTCGCGTGCCAAGTGCCTACCGCGTGAGACTTGGAGAAAATTGTATCTGTCCTACTTTGCGGACGTATCTCTAGTTTATTATTATTATACAGCTTGATGGGGAATGTGGCAAAAAAAAATATCGACTACCTACCTATTATAAAAATCTTTATATTGACTTTTGTAGAATAATCTTCTCTTCTGTATATACATACAGGGTGCAATAAAAGGCGCAGTTATACTTTAAGGTCGGCTTGTAAGTACTCATCAAACTGAACAAGTTTTGTTTTACAACTTTGCTGAAAACGCAATTTTTTTTTCATACAAGTCGGTCATCCGTAAAAAAATAATTACAAAATGAGACCTAAAAATGAGATTCTGCGCACTGTTCAACTTAGATATTGCGATCTATAGTAGGTGTTCTTTGAACAAGATACAAAGGTCATACATTTAATTATGTGTCGCGTAAATAATTATTTCACCAGTCTCACCTAACAAATGGTCACTTTACAAGAAGGAGACTAAGAAGCGGTTTTTTGTCTCACTCTAACCGCAGCTGCATGCCTGAGAAGCGTTCCTGTTATATTAGGTGCTAATATGTGGAAATTCCTTAGTTCTCTCATCCAGCAGTCGGCTTGACCTTTGAGGCCTGAGCATACGGTTCAGTAAGTACTGGCAAACTCGTATGTGGACACAAATAGTTCAAAGATGTTTACGTAGGAGGCTGTATGTAGGAGGCTTGCTTTAGTGATTCAATTAGCGTGTTACTTAATACATATACAGGATGTAACAAAATTGGTGTAGGTCCCGTTAACTGGGCTTCTGCTCATCATACTGAATTACTTTTGTTCTACGATTTTGCTGAAATTGCAAAAAAAGTTTTTTTTCTTCATACAAATCGATCAGTTGATCGACCAATTAATTCTGTGAAATTTAGTATGGAGGGTCCAAATTTTATTTTGAGAATTGACTATGGGTTCCTTGGGGAAAGTTGTTCAGTATGATAAGAAGAACCCCCCCCAGTTAACGGGTCCTACACCAATTTTGTTACATCCTGTATATAGATATTAAACAACGTAGGTATAAGTACCCGTTTAAGAGATGTACTGATGACCAAAAACAAAATGATCGATGGATGGTAGCATTATGAAATATACAAAATATGAGAAGGTGAATTTGACACAAATAATTAAAAGATAAAGTCATTAATCAAACAATGAAGGTTGATTGGTATTCTTAATTATTATACATAGGTATTTACGCAACGCGTAATTAAACAAAAACAAAATCTAAAGCTCTGTAATCTGGGGGCACTGGATTGCCCCCGCCAAGTCGAGTACGGCCGTACCATCCATTTCTCGAAGCAACTCATGGTACTTTGTATGTACATACGAGTGGACTTACTACTACAAAATGTTTAACGGCCAAGTCACCCGTCTTTATTTCATCTCAATACTTTTTATGACCAAGTAATCTTAATCGAGACTTGGCACGTTTTATAGAATATTTTTTGGGATTCTCATATTTATTAGCGACTAGCAACTGTAAGTGTTTATATTATTTGTAACACTGTGTACATTTTCAACCCACTTCAGAAAAAGGAGGAGGTCCTCAAATCGGTTGTATTTTTATTTTTTACCTCAGAACCCCGTCATTTATAAACCGATTTGGAAAATTATTTTTCTATTAGAAAGAATAAACGTTCAGATTGGTCCCATATAAATTCCATCAAAATTGGTTTGGTATTTTTCTAGGAAATTAACAAAAACAAAAAATGAAGCAAAATTGTACTTTGATGGCTGTTGTGATTGAAGTCGGTTTTTAACGTGTTTAGCGTTTCCAATTATTATAGTTGATTTAAGTCTTTGTGATGCTGATTGTATTCTGTTTTTGTGCTAAATATTCAAATTATTTTTTTTATTTTTATTTCAGAAAATGTTTCCATAGTATATATAATATTTAAAAAATACGAGTGTGCTTTAGACTATACGACTGAAGTAAGACTTCTTTAGCTCCATCTATAAGTATGAAAGTAAATACTTAGTCTTCAGAAAATAATCAACTCTTTTTTGTCATATGAAGGTATAGACAGTTTATGAAAAGAGTTTTATTATCCTCTGAAAATGATCGTCTTTTTTATCTTTTGTTTGTTTTGACATCCGATATTGCTGCCTTGGCAACCGATTTTGTTGGTAAACAATAATAAATAGTATCTCTCTTTCTATCTTCACTAATTCATATATCCCTCTCAACTTCTGTTCGCCTCGCCTGAACACACTTCCGTAACCAGCTTACTCTCCAAGTCAAGCGTGCGTTAAGAAGTTTTACTTTAATACATAATTCATTTTCATTTCATTTTATCTTAATATTGTTCTTAAAAATACATTTCAAAACAAAATTAAAAACAATGTCAAATTACAAGTTATGTCAAAAAAATAAAAATAATCACAAGTTACTATACTAAATAACCTACTAATATTGCCGTCCAGTGACTGGCAATAGGGGAACTGATGCTTACCGCTGATTATACCTTCAGAATGCTGTTAGTGCTACCGCTCACTCTGTTCATGGTGGATGACACTTTTTGCGCATAATCGCGTGAAACCGTAACTACTTGCGTCAGCAAACATACTGGGTGCGCTGCAAAAGCGCGGCAGCCGCAGCAGCATTCTAAGGGGTTGTTATACTGGACACGCAGAGCGCTGTAGGTCATCTACGTGTATCTCACCCATAGCAAAGTATATAATATTAGTACTAACGTACCCACAGGCTGCTCGTGTAGAAATATTAATAAAATGCTTTAAATAAGTTAAATAAAATAAAATGTTTTTTTCAAGTTCTAAAGAAAATAAGTACATCAACGCATCATGATCTGAATCAAGATGAGCACTTATTATCTGTGTATATAAAACCGTGACTGACTGATCTATCAACGCACTGCTCAATTCATTGGACAGGTCGGGCTGAAATTTTGCATACAGAAAGCAATTATCACGTAGGCTTCCGCTAAGAAAGGATTTTAGGGAATTCCCACGGGAACGGTAAAGAACGGGATCTTCGCGGGCAAAGCCGCCGGCAACTGCTAGTTGTTTTATACTTAGTTACAACTCATAAAAATCTACAGTTTCTACCCATAACGTTTTCAATGCTGGGGCACGGGTCTCCACATGCGGGAGCCAAGTCCGTGTTGGTGGAGGTTGTAGGGCAAGTGGTGAATCCCCACTGTCAGAAGTTTCTCAAGCCGCCTATATGGCATATCTACATTCTAAAATGGCTTAACTACTGCCCTTATGTGATAGAAACCGGCACCAACGGTGTAAAGTGCCTTGCGAAAACGGTCGATAAAAATGCCTGTAACAGTCAAACCCATCTAGATAATGACGTGCTTCAGGCCGGTTAACCTGCGTGATCAACCCAACCACACAAATTACACTGAACTACGACCGCTGCTTATAGGGTAGATAGCCAATTTATGTAAGACTCAAAGATTTATGAATAAAATCATTTAAAAAAAAAAACATTACTTTTATTTAGACAAACGTAAACGTCTTTATTGAGTTTCATACAAAAGACATCAACGAAAGCTGCTTCAGAAAAAAAAAATATGAAACGGCTTTAGCAAAATCGTAAGACATAAATGTTAACATTTTGCATTCAAAAATGTTTTTCCAGTAGTACCATTGTATCAAGTCGTCTATATACAGGACACATTAATTGAGAAAATTTTAGAACTGAAATGGTAGGATCACAGATCAAATGCAGGGCCATAGGTTGTCTCCGGTCCTACTAGTAGAACAATAAGTATAGTTTAAAAACTAAAATACGCGCTCTTAAAGCACATCAAACTAAAAAGTGAAAAATAATTCTTAATATAAGCTGAAAACAATAATGAACGAAAAATGCTAGTGTTATTATGAAGAAACCGTGGGTTGCTCGATATACGAAAAATATGGCACAAAGCGCCCCACGCATTTTCACAATAATGATAGTATTTTTCGTTCATTATTGTTTTCAGCTTATATTAAGAGTTATTTTCACTTTTTAGTTTGTTGTGCTTTAAAAGCGTGTTTTTTTAGTTTTTTTTTACTATTTTTATTTAAATTTTTAGTTTGATTTGCTTTTAATCCTGGCGATCCTGATCAGGATAGTGAGATAAACTTATAAAATTATTGTATTGTCACTAATTATTGATAAATGTACAAAGTTTGAATCAAATCTGTCCGTTTCAATTGGGTCAAAATCCAGTGCAAAGAAGTCGGCTACAAACATACATACAGGTGAAGCTAATAAAAGCGAGATAAAATAGTAGGACCACGGCTAAGTATATATATATATATATATATATATATTAGTACTACCATGGGGAAACAGCCATCATATCTATCATCATCATCATCGTATCAGCTCACATACGTCCCCACCGAGGGACTCGAACCAACCCTGAATTAGGGCGATCGGGCTTTAGTCAACCACGCGGGCCCAGTGCGGGTTGGTCGACTTCACACGCAACCTACGAGTTTCTTCGCAGGCGTGTGTAGATTATCTCACGTCGTTTTCCTTTACCGTAAAAGAGTCGGATGAACGTAGATATGGAATCGAAATTTGAAAAACATATTGGTACGTGGCAGGATTCGAATCACGACCTCCCGGATAGGAAGTAGCGGACCTATCCGTTACGCCACCGACCTATATAAGTAGGTACTATTTCACAAACAGCAATGATGCATTGTATGTACGAGCATTTATGTTTTAGTTTTTTTACCCGACTGCCCAAGAAGGAGGGTAAACATTACCCTCCTTCTTGGGCAGTCGGGTAAAAAAACTTTGGGAGCTTATAGCCTAAACGGCTCAATGAATTTTGAAGTGCGATATGTCGTTAGATTCGTCTAGATTCCTGTAGTGACATAGGATACATTTTAAGCAGTCGGGTTTAGTTTTTAGGGTTCCGAAGTCAACAAGAAACCCTTATAGTTTCACCATGTCTGGTCTTTCCGTCAGTCTGTCTGTACGTCTGTCCGCGGGCTTTTTAAGGACATCTCAAAATTTTTTTAAATAGGAGGACATATAATCAATTTAAAACGAAAACTATCACGGCTAAGTAGACTTTCTTAGTTAAGGAGTAATTTTAGGTGTGCAGTTGGATTTGAAAAATGTTCTATTACCAACTGCAAACATAACTTTATTTTTTTAAATATACATTATTTTTTGATTAAGACTACGGAACCCCACTTGGCCGGTTTTTAAAATAAAATTGATTGGGTTATAAGAAAGCGACTAGCCTTAAACAGCTCAGCTCATTAGCTCGAATAGAGTAGGCCAACAGCAACCACTACATCACTGAGATGACAATGAAAAGAGTGCAGTCGATCGACTATGCAAGGTAAGAAAAAAGATAATGCTGTGAATGAGTTGGCATGACCATAGAGAAAATATTTGTTATCATTAGTGTATGTATTTATGAAAGTATGTCTGTTTATTCGGCTTAGCCTATAGCCTAAACGGCTCTATGCAGTTTGAAATTTTAAGTGCAAGGTGTCGTTAGATTCATCTAGGTTTCTGGAGTTACATAGGGTACATTTTTAAGCAATCGGGGTTTTATTTTTTAAAATTAAATTTTATTTTAGTTTATTAGCGAGCGACTAGCCTCAAACAGCTCAGCTCATTAGCTCGAATAGAGGCCATCAGCAACCACTACATCACTAATTGAGATGACAATGAAAAGAGTGCGCTCGATCGACTTTGGCGCATACGTAACGCGAATTGATTTTGTGCGTGACCACAGATGCGATACTCGTATTAAGTATTCTTTGATACTATAGTTACTTCGTAAGCGTGACTTAGATCGTGGACAATGATCTTAACAGCGGTTATTTATCTAACAGCTGTCGGAAATGTAACACAAACTTTAAGGGGCTTTATCAATCTTTCAAAATTGCCAAAGATTTCATAAGGTTTAACGAGTTGAATTGAAAGAAATCGTGCCAAATGTTTGTTCAAACAATTTTGCTTAAATGTTGTGTTGTTTGGGTGAAATCAACTCCAATAGCATTGGTTCTCTTCATGCGTTTCCTACACATAAGATTTACAACATCGTACATGCTAGCGTTTTAAATTTTTAATTTTACGACATATCGTGGGTATACTAAAATGTGTCGTGGGTTCGATGTAGGTCATTAGTCTTATCAAGTATTGCACTCTTCTCATAGTTTATTGCATCACCTAAGATATTGTACTTCTTATGCAAATTTATTGTAAACAGTTCGGAGTTTTAAGTTAGCTCTGCATCAGTAATAAAAGAAATGAATAATTTTGTATGACGCATATTCTATAGATACAATTTGATCAGACTGGCCCCGATGACAGTCACACCTGACTAAATATCAGGGTATCACATGCTACTTGTCGCACCGTATGACGCAAGTATTTTTTACTGAAGTCTGATAACGGATAACTTCCTGCAGTATCGAGTTGCATTGCTGCACAACTCATATTTTGTAAAATGCAGGTAGGTACATTTAGAGAAACCGATATTCTAAATTTTGTTACGTCATCAAGCAATATTAAATTATGCTTACGTGTTTTACATTAGAACTGTAACATACAAATGTTACATTTGCATGTGGTGTGAGTGAAATATCATACATATATTACATAAAAGTCGATGTGTGTATTTATGTATGCTCCCTTTAGATTGCAAAACGACTGGAGCGATTTTGATGGAATTTTGAGGGAAGCTTCAGATTAGCCCAGCAGGTGATCCTGTGAAAAAATAAAAACGCGGAAGGAGCTGCGGGACGGGTTAAAAAAAGTAAAAAAGGTAAAAAGAAAACAGCAGTCAAATTAAAACAAGTGACACGTCTACTGTCAATCGCGTTGATTTTTAGAAGTCAGTAACTCTAGCTAGAAGTGGTTTAGCTAGAGTTACAGAGAAGCAGTAAAAGTAGTAGCAGAGAAAGATCAAATCAAAGAAGATAATATTTATCAAGATAATAAAACTTCCCACACTAACGTCACGCGCGATGGATGCGTTGCAGTGTGGTTGAGGTGCGCCTTTATTTATAACCGACTTCTAAAAAAAAAAGGTTTTTATAGCTTTGTTACGCTATATCTTTACCGATTTAGAAACGATTTTAATGGTACTTTTTATTCGATAGATTACGCCTTCAGGGTGGTCCTATATACCTATTTGGAGATCTTCAAGGCGAGAGTGAATAGTCATCATTAGAGTTTACGTGTACGAGCCTCGATACATCGTCACTTTTACATTGTATCAAAATCAATTTAGTACTTTTTAGCAAATTAACAAACACAAATAAAATCTTTTAAATATTTTGTCCGTTCATGCACCGAGGATTCAATTATCAAAAACTTAAATTAAAAATTTAAAATATTGCTAAAAAATAGAAAATAATATGTCTTGGCCTTTTAAGTTTAATATAAGTAGTTATAATTAATCTGCTGTAAGTTGGTTAGCAGTTGGGTTTCCTGCAGATTCCAGGAGATGCTGCACCATCAGGTTAAGGTTAGGATGGTTTTGCAATATTTTTACAGTACAGGGCACCAAATTTTGAATCGATCAGACCTGTATAAGTTGCCCACATCCCTTCATCACCTAGATAAGAGCTGATGATCCTTAAATGGCTGAACAGATCTTCATAAATTATAGCTAAGAACTGTCTCGATCACGTCAGCTTTCAAACAAAAAAACCGTATCAAAATCGGTCCATTCGTTTAAGACACCACAGACAGACACACACACAGATACACACGTTCAACTAATAACACGCCTCTTTTTGCGTCGGGGATTAAAACTCAAAGGCTAACCTTGCCATGGTGCAGATTTTGCAAAATAAGAGCACCATTGGTTTCCGCCAGTTTATGATGAATTATGTTATTACAGGTGTAGGTTTACTGGCAATTAAGAGTTTTTATTTCATACCTACAGATAATAAAAAAATTCAATGCAGATAAATTTGTCAAATAATTAATAAGTACTTAAAGTATTTAAATTCTCCAAACACTTTTGTTTGCAATAGTACAGGCAGATAGGCATTTCTCTGAAATTTTAAATCTAAAATCTGAAAGAAATTTACCGGGGGCGAACGTTTCGGGGGCGCAGGAGACGGGTGTAACTAACTGAGAACGGGGACGTATGAGAATAACCTAACAAAATTCGTGCAGTAGACGTTAACTAGCACTTCTAAGGCCCAGTTAACGTGTCCTACACCAATTTTGTTACACCCTGTATAAGACAACAACAGAAAGCACCTGAAGTAAGAGTCTTGATATCTCAGTGCCTACTCGATGTAAGGAAGTAACATTCCTTTGTGTAAGTTTGAAGTGTGTCGTCGCATTGTTTGGGCAGTCGACCCTAAAGCGATGAAGCTTTTAACGGGACCTGTGTGACCCAGCCGTACACCTGTGGCCTGCGACCGACAAATAATCGCCTTTAGTAGAGATAATTAAATTTTAACGAGCGCTGCCTAGTGGCAAGTTTCCGAGTGCTTTATGGAGGAAAAAGTTGCAGTGGTCAACTTTGTTGTATAGGAAGGGGGGAACCTCGGATGAAACACGCAACCGTTACTGCAAGGATAACGGAGCAACTTCTTTTTTTCCTGTCTATGTGTTACCGTTCTCACACTAAATGCCTATTTAACTAGCAGAGATACAAGCTCTGTAGAGCTTACCTTAGCTTCTCTATCTTGTAAGGTACTACAAAAAGCGTGGTAAATCTATCCTTTCAACGGGAAAGAATTCAATAAATAGCAAAACAATTGGGTTTTTGCCAATATTTTTGATGATAAGTCAATGTTCTTATCGGAGGTAATTTTTAGGCTTCTGTTTTAGGTACCGTCCGTCTGTCTATCTGTCTCTACGACTTTTAAAGAGCTGTATCTTTTGATGGAAGCCGCCGGCTGAAATTTTGACAGAATATTGTGTTATGATGGGGAATATCCTAACAAATAATAAAAATTACAAAAAGTTAAAAATTTAAGGGTTTTTTGCTCTATCGGTAAAAACGGTATAATACCTACCTACACACAAACGTGCCCAGTATGAGTCGTACACGCGCTAAGGAGTCCGAACTGAATGAAAAACGTATTTTGTTGTCGCTCGAGTTGATGTCTTTTGTTTGAAAAGTATAGGTACCTATCATTGTTGTACTTGTATGCAGTGGTGAACTCTCGGTGCGTAATTTCGACTCGCACTTGGCCGATTTATTTTTAATAATTGGCCGTGGTTTCTCCAGGAAAATGTTTTAAAAGGCTTCATTAAAATGTTATACCATAGCTGTAAAAGTAGGTTTGTAAGAGTAATTGACATCTCGAGGTGCCTAATCTGTTAAGGAGCCTGATAAAAAATATAATGCTTTCACACAGTGTTGCGTAACTCCGCTAATTAACTCTTAACTAGAACTCGTTCGTGCATATTGAGTGATTATATTAAGTCTCGATAATCAATATGCATTGGCGGAAGTATATCGGTTCGATAGAGGCAGATTACGGTTCTTATTTTGAATTTTTATGATCTAGATGTGTATGGTGTGTGGCTAATGCAATGTGAATTTATAAGAAAGAATCATTTAGCATTATAAAAAGTTCATCTTATCAGCTCATATACGGCCGTGGGGTTCGGCCTACTCTGAATCAGCACGAACCTTTTCGCACGAATCGTTACGCTTCTTCCTTTATTATACGTACAGCGCAGGAGTGGAACTCCTTGCCTGCGTCAGAGTTTCCCGATTCCTATAATTTGGGGATCTTCAAGGCAAGAGTAAATAAGCATAACTTGAGTTTGCGTGTAGCATCCTCGACTGCATCATCACTTACCATCAGGTGAGTTGCAGTCAAACGCACTCAAATTTTTAATAAAAAAAAGGTCAACAAAACCATACAAGTCACTCAAAATTATGGAGGTAAGACCACATAATATTCTTCTATTTCTATTTTTTCTATGCACCTACCTATGACTGTCAAACAAAAGGAAAGATGGCTCATCATAACAGATACCTACGTAATATTTACCCCGAGCAAACTACAGCTTATTAAGTAATTTCTAAACTCGTGTTCAAATGTTTAACATAAATTACGTGTAAATGGCACCCATCTTTCCACTGAAATAAATGACGGGAGCTTTCTCCGCGGTATTAGTGAGAATTATCGTAGTTTTGCGTAACCCACCCGGCTAGTCGTGCTTGTGTCTTGGATTGGCCCTCGAGTCTCATGTTCAGGAAATATGGTTTCCACGACGACGCTTACCCACTGCTCGGTAGATTTTAATTGCCATCAAGATTCTTTGTAAGCAGGAAGGTGTCCTATTGGAGAGAATTATGGGAGGCTAAAATTTACAACACATTTTCAACCGACTTTAAAAAGGAGGAGGTTCTCAATTCGACTTGACGTTTTTATGCTTCCGTACCCAAAGGGTAAAAACGGGACCCTATTACTAAGACTCCGCTGTCCGTCCGTCTGTCACCAGGCTGTATTTCATGAACCTTGATAGCTATACAGTTGAAATTTTCACAGATTTAAAAAGGAGGAGGTTCTCAATTCGACTTGACGTTTTTATGCTTCCGTACCCAAAGGGTAAAAACGGGACCCTATTACTAAGACTCCGCTGTCCGTCCATCTGTCACCAGGCTGTATTTCATGAACCGTGATAGCTATACAGTTGAAATTTTCACAGATTTAAAAAGGAGGAGGTTCTCAATTCGACTTGACGTTTTTATGCTTCCGTACCCAAAGGGTAAAAACGGGACCCTATTACTAAGACTCCGCTGTCCGTCCATCTGTCACCAGGCTGTATTTCATGAACCGTGATAGCTATACAGTTGAAATTTTCACAGATTTAAAAAGGAGGAGGTTCTCAATTCGACTTGACGTTTTTATGCTTCCGTACCCAAAGGGTAAAAACGGGACCCTATTACTAAGACTCCGCTGTCCGTCCATCTGTCACCAGGCTGTATTTCATGAACCGTGATAGCTATACAGTTGAAATTTTCACAGATTTAAAAAGGAGGAGGTTCTCAATTCGACTTGACGTTTTTATGCTTCCGTACCCAAAGGGTAAAAACGGGACCCTATTACTAAGACTCCGCTGTCCGTCCATCTGTCACCAGGCTGTATTTCATGAACCGTGATAGCTATACAGTTGAAATTTTCACAGATTTAAAAAGGAGGAGGTTCCCATTCGACTTGACGTTTTTATGCTTCCGTACCCAAAGGGTAAAAACGGGACCCTATTACTAAGACTCCGCTGTCCGTCCATCTGTCACCAGGCTGTATTTCATGAACCGTGATAGCTATACAGTTGAAATTTTCACAGATTTAAAAAGGAGGAGGTTCTCAATTCGACTTGACGTTTTTATGCTTCCGTACCCAAAGGGTAAAAACGGGACCCTATTACTAAGACTCCGCTGTCCGTCCGTCTGTCACCAGGCTGTATTTCATGAACCGTGATAGCTATACAGTTGAAATTTTCACAGATTTAAAAAGGAGGAGGTTCTCAATTCGACTTGACGTTTTTATGCTTCCGTACCCAAAGGGTAAAAACGGGACCCTATTACTAAGACTCCGCTGTCCGTCCATCTGTCACCAGGCTGTATTTCATGAACCGTGATAGCTATACAGTTGAAATTTTCACAGATTTAAAAAGGAGGAGGTTCTCAATTCGACTTGACGTTTTTATGCTTCCGTACCCAAAGGGTAAAAACGGGACCCTATTACTAAGACTCCGCTGTCCGTCCATCTGTCACCAGGCTGTATTTCATGAACCGTGATAGCTATACAGTTGAAATTTTCACAGATTTAAAAAGGAGGAGGTTCTCAATTCGACTTGACGTTTTTATGCTTCCGTACCCAAAGGGTAAAAACGGGACCCTATTACTAAGACTCCGCTGTCCGTCCATCTGTCACCAGGCTGTATTTCATGAACCGTGATAGCTATACAGTTGAAATTTTCACAGATTTAAAAAGGAGGAGGTTCTCAATTCGACTTGACGTTTTTATGCTTCCGTACCCAAAGGGTAAAAACGGGACCCTATTACTAAGACTCCGCTGTCCGTCCGTCTGTCACCAGGCTGTATTTCATGAACCGTGATAGCTATACAGTTGAAATTTTCACAGATTTAAAAAGGAGGAGGTTCTCAATTCGACTTGACGTTTTTATGCTTCCGTACCCAAAGGGTAAAAACGGGACCCTATTACTAAGACTCCGCTGTCCGTCCATCTGTCACCAGGCTGTATTTCATGAACCGTGATAGCTATACAGTTGAAATTTTCACAGATTTAAAAAGGAGGAGGTTCTCAATTCGACTTGACGTTTTTATGCTTCCGTACCCAAAGGGTAAAAACGGGACCCTATTACTAAGACTCCGCTGTCCGTCCATCTGTCACCAGGCTGTATTTCATGAACCGTGATAGCTATACAGTTGAAATTTTCACAGATGATGTATTTCTGTTTCCGCTATAACAACAAATACAAAAAATTAGAAAAAGAAACGTGTTTTTTTTAAACGTGAAGAAACTAGCACCATCTGGTATGGCGGTACAGAACCCTTCGTGCGCAGTTCTGACTCGCACTTAACTTTTCTTTTTAACTCTTTCTTTTTAAAGTGAAAAAATAACTTCATACAAAAAAACGTGTTTTTTAACATGAAGAAACTAGCGCCATCTAGTATGATGGTACGGAACTCTTTGTGTGCGGTTCTGACTCGCACTTGGCCGGTTTTTATTTATGTATGTTTGTTACACGATATCTTCGCAGACTGTGAACCGATTTTAATGATTCCTTTTTTTGATGGTTACACTGCCATGTTAGTCCTATATAAATTTTATATATAAATTGGTTTAGTACTTTTTAGTGAAATCAACAAAAACAAAAAAATCTACCAAAATTGTAATTGGTTGTTGCGATTGAAGTCACCAACTTTAAAAACCAACTTCAATAACCGACTTCAAAAAAGGAGGAGGTTCTATGTTCCACTGTGTGTATGTATGTATTTTTTTTACATTTTCAGCGTTTCCGATTATAATAGACATAATAGCAGTGGCGGCGTTAAGGAGAGGCGGTGGGGGCGGTCCGCCTCAGGTGTCAAGCACCAAGGAGTGACAACTCATCTACTCGCGCAGTTTAGTTAGCAGTCAATTTGGATAATATGATAGAATATTTTTTAGCAAACTCATCTCAAGAGATCCCATTCAAGAACAGAAAAAAAATGAGCCGTCACGGGACGCCTGGCAGATGTGAAACACACACTACTACATATAGACTGTATATATATATATATATATATATATATATATATTGCCACGCTATATGATGGCATATAGCGTGGCGACGCGTCGGCACGCCAGAAATCGGTTTTACGTGCGGCTAAAGATGTTTCACATCAAAAAATATTCGGGTTCGGTACACTCGCCCATTACTAGTGGTATTAATTAAGGGCATTTAATGGGAGCAGAGCCATTCAATGTGTAATGTGTACTTGTGTAGGGTCAAAATTCACCTGTGAGACCTGAAATTTTTGTCTATATGGTCCTGAGTAGAAATAACCAAGACCGAAGCCAGGAATTTTATATAGGGTCAAATCCTAAAAAAGTTTTTTTAGTTCCCAACTCCCATAAGCTGATAGATTTGTTTTAGAAGTCCATTTTTTTGCGAATTGACCTCAGGAAAATTTGTTCAGCTTTATGAACAGCTATAGTTTTAAAATAAGCGTCGGTGGCTCAACCGGTAACGACTCGGTCCATCTAACCAGAGGTACCGGGTTCAAATTTGGACGACCAATGTACCAATGAGTTTTTCAAAAACTTACGTACATACTTACCGATTGCTTTTAAGGTGAAGGAAAACATCGTGAGGAAACCTGCACACGCCTGCGAAGAAACTCGAAGGTTGTATGTGAAGTCGACCAACCCGCACTGGGCCCGCGTGGTCGACTAAGGCCTAATCGCCCTGACTCAGGGTAGGCTCGAGCCCCTCGGTGGGGACGTATATGAGCTGTAATGATGATAGTTTTAAGAGTGTCAGTGATATTGTACCTACTGCTAATACCCAAATCCAGTGTTTCTTAACCTGTGGTCCGCCGACCCCTGTATAGTATAGTATCGAATTCCGCAGTCTCATTTCTGGACCATTTAACAATAATAAATAAATACCTCCAAAGGTCTCGTAATCGATTCGCATACTTACATTGCAATCCTAAGTTGGAATCCGATTTGAGATTACAAGTTAGTAGTAACATGAACCCGATTATCAATAATTTAGTTGCAAAAAAGCAACTCCAACCTTCACATTAAAGTATTATTTATAAAAAAGTTTGTTTCTTAATTATAGTATAAAAATAAATAGTCCGAAATTTATTGCTGTTTTTAGAGTTACGTACCCAAAGGGTAAAAACGGGACCCTATTACTAAGAATTCGCTCTCCGTCCGTCTGTCACCAGGCTGTATTTCATGAACCGTGATAGCTAGACAGTTGAAATTTTCACAGATGATGTATTTCTGTTTCCGCTATAACAACAAATACAAAAAATTAGAAAAAGTGAAAAAATAAAAGCGGTTTCCTACAAAAAACGTGTTTTTTTGAAACATGAAGAAACTAGCGCCATTTAGTATGATGGTACGGAACCCTATGTGTGCGTTTTTGACTCGCACTTGGCCGTTTTTTTTTACTAAGGGGTCCTTGATATTTGTGCTTTATTTTCTATGTCCATGGCTGAAAAAAATTAGGAAACGCTGCCCTTCATCATCATATCAGCCGAAGGACGTCCACTGCTAGACATAGGCCTCCCCCAAGGATTTCCACGACAACCGGTTCTGCGCTGCCCGCATCCAGCGGCTTCCCGCGACCTTCACCAGGTCATCGGTCCACCGAGTGGAAGGCCGGAGTTTTCTTTACTGCCCCAACGGCCATCTGTTCTACCAGCAATGTGCCCCGCCCACTGCCACTTAAGTTTAGCAATTCTGAGAGCTATGTCGGTTACATTGCTTCTTCTACGGATCTCTTATCTATAATAAATTAATATTCGGTACCTAATTATATCAGCCATTCGATACAGTACGTATTGAAAAATACAAACTACATAGATAACCTACCTTCATAAAAGTAAACGTTCATTCAAAAACTTTTGTGTATAATTTTAGTAGGTTTGTACTATCTAATAGATAGTCGAAGAGCAATTCCGATAACATTAATTTGAATAATTGAGGCTTACGGTGAAATTTTAAATCAAATGCTGTACCGTTTTGTATTCATTTTCATCTCACGTGATTTATTACAAAATTAGAAAGTATTAAAATAAAAGAGTAAATTAACTTTTACTTACAAAAATTTTAACCGCCTCCGTGGCGTAGTGGTTAAGTCCATTAGCTTCACATCAGAAGGTCGCGGGTTCAATTCCCGGCGGAGTCCAAACTTGTATGACTCGGTTTGGTTGGTGGAAGGGCATTTTCTAAGCCCGCCTGGCTAGCTACCACGATCTTATCTAAGTCTTGCCTCTACGTATCAATGTTAACAACATTGATGTGTTCCGGCTTGAAGATAAGATAGCCGGTTCCCCATTGCGTTGAGGAATCCTGGTAAGCCCGCCTCCATCTTCGGTATCAACGACACTTACCATCAGGTGAGATGATGTCAAGGGCTTACTAATTGTGGATTTAAAAAAATGATGAAACTATACAAGTAAAAACTTATCTGCATGTGTGTATGTATAATTTGTTAGGCTAATTATCAGTTTTGAGATATAACTGCTTAAAGTAAACAAATTTTAAAATGAAATAAATAATATCCCAAATAAAAGGTTCAATCTCAGAAGGACCGAAACGTTGAAATGGAAAGTAACGATAGTACACAGTACCGACCGAGATACAGTAAGTACTAACGAACAAGTAGGAAATGGAAAAGTCAGCACTATCAGCTATCCTCTGAGGGCTCGGTCGTACTCGGTCATGAATCTTTGCCGTACACGCGACCGGCTGATAACTGCACGTGCCCATAGCAAGTGCGCGTCTGTGAAAAGAACTCGAAAATGATTTTAAAATTTTCTTATTTTTGACCCTGCAAAATCTACCATTATCCTCGGTCCGTATTCATCATATCAGCCGAAAGAAGTCCACTGCTAGACGAAGGGCAGGATTTTCGCGACGACCGATCCTGCGCTGCCCGCATTCCAGCGGTTTCCCGCGACCTTCACCAAGTCGTCGGTCCACCGTGTGGAAGGCGTGCCTACGCTACGTCTTCCGGTGCGCGGTCACCAGTCGAGAACTTTACTTTTTCAACGGCCATCTGTTCTACGAGCTATGTGCCGTATTACTTACTTTAGATAGTCCACTGCTAGATATAGTTATTCATGCCATTTGTACATTTAGTTTGTAAGCAACTGTTTACCTCAACTGTGTGTGTACAATAAATATATAAATATATGTTAACAACCCAGCACCCATTAACGTCCCCACTGCTGGGGCACGGGCCTCTTCCCAAACATAGGGAGGTTAGAGCATACTCTACAGATGGGGGCCAATTACGGGTTGGTTGTAGAGCTGGCAGCAATTTAGCAAACCGCCTATAAGGCATCTGACACGCCTTAAAGACTGCCATCTATAGGTAGTGATAGCAACCGGCACCAACGGCTTGACGTGACTTGCGAAACATGTGATTGGTCGATAAAATGCTACTAACAGTCACAGCAATACCGGTAATCATCGTGCTTATCCAACCCCGTAAATCACACTATGCTACGACCGCTTGACATAGGCCTCCTCCATAGCGCGCTACTTGACCATCGTCAAGCCGTCGCCAGAACCTTGCGAAGACCACGACTCCACCTATGATCTAGCCGCGCGCGGGCGTCATAGATACATAAACTGTAGATCTGCAGATCATTCGCTTCATTGCCTAAACGCAGTCCACTCTCCAGAACCTGCGTTTATGAAATGTTGGTTATGTCCGGATATGAAAAATGTGTCCGGCGCGATTTTAGTTATTTTAGGTGTCAGTTAAAAACCTTCTTATTAGATTCTATCCTGCCTGCATAGGCAGCTCTCGCAATGGCACGTTCTGTAACTTTACGGGGAGATCATAACAATCATCATCTTATAAATATCATCGAGACTAATCAAGGGATCCGAACTATCTTCCAGAACTAAATTTCTTACTTCAGCGACCCAAATAGGATCTTGGCCTTCGACACCAAGTCACGTCACTACCTTCTGTCCTGCACCACTTCGTGCCAATCGGCTCTTTGGCGGGCCTTCAGGTACTTTTAGGGGAAGGGGGGGCAAGACGGGGTAGCGGGCAAGACGGGGTACCCATGTTAGTAGGCAAACTAATAAACCAATCACGATCATTCTATCGCGTGACGCAGCGCGGCCATGATGGCTTCTAGTTGGCAGTGCGACTGAGCGGCGAAACTACGTGCTTTAATTGTTTTCCGAAAAAATATATTTTTTGGCAGTTTGCTTGTTATTTTTGTACCGCAGTTAAGTCGTGTTTCTTCCTTGAATAACAACTATTCAAACTGAGTGCTAAGTTATTCCCGTGTGCCAATGATTACGCCAACAGGTAAGAACTTGTTTACATCTGTACTTTGTAGTGTTATTTTTTAAGACATTTTTAGACTGAAATAGGCATGAAGGGGCAAGATGGGGTATGAGGGTATCCCATCTTAGCCTCCAAGTTTTTGTCTGCATTTTTTTATTATAATTATATAAATACGTAACATTTTATGTTTTTCGGGTGTATGTGTGTATTGTGATGAACTTCCTCAAGTATAAATTCTGTAATTTTGGAGTAGGAAGTTTACTTTTCTGTTTACGTGTTATAATTTTAAAATATTTTTTGTTATAGAATGGTGAAAAATTATAAAAGAAAGACGGACAGAGGAAGTTGGTCTGAAGAGAGTATGCAGAATGCGGTAAAATCTGTGATAGAAGGGAAAATGGGATATAAGCTAGCTGCAAGAACGTTTTCTGTGCCTCAGACAACTCTGGAAAGAAAAGTGAAGGTATTTCGTGTAAGCTTACTAGACAATGAGTCTACTTCGAAACCACTGAAGGTCCAGTTAGGCCCAAAGGTGCAAGTTTTTTCTGCCGACGAAGAGCAAGAATTGAGCAAAAAGTAAATACAGAAATAGACAAACGGCCATGTACTCCACAACAATCGGTATTTTCTGTTATTAGCCCCCAAACAATTAATGCCCCATCCAGCAACACGAAAAACTTCTCGCACAACAAGAAAACGTGGAAAAACTGCTATCATTACTTCATCTCCCTTTAAAAATGAACTGGAAGAGACTATAAAAAGAAAAAAGCTTGAAGAGGAAAATAAAAAGAAAAGAGATGAGGGATCTAAAGAAAACTTTGAAAACAGCAATTAAAAAGAAGAGAGTGACAAAAAAAAATGTCCAAGACCTCAACGGCAAGAGAGAAAAGCGACAGTGATGTTGAAAATACTCCTTGTCCGTACTGCAGTGGTCGTTAATTGGATTCAAACGAAGGTTGGGCTGCTTGTGCAGCATGCGGCAAATGGGCAAAAGGATGAGGATGAAGATTCAACCTTTACGTGCGAATTTTGTGAGCAATAATGGGTTAATTTTAGCATACCCCATCTTGCCCCAAGGGGTACCCCATCTTGCCCTCCCTAGGGGGCAAGATGGGGTGATACGCCTTTTTTACTTATTGATTTTTTATTTCTTTATTATAATACATAAGTTCCTAAAAGTACTTAAATACGAAAGACTGATTACCAAGGAACATTATTAAAATAAACCAGATCTCATGAGTCAAATATTGTCAGTTTTATTACTCCGCAAACGTTAAGGACCCCATCTTGCCCCCCCTTCCCCTACACTTCGTTTGACGAAGTCCGTCATTTCAGTAGTACCTGGGGCGTCTAACAGGGCTTTTCCTGGTTGGTCGTTCCTTGTACGATCTCTTTGCAGCACGGTCATCTTCCATCCTCTCTGGGTGGTACTTAACTACTAGAAAACTCGTACTTACTAATTGAATTAAACTCTCTTCTAATATAAATAGAATTCACATATAAATGGAAACAAACCGCGAAGGGCTGTATCGGACAAGCTTTCTACAACCATTTCCGCGGATATCTGTCTCCAACAGAAATATAAATCAGTTTGTGTTGTAAACGCGAGTAATTTGTGCAGCGTCGTGTTCAGAGAAAGTGAGTTCCCTTCAGATTTTACATCAATTATCTAACGGTGAAATATTATAGAAGAATATTTTAGTTGTTATAAATCAGTTACCGAAGAACAAGTAAAAGGCGTAATCGTAATATTCCATTTTCAAAATTCACAAGAAATAACCGGACCGACGACGACCTGGTGAAAATCACGGGAAGCCGATGGATGCGGGGAGCGCAGAACCGGTTGTCGTGGAAATCCTTGGGGGAGGCCTTTGTCCAGCAGTGGACGTTTTTCGGCTGATGTGATGATAATGATGATGATGAACAGTCAACCTAATATAGATACTGCACTGCCGCTGCAGCGCCTCGCTGGGTTTTCAAACATTAGCTTAATGAAAAATCTGTGCATCTATCCAACCGATTTGCTCAATATAAATAAATATAGTTAAAAAAAACCTAAACAACACGCTTTTAAAGCACAGAGCACAAAGCGCCCCACGCTATATTTGAACTATATTTATTTTTAGTTTTTTAAGTTGATGTGCATTAAATCCTGGCGATCCTGATAAGGATAATGAGATAAATTTATGAAATTATTGTATTGTCACTAATAATTAATATATGTACAAAGTTTGAATTAAATCTGTCCGTTTAAATCGAGTGCAAAAAAAGCGTGATAATAAATCAAATCTATTGGATAGAACGGCCGGACGGACTCTTATTAGATTTGATAAAGAGTGCGCGGCGCGCGAGCTGCAGCGGCTCGCGCACCACGCATTAGAATTCATTTTTTTTTACTATACCTATAAGATAATCCTTCAAAGCTTATCGATAGATAAGCGTCGGTGTCTCAACCGGTAACGACTCGGTCCATCTAACCAGAGGTACCGGGTTCAAATCTGGACGGCCAATGTACCAATGAGTTTTTCAAAAAAACCTACGTACATACTTACCGATTGCTTTAACGGTGAAGGAAAACATCGTGAGGAAACCTGCACACGCCTGCGAAGAAACTCGAAGGTTGTGTGTGAAGTCGACCAACCCGCACTGGGCCCGCGTGGTCGACTAAGGCCTAATCGCCTTGATTCAGGGTAGGCTCGAGCCCCTCGGTGGGGACGTATATGAGCTGTAATGATGATACAAAACCTATCACTAAATATAGAAATTATTAATTATTTTTTTTGTGACTAAATTGAAAATCAGTAACTTATAAGTAGTAATTTACAAATAAATAATTTACCACACGCTATTTCCTGTTAAGCCAATGTTCAGTTACATAAGTACACACTTGTAGTTATATACGTAATGTGTACCTAAAAATCATATCGGTAAGTACATATTGAACTTTTAAATGTCATAAAATGTTCAAACTACGTAATATAGGTACTTATTTAGTAATTAGCGCTGTAATTTGCATAGCTTATAGCTTTTCAATAAGCTTGCGGCCAAGTCAATGATCCCACCAGTAAGAGTGAATTAAATAACGTCAGTAACGACTAAAATAAAAGAAAGTAAAATTTATTTTTCTACAATTTTTAATGACGATTAATTTTTGATCTATTTAGATTTGCTGAGTAAATAAATAAATATATAGGGACAAATCACACATTGTTACATGGTCCCAAAATAGGATTCCCTGTAGGTTCTATGGGAACCAGAGACTGATACATACTTTTATAAACACAGAAAAAAAAGATAAAAGACCCAAAAAATAACACTCAAACACAGAGCAGTCAAACGACATTTGGTCCGACAGAAAGCTGACCATTACGGGACTAAACATCAATTAGTATGATAAATTAATCTTAGCTTAAAAAGTCCTAAATTTTTGCGAAGATCGGTGCGTGGAAATAATAAATAAAAAAACCCGGCCAAGTGCGAGTCACAACCACACACATAGGGTTCCGTACCATCATACTAGATGGCGCTAGTTTCTTCATGTTTAAAAAAACATGTTTTTTTGTATGGAGACCCCCCTTATTTTTTTACTTTTTCTAATTTTTAATATTTGTTGTTACGGCGGCAACAGAAATACATTATCTGTGAAAATTTCAGCTGTCTAGCTATCACGGTTCATGAAATAAAGCCTGGTGACAGACGGACAGCGGAGGCTTAGTAATAGGGTATTTTACCCTTTGGCTACGGAACCCTAAAAAGAATCATGACAATCGGTCACGATGTTCGAAGATATCACGTAACAAACATAGAAAAAAAGCAACATACCTACACTCGAATTGAGAACCTCCCCCTTTAGGAAGCTTCTTTTTTGGAAGTCGGTTGAAAATTAAGTAAACAGTTTTAACTTTTAAGAGTACCCTCCAAATTAGTTAGGTATTCGATGATAGGAAATACCAAAATTCTTGCACAAATACTATTTTATTTAGGAACCTTACTTTTAAGGTCTTGAACCAATTAGGTGATAGCGTAGGTACACTTGCCTTTAAAATAATTACTCAATTCAAGTACCAATAACACTCAAATTGTCGTGGGAAACGTAGCAATTGCGTTAAATTCCGATAATCACGGTCGCAGCGAGCCGCACTGAACTCGGATAAATGTTCTGTTACCGCCATTGTCCATACTAAATTGTAACATTTAGAACGGGAGTCGAAAGGAAAATTGTACTCACTTTCAATAGAACAAAATAGTTCTGTTCTCACGATGTTACCTCGAATTACGAGTGCTTAATTGTTGGACAAATTATTGGAATCGGTTTTGAAACAAAATACACCGAATTAAGTATAATCAATTTCGAAGCAGGATATAATAAATTAATAAGCCATGTAGGTATATATTTTACCCGACCGCCCAAAAAGAGGTTAAGTGGGAATGTCGGTTTCTTTGGGTGAGATTGTAGATTAAACTTCAGTATCTTCAAACGGCTGAACAGATTTTGTTAAATCCAATGACTTATATATTACTAAATCATAGCTATTATGACATTCTCGATCAAGTCACGGTTTACACAAAAAATACTATATCAAAATCGGTTCATCCGTTTGGACGCTACGATGCCACAGACAGACACACATATACCCAAGTTAAACTTATAACACCCCTCTTTTTGCGTCGGGGGTAACTATAAGTAATCTGTGGTTAAAACAAAAGATTTAGCCATGTAAGCTTTATGAAGAGCAATACTAAAATTTCTTGGAATGGTGGTATCATCGTCTAAAGCTATTTTTTTAACATCGTATACGAAAGTCCGAGATATTTATTCTTCTTGTTAGAGCTATATGCGTATGAGTAAGCCAATTAACATGTTATAATATAAGATACTTTCTCGGTCTCGCTGCACCTCTATAAATCAAGTCACTCTATGTAAAAGGCTGAGGAAGACAAGCTACAACAAGTATTAAGTATATCTGCCTTCAATTTATTGCATGGCTAAAATATTATTTAAATGTTTAACGTTCTCGTATTAAATTTTATTTTATAACCGATACATCTTCATAACAGCACGATGCAATGCAACGGTGCATCTACGTGGTCGTCGTCGGTTGTGGTTTATACGCTAGGAACCTGACCGCGGTGTCATAATCATATCTATCAGCTAATATACGTCCCCACCGAGGGGCTCGATCCGACCCTGAATTGGGACGATGCCATAAAAATATCTAATTATTAGAGGTAATCATAATCATGAACTTTATTGATAACAAATTGTTACAGCAATAACAAGTTGTAAATGTAAGGCAAAACTGTATGTTTTATTTAGCTTATTGGTGTAAGAGTTGTTATTCCAATAAATAAGTTCTTCGTATTCTATAGGTACCTAGTATGTTTGAATCATCCCCCAAATCCCTAAACTTGTGTGCCCTAAACAAGCCCGGATTGGCCATATGGGCAAATCGGGCAAATGCCCGATGGGCCGGATGCCCGATGGGCCGATGTGGCCGATTGGCGGTCTTTTTTTTTTGGTATTTAAAAAAAGATCGCAATACATCGATTAGAATAACGTCTTCTATCGTCAAGTCGAGTACCTAATTCAATTTACGTTATTTTGTTTGGCTCTATCTCTAGTAATAATAGTGCTTGCTTTTTCTAAGACATAGGCTGGGCAAGACTTACATACACACACACGCAGGAACAGAAATACTATAAGACGGAAATGCTAAAAGGCTCTCAACTATTGGAGAAACATACGTTGGTGGTCTAAAGATAGAGCAGAAAATTTTTGGTTCATTCTCAAACTTTAATTCGGCTTCATATATAACGCTATTAATAACTTTGGCCAAAATACAGCAAAATTTAAAATTTAAACCAGAAGTCCGTGTGAATGTGAAAGCATACTTAGAATCATTGTGCAAATACGAAACAGTGATCACAGCCAAAAACTTCTTAAGAATATTTGAAGTTACTACACTTCTCTCAAAGTATCTGCAGCCAACCTTGGGTTTAGATATATTAAACGCTTATCATATGGTGTCAGAATCTTGTTCGGAACTGAAAAAAATAGTTATTTTGATGCAGTACAGAAAGCTACAGATGATTTTGTTTCTTGGGTCAATGAAGCGCTTAACAAATTTGAAGACTGATGTAAAAGTCCAATCCAAATTGCCTGAAAAAAGGCTTAGGAAAAGGAAATTAATGCCACGTGAGATGGCGCAGGATGAAGTTCTCTCTGATGTACTCCATGCATACAAGTTCAATGTTCATAACATTATTTTTGACATAGTTACGCAAAGCATGGATCGCCGCTTTCTAACAAATGGAAAACTATACGCTGATTGATATCTCGTGTTTACATCCAAAACGTTTCCTTGACGTACGTTATAACAAACTTCAATCCGGTTTATTAAAATTTGATAAGACAGCTACAGGTGCAAATTTGCAGATTGAATTTGGCATTGCATTGGGATTTGGGATAAACTTAAAATCACTGAATTAGAAGATAATAAAATATTCATGGAAGGGAATAAAAGTGAAGAAGGTCAAGAAGGTAACGGTAAAATGCCTTTACAAATAGAAAACCAGAAGAAGAAAGATCTGTACCATGTATGACACGCCGTACATGCAAAAATTGCGCCATTTGCTGCTAAAAAAATTTTGCATAGATACAAATTGATATACAATCTATCGACCAACGCCTACAATTTAGTCGGTCTAGCGTTCAAATATCTTCTAACGTTATCACTGAGTCAAAGTGCCTGTGAAAGATCCTTTTCTACACTATATTTTATCAAAAATCTCATGAGAGTACCTCATCCTCTGATAATTTAAATTATTTTATGATAATGGCGGTAGAAGAGGATCTATTGATGAACTTAGATAGCGACGAAATAATAATTGATAAAGTAGCCTAGAGTAGTGAGTTTCTTCGGAAGTCATTGACTAATGACTATTTAATTCTTAAAATTGAAAATATATAATTCAAAATTTACAGTAGTAGTTTTCCTTTTTCTTGAGATTGGATGGCCGACCGTCTATAAAATGCCCGGGCCGATTTCGGGTCCCAGTCCGGGCCTGGCCCTAAACAATCAAAGATACTTTTGTGAACCCTGTATTCAAGCTTATGAAAATGAAAATTGTTTATTGGTTAACAATAATTATCAGCTTTTTAAGGCTGAGATCTCCTTTTAGGTAAAAAAATACCTGTGTTAGGAAATCTCACTCTTCCATTGCTTAGTTTATGGTATATATAATTATTGGCAAATAACAGAGTCTAGGTAAACTGAAGTAAGTAGTTATAAAGACTAAAGATTAAGCTTCTTATATCTGTTTGAATCATCCCCAAATCTCTAAACTTGTCTATGCCCTAAATAGCCAAATTAAAATGAAATTTTCTGCGAATGTATGGATGTATGTTTGTTACTCATTCACGCAAAAACTACTGAACGGATCTGGCCAAAACTTGTCAGGTAGACAGATTAGGGCCTGGATTAACACAAAGGCTAAAGGTACTGCGCACCCTCGAGAAGTCATAGAACGTTGTCCATGCGGGAAAAGCCGCGGGAAACAGCTAGTTTAAAATAAAGTAACAATAGAAGAATCTGTCAACACATACAGGTTTAACAAAATTGGTGTAGGACCCGTTAACTCGGGGTTCCGCTCATCATACTGAACAAATTTTCCAAAGGAACCCACAATCAATTCTCAATAAAACAATTTGGACCCTCCGTACAGAATTGTACGAAATTGGTGATTCATCTGATCGATTTGTATGAAGTTAAAATACTTTTTTTGCGATTTCAGCAAAGTCATAGAACAAAAGTTAAGGTTAAGGACTAGTAGCCCTATTGAATGGGATCTATGCCAATTTTGCTACATCTGTATATCCCTATGTTTGTTATGTTAGCACCAATAAAGTAGGTAGGTTTCAACTTATTATTAGGCAGTTCCTTAATAAGTAAATGAGGACGTCCATAATCGAAATTTAATACTAACATTATATTCTTATACCTCATGTCAAGTGATCAAGGCACGCCCAGTGTTCATCAGCGGTTCGCAGCCAGAGTGTCAACAAACAGATAAATATTCGATGATCATCCATGGTAGTGTAAGTAAAGATAGCAGTGATTGCTTTATAATACGTTTTGATATGATCTATTGTTTTCGAACGACGAAAAATAGGTTTGTTTATAAACGAAAAGCAACCGACGAAATTTGGAAAAAATAATGCTATAGGTACCTATATAAAACAGAATAATGTTATAAAAATAACTTATCCAATTTAATTAAATTAAAAAAAAATACCATAGCATAAAATATTAGCGCTCTTTTTGGCAGACGTGTACAAATGTCCTATGTCACTCACGGGATTAAGACGAATCGAACAACACCTAGCACTCCAAAATCCATCAAGCCGTTTAGGGACCAAAGAAACAGATATATACATACATACATACACCCGATAAACATAAGCGATCCTAGCCTAGACTTGATACCGTGTACTTACTTTGTAGTACTTATTGCAATAATTATGCGTAGATTATTATAAGAAAACGGGCGTTATCATTTGGGTACCTAGTAGCTACCCTCGTAAGATAAAATAATTAGTTAATTAACACAATCGACGGTAATCACTGACTGACTGACTCTATAACGCTTACAACTTTACAACAATAGGTATATGTTTACCACCATTTAATTTCTAATAGTCTAATGCTACTTTGAGAATAAATTTTGTTTTCAATATATTATTCTTAATATTAATTTTCATCTTAACTTTTTTATACAATCGGCAATTTCATATGTTAAGACCTAATATTACTTTTAATTACTCATTCCTCCTTTTATTTTATTATGCCCTACAAAATAGGCAAACAGGTAGGATATACCTATTTTCGGGAAATCCTTGGGGGAGGCTTTTGTCGAGCAGTGGACGTCTTTCGGCTGATATGATGATAATGATAATGACACGTATTTGACCCAATAAACATTAACTTTGCTAGTACATAGTTTTTATTCTTTGATTTTGCTAAAATTTTACTTTGAATGTGGGGAAGGTAGTTGAGAAAAAAAAATAAGTCGTGCTTTCAATTTCTTATGTCCTAACAGTTACCGTATTTGTATGTTGTATCATGAAATTGAGTTGAATGTAAGTTTATATAAAAGTGTTAATAAAATGGCCAAGTATGAGTCAGACATGCGCACCGAGGGTTCCGTATTATACCACTACACCAATCACATCGAGAACAACAATGATACCTATTCATCTATACATATAATAAAACTGTATCGGGCCGTGTCTGCACATCAAATATTTTTGGAAAATAATAACTGTGGTAGAAGAAATGAATTTGTAAGATTTTTTGTTTTTGCTTTATCGTAAAAATGGTAATACATAAAACGTCAAACTTGGTATGATAATAGTGTAGTAACACTAAAAGTAAAACATCTAATAGTATAAATCGGCCAAGTGTGATTCGGACTCCCGTTAAGTTTCCCGAAATGAATAAAAGAAAAAACATTGTTACTGTCGCGCTCGTTGATGTCTTTTGCATGAATCTCTAATAAAATAATTGGAAACGCAATTTTGCATTATTATTTTTGGTTTTTTGTTAATGTTGTAAAAAAAGTAATTTACCGATTTTGTTTATGAGATCAATTTTGTTATATAAAAGTTATATATAAGTGTATATGAGACCAACTTGGCAGCATACCCTATGAAACAAAAAAGAATCATGAAAATCGGTCTACAATCTGCGAAGATATCGCGCAACAAACATACAAAAAAACATACAGTCGAACTGAGAACCTCCTTGTTGGAAGTCGGTTGAAAGTAAGTCAATTATTCTTTATATTAAAATTAAAACTAGCTGTACCCGCGACTTCGTCCGCGTGGAGGTTTTGAATTTTCCCAAGGGAACTCTTGAATTTTCTGGTAAAAAAAGTATTCTATATGTTAACCCGGGCTATAAGGAACCACCATACAAAATTTCATCATATACGACCTGGTAAAAGTTGTTGTTTTGGCCTCTATATCGTTAATCACTAACGATATAGAGGCCAGAACAACAACTTTTGGAATTTTTGTCTCTCTGTATGTTCGCGCATCACGCAAAAACTACGAGGTCGTATACGATGAAATTTAGTATGGTGGTTCCTTATAGCTGGGGTTAACATATAGAATACTTTTTATCTTATTTTATTACCATTTTTACGATAATGCAAAAACAAAAAACCTTACAAGTTCATTTTTTGTATAGGGCTCCCTATTTTTTGACCCCCGACAGAAAAAGAGGAACGTTATAAATTTAACGTGTGCATCTATGTGTTTGTCTGTGGCAACGTAGCGCCCAATCGAATGAACCGATTTTGACCGTTTCTTTTTTGTTTGAAAGGTATCGAGAGTATTCTTAGCTGTAAGTTTTTAAAACTGTACTAACCCATGTAACTATGAATTTCTTATGATTTGAAATAAAAATTATTCTATTCTATTCTATTCTTAGCTATATAACAATTTGAAGATCATCAGCTCTGTCCTAGCTGATAAAAGGATGTGAGCAACTTCGACAGGTCTAATCGATTCGAAAGATTTCCTGTTACATGAATGATTTCAATGGTCTTGATCGTTATCAGAATCTTGACCTGATGCTGCAGCTTGGTGTTTTTATTATTTGTTTAGCAATCTGCCATATTAAAGTTATTTTGTGAAAATTTAAAGATTACATCTTTTAAAGGTCGAATACACAGATGGTCATGGGGTCCTTTTAACACCCTTTGGTACGAAACCCTAAAATAAACCTTACAAGATATTCACAATGGTTATACACCAGTTTTACGGGTAACTTTACATTGCCTCCACAGCTTATCGATGTAAAATATATACATAGCCGAATTCGAGTATTGCAACCAACGATCGTGTTCTAATATGCTAGTTTTCGTAATAAGTACATAGAGATAAATTACACACCTTGTCTTGTCTACACAGATTAACACTATATCCGTCGCGCTATTGTTATTTTGACAACGAATAAACAAACACTAGTAATTCATTATTCTTTACAAACACTAACATCAAAGAACACTGAAAACCTACTAACATTATTTAATAAACACGTTACGATCGCCATACAACTATTAAATTGGTCATGCGCATGTAAGCTAACTGCACACAAAACACTAATAACAATTTATTAAAAAGTACAATGTTCTTTTAAGCTTTACATGGTAGTTACCTATAAGATAAGAAATCAATTTCGCTCATAGGTATTTACATATTACGAACTAACTCGCTGCAGCTCTCTGTAGCGAAACGTTACAAAAACTCGTAGAACTTCCTATAAACTACCATAAATAAGCAACTATTGGAGTTCGTTTTCTATGCATAACGCAAGTACTGTACATGAAAACTAACTCTTCAGAGCAATGACTTATATATTACTCAGAATAATTTTTCGTTAAAATATATATATATTTTGTTAACGGTAAAATGATCTTAACGAAGAGGGTAGACTAAACACAAAAACTCAACTATTTAGCATCACCTAGAGAACCCTTAAATCGGAATTTGTTTTCCTAACATTATAAAAATAATAAACATCAAATCACTTACCAGAAGCGGTCCAACACTCAGGACACTCCTGGCAGAGCGTCGCCCAGTCGAAGGCGAGGTCCTCGAAGCTCGCCATGGCTACTCCCACTTACAGAGCTAGTCCACTTCGCAACATACTACCTAGTTATTCCACTAACAATTCACCTTCCACATGTTTCTTGACAGCTAAAACTGTTAGAGCGTTCACAGGATGTCTTTAATTCATCGCACACGATCAGGTGTTATGGTATGCGGTGCGGTCGGTCGGTGTGGGTGCACGCGGTCGCACACACAAGCGTCCAACGGAGCACTGCGCTGTCGTGTCGCCGCTGGCTGCCTGCGTCCGCGCACGCTCTCAGCAGCCCCTGGATGTCGCTCGGAACAGGTTCCCTGGCCATCGAGTCGAGTCCAAGCTCCGGAGCGTTAGCACGATCCAACTCTTTCGATTTCAATGAACCATTAACGTTCTTTTCCACGTCTGGTGTGTCACCTTATCAACACTACATCACGTAATTGCAGTCGCATCAACTATCTGTTCCACGTACAATAGAACCGTTTGCAATTGATATAAATCGTACCGGATTGCGAAACCGATTGCGAAATTTTGAGCTTAATCAGTATTTTGGCATCTCAGCGCGAATAGCAGAAAGGCGTTATTTTTTTATGGGCGAACAATATTTTCTAACACACGTCTACTAAACAAATTCATGTCACGTAGCGCGGCCGTTACCCGGCGACCTCAAGCGAGCCCACGCATAGATTCCAATGTAAAAACAAGCCACAAGTCTCTTTCGACGCCGCCGAGTCCTTTGTCCATTTGTTTTATGTCAAACAAACCACGGCATAGCTACGACGACGTACAAAATGTATTCCTATCCTATCCACCTTAGTGCATTGTTAATTTTATCACCACATTCCAAGTGTCAAAGGCATAAACTTAAAAGCCTTCTAAAGTTCTGAGGAACGCATATTCTCAAGGAAATGATCAGAAGCTTTCAACACCTGTCTCCAGAACTCATTAAAGGTAATATAACTCTTATTATGTCACAACCTTGTATGTAAGACCTTTAGATACTAGGTAATGTATATTCTGAGAGTAATTTTAAATCAAACACGGGTAATTTAATTTGACCTAAGGGTACACGCAAACGCAATGCAAGCTCAAATATAAACATGATTAATGCATTTTAGATAACTTCGTTTTATCCCCAAATGAGTCTCATTTTCGGTTGCAAAATTCACACTAGAGTCTTTGTTATGTATGTATGACATAGTGCGATGAGTATCATGTTACCTACGTTACCAAAAAGTACACAACTGAGAATAAATCTGACAGTCACATTGTAAATTAGAATACATGTTATAACGCTTACTTAATTCTTTTGCACACTGGTGCTATAATTGCGATGTCGTTTCGTTTTGTTACTAAAGCAGAAAGCGGCAAGAAGAGCATTACTTTTTCGAGTTTACAATTCAAATCTTTTTAACGATGGCCTTAGTTAGACATTCAAGACTGAAAATATGAGACAAATCTTGAGTAACACTTGCTAACTCGTCCTTGAACTGCGAAGCATTTTTAACATTACGAACATAAGATGCAATATACAGGACGTGAAAAACATGCAAGCTACTGGTAATAACTTGTGTTTAATAAATAACGCTGACTAGACTATTTGTAGGAATATGAAAGTGAAGTCGAAATAAAAGTATAACTGAGCGGAGGTCTTTCTGGAAAACTGTCTCAGATTTGGATCTACTGCCGTCCAATAGCAACTTCCACAGAGCCGCAAACCAGTCCAGTAAAAAAAGAAAACAAATGAAAATACCAAGGAGCACGTATTGTTGAGGTAAACAAGGCACTGCTGGCTATTTCGAGTGTACTAGACTAGGAGTACGTTAGACATAATATATTGACCGACCTGGCGCGTTTACTGCTATTTTCGATTAAACAATAATAATTCTCTTTTCTAATGTTTGTTTTTTTTATCCACTTTCACACCTAAACGGCTGAATGGATTTGGATGAAATTAGGTAGGTAGTTAGATCAAGCACTGGAAATGGTATTTTGTATCCCGGAAAAATGCATGATTCTGTAGGGCAGGTAGTTATTATTGTAGTGAATTTGTTCCATGCGTAAGCGGCTAGAGCGGCTTTGGATGAAATTTCGTACCTAGGTAGATAGATAACACAGAGGCATTTTTTTATGCCAGAAAATTGCGTGGTTCCTGTAGGATAGCGCTATACGTATCTATAGAGTAAAGTAAAAGATGAGAATCATCTGTCGTGAAAGGCGGATACCAACATAGGATACATTTTTATCTCGGAGAAAGGGATAGTTCCTCAGGGATCTGAGAAACACTTAATTCCAAGCTGGAGAGCCACTTCCAGCTCGCGCAACGTGCACCCTCAATTATATGATAAAGATGATATCCAATCCACGCGGGAGAGACGCCGCAGGCAAAAGCTAGTATATATAAGAATGAGAATATTAATCGAGTAAATTGATTTCACAAGTGGATCATATCAGCTCATATAAGTCCCCACCGAGGGGCTCGAGCCTACCATGAATTAGGGCGATCGTGCCTTCATCGACAACGCCGGCCTAGTGCGGGTTGGTCGACTTCACACACAACCTTCAAGTTTCTTTGCAGGCGTGTCCTTCACCGTGAGAGCGTCGGATAAATGTACATATGAATTCGAAAACACATTAGTACTTGCCAGGATTCCAACCACGACCTCCCGGAAAGGAGTTAGCGGCTCTAACCGTTACGCCACCGACGTTTGTATTATGTAATAAATTTAATGTAACTAAAATTTTAAAGCGACATTATTATAAAATTATACATATAAAATTATTCAAATTTTACCAATAAATTATTTGTCTTTGTATTATTTCAGCTTTATATCATATCAGCCAAAAGACGTCCACTGCCGGACAAAGGCCTCCCATAAAGATTTCTACAACGGCGCTGCATGTATCCAGCGGCTTCACACCAACATTCAGCACCAGGTCGTCGGTCCACCGAGTGGGAGGCCTGCCTACGCTGCGTGCTCCGATGCAAGGTCGCCACTCGATAAGTTTATTTGCCCAACGGCCATCTGTTCTGCAAACAATGCCCCCCTGCTACTTAATTTAAGCGTTTTTGTGAGCTAAGTATATCGGTTTCCTTGGTTCTCTTACGAATCACCTCATTTATGATTCGATCACGCAGGGAAACTCCTCCTTCGCTCCTCGCTTGTCCTATGTACAGATAAGCTTAACCCTTTATAAGGCACTATCTTTCGCCCGCGGCTTCGCTCGCGTGAACATAGTTTCTGTGTGTCTTCGAGGGTGCTCGCGCGCATGGAAATTGAGTTTTCTCTAGATCCCTCGGGAACTATGTCGGACTATGCTAATTAGAAGTCTGCGCACTTTCCAAAATAGCACGTCAATCCTTCGCTTCATTGCGACGTGACAGAAATTACCAAAAAAAAGGGTTAACAGCTATCACATGGGAAACACTTAAAAAATTGGGATAAAAATAGTCTATATATTAAACCATGTCCCAATCTGCCTACCTACCAAATTTCATTCAGATCCGTTTAGCTGTTTTGGCGTCATTGAAAAACAAACATCCAACTATCGAAACCTTTTTACATTTACTTACTTTTAAATTTATAATATTAATAGGATTATGCCTATTCAGTAGCATGAAAAAAACGACCAAATGCGAGTCAGACTAGCACACCGAGGGTTCCGTACCACCACACCTCTCCCACAACCACGACAATGATACGTATTCACATAACAAACAAAAGACATAAACGCGAGCGACAAGAATATGCTTTTTTTGTCATACAGTTCGGACTCTTTAGCGCGAGTACGACTCACACTTGACCTTTTTTTTTATTCAGAATTAATACTATAATCACAGCAAGTTCCATGCTTTGAATGTACCTATTACCGTTTTTACGATAGAGCTTAATAAAAAATACATCTAAAGACCTATAAAAAACACGTTTTTTGTATGAAAACCCCCTGACTTTTTCACTTTTTTAGCATTTGTTGTTATAGCGGCAATAGATATACACGTTCAGTGTAAATTTAAACTGTCTACGTATTACGGTTCTTGAAATACAGCCCGCTGACAGACGGACAGACAGCGGAGGCTTAGTAATAAGGACCCGTTGGTCAGCCGTTGGTTGTACGGAACCGTTGAAAGAATAAGTTCATTTTTGATTCCTATTTTAAGTGGTTTTAAGTGAACAACCTGCAAGCAAAGCAGGTATCGTGGTCAATCTGAATATATTACATCATTAAAGCCCATTTATGTAATTGATCAGATCACCTACTATGGTATCCAGTGCACTTGCATTACTGGGCGAGATAACTGGATGAAATAATTTTAAAAGCTTACCGATACGTGAAGGTTTACTTTCGTAAGTTCGCCCTTTTTTATGTCACGCATGAACACGTTTTTTAAAGCTTTTATTTAACTTGTACGTACTGGCTTGTACGTAATTACGTGTTTCTTTTTCCTAGTTAAGTCCACTGTTTATTATTGCAAAGGTTGACTGGTAGATATCCCTCTAAGGGATAAGTCCGCCTTTGTACTTAAGCTTTTTTTTAATTATTTTAAGTGTATATTTTGTACAATAAAGAGTTTACAAACTTGCAATGTTTGCATGTATGTATGTATGTATGTTAGTCTGTTTAGGTCAAATCTTGCAATCGATTTTAGAGCGACTTCCAGGTGTCGTCCGATTGAGCTGAAATTTGTTATGAAGCCGTATTCCCGTCTTTTTGGTATTTTGAAGTTGATCTGATGATGAAATTTGGAGGTGGAATCAGGATCCCAGAATCGTCTTTTATTTTTAATAAATCGTAGTAAATGCAGTCTAGTTGTTTGGAAATGGCGAAATATGTATAACAAATTGTAAGTTTTTTCTTGATAATAAATCATTTTCAGTTGGAATTCAACTCTTACATGAACTACACACGGTGATAAAATAAATAAAAAAATCTCGTAAGAACATGCTCTAATTCCAAAATGTATTTTAATGATAAAATGTTATGTTTACATGTTTGACAATTTCGAAACAAGTAGACTTTAGTGCGCTAGTCTTTTTTGAATTTGGAACCGTGTTTTTATATTCATTTGAACATTCGGGTTTTTTGGGCATAATGTACTTAACGGTTTTAGGCTTTTCGAAAATTATTCGTCAAACCCTGTTGCAAAGAGGGCTTAATATTACATAAAAATTGTATGACCTACTTGGTTTTAGAGGCATATCAACTCTGAACCAGAACCCGTACTTTCCTTGATAAGCTTCTTGATCTGCATTTTCCTTTATTGTCAGTAGGGGTGATTAGGTATGCAGTTACAATTTATTTATGGTCATTTAGCAGACCAGAGTGGTTAGTACCCCTTATTATAGGCAAAGATCATTTACAATTACAAATATTAAATTGTCAGTAACTCTTAGACTGTTACATATTTTAATGATATTTCAACTCGGTCTTGGCGAAAACGTGTTTATTACAGTTTTGAGGTGAAAATTTAATAAAAAAATGATTCATAGGGATGATGACTGCTAGTCATTTGAGTTACTTTTATTCATCTGTCAAAACCGACATTATATTCTATAAATGTTTAAAATACGTAGAAAAGACGTCATAGTTTTACAGCGTCATTTATGTACTCATTTTATGATTTTGATGAATTTATAATTTTCAAACTTCAACGATAACAAAACGATTAAGGTTTTTTAAAATTTCACGAGTGCAATTTAGTGCTCAATAGTTTATAATTTTATTTTTCATCAAAACTATTCGAAAAACGACGATTGGTTCCTCAATAAGTACGAACAAAATTCTTCTTTGTAGGGAGTTTTGTTTCTATCTTCTGATTGGTCGGCGTTCGTGCTCCGATACAAACGCGGTCCAATCAGAAGACGGTACGCTCAAACCAATGTCTATACATAGGTACATATTACTTTCTTTTTCTCATAGGTTGTGATGAAAAACTGTGAGTGTCACACGGGGCCAAAATATTTTATTCTCGGGCGTCGTATATTATTGAATTCCTCGCTAAGCTTAGGATTCTATACTATACTATAGAATCCTTAATCCTTCGCTTAGCTCAGAATTCTAACTAACGTCCTCGGAACAAAAAAATTACTTTGTCCCCTTGTTACACAAATAACTATTGATGCAATATCAATCCATATTCATTCATAGCTACATTGAGTTTGAATCGATCACAAAATGACTGACACCATTCTATTTTATGACATATTTGGAACTACGATCCTTAGTATTAAGGATAGCAGTCTATTCCGACTAAAGATTCTATTTATCTTTGATATACTTAGATACCGATGTGAAAGGCAAACCTGCAAACAAAACTCAATGCCACCGCACCGGACGCACATAACTTTAGATTCCTAATCAAAGTGACATTTACCGCTACAGACACCTGTTTGTTTGTTGATAAATAAATTTAGTTTATTTCCTTTTAAAAAATTTATACGTCCTGCATTGCTATGAAATGAAAATAACATCTTCATCTTGAACAAGTCCGGATTCATGAAAAGTGGAATGTAAAGATTTATTATCTAAGAAACGACCTAAGCTATTCGCAATGTTATAGAAAATTCTTATAGTAACCACAGTATTACGATATGCCTTACAGTAGCGCAACGCCTTTGATGTCGCACGATGCCGCCACGGCGTATGTACCTACTAGCAGTACTAGCCTGTAGCCAGCCTGCCAAACTCGCGGAGTTTGGCAGGCTGTGCCCCGCAAGTACCCTTCCGTTGCTCTGCGTAAGTACATTCGTTGCATTACTGTAAGCCGCTATATTGTAATACTGTTTAGTAACCGCCTCCGTGGCGTAATGGTTAGTCCATCAGCTTCACATCAGGAGGTCGCGGGTTCGATTCCCGGTCGAGTCTCTTCGTACGACTCAGTTTGGTTGGTGGAAGGGCATTTTCTAAGCCCGCCTGGCTAGCTACCATCATCTTATCTAAGTCTTACCGCCAAGAATCAATATTAACAGCATTGATGTGTTCTGGCTTGAAGATAAAATAGATAGCCAGTTCTCCATTGCGTTGGGGAATCTTGGTAAGTCCGCTTCCATCTTCGGCATGATCGTAACTTACCATCAGGTGAGATGATGTCAAGGGCTTACTAATTGTGAATTGAAAAAAAAAATTGGTGAAATAACTACTGGCTCTGTCGAGCTGTAGACTTCGCGAGTTTTTCGAAATGGCTGAAATATGATATTTTCACGTTTCCGACCCCCATGACGCAGTCATTTTGAAAAAAATCCAAAAACTTAATAAAATTCCATACGATCATCGATTCTGCTCACCAAATTTCACGACAATCTGTTGAGAAATGTAACCTGTAAAGGAGAACAGCTCTGCGCTCGCTCGGTTAAATACATCTATTGTATACTTAAGTTCACAAATATCCACCAATCCTGATTTGGCCCTCATGTGTTGAGTATGGCCTAACATTTCCGAGTTTCGTAAGGCTCGCGCCTGTGCCCCAGCTAAGAGGACGTTATCAAAGTATATACATTAGTACTAAAATACAGTATGGACACTCCCTGCCGCTCTCTAGATTGCGACCTCACCCCCTCGTCACCCAGATTGATACAGATTGGTTACAGTTTGGTTGTCGAACGTATAGGATTTCGCCGCCATTTTGTTTGTTCCGTCATTCTTTTTTTGAAATGTAATTTCTGGTCCGTTGTATGAAGTGTCCAGGGTGTGACGATATGGTAGTATTCTTTGGTTACGGGTTGTTCACAAATAGAAAAACCAGCCAAGTTCACGTTTCCAAAAGAAACACGTATGGGAGCCCTCTTTTTTATAGTTTGATGTTATAACAGCAATAGAAATAAATAAACACTTAGTAAAGATTTTAACTGTTTACTTATTACAGTTCGTGAACTAGCCCGCTGACAGACAGACTGACAGCGGAGGCTTAGTAATAGTCCGGTCGGTATCGCACGAGATATCGCACTTTCATACTGGATATTTATTTTATACTGTGAGCCCAATTAAATGTAATAGTCCTGTTGGTATCACACGGGATATCGCACTTTCATACTGCATATTTATTTTATACTGTGAGCCCAATTAAATGTAATAGTCCCGTTGGTATCACACGGGATATCGCACTTTCATACTGCATATTTATTTTATACTGTGAGCCCAATTAAATGTAATAGTCCCGTTGGTATCACACGGGATATCGCACTTTCATACTGCATATTTATTTTATACTGTGAGCCCAATTAAATGTAATAGTCCCGTTGGTATCACACGGGATATCGCACTTTCATACTGGATATTTATTTTATACTGCGAGCCCAATTAAATGTAATAGTCCCGTTGGTATCACACGGGATATCGCACTTTCATACTGCATATTTATTTTATACTGTGAGCCCAATTAAATGTAATAGTCCCGTTGGTATCACACGGGATATCGCACTTTCATACTGGATATTTATTTTATACTGCGAGCCCAATTAAATGTAATAGTCCCGTTGGTATCACACGGGATATCGCACTTTCATACTGCATATTTATTTAATACTGTGAGCCCAATTAAATGTAATAGTCCTGTTGGTATCACACGGGATATCGCACTTTCATACTGGATATTTATTTTATACTGTGAGCCCAATTAAATGTAATAGTCCCGTTGGTATCACACGGGATATCGCACTTTCATACTGGATATTTATTTTATACTGTGAGCCCAATTAAATGTAATAGTCCCGTTGGTATCACACGGGATATCGCACTTTCATACTGGATATTTATTTTATACTGTGAGCCCAATTAAATGTAATAGTCCCGTTGGTATCACACGGGATATCGCACTTTCATACTGGATATTTATTTTATACTGAGCCCACTTAAATGTAACATTTGCCAGTATATAATAAAAACACCAAAACACCGCCTCCTTGGCCTAATGCTTAAATCCATTAGCTTCACATCTGGAGGTCGCGAGTTCGATTCCCGGCGGACTCTAACTTTGTAAGACCCGATTTGGTTGGTGGAATGGCATTTTTCTACGCAAGCCTGGCTACCTACCACCATCTTATTTAAGTCTTGCCGCCAAACATCAATGTTAACAGCATTGATGTGCACCGGCTTGAAGATAAATGCGTTTGGGAATCTTGGTAATCAATCACTTATCATCAGGTGAGATGATGCCAAGGGCTTACCAATCGTGAACAAAAAAAAAAGTTTCATAAAACAGAGGTCCCCACATGTCCAATTACATACCTACTTTTCCTAAACGTGAACTCAACCGTCATCATCATCATCATCACATCAGCCGAAAGACGTCCACAGCTTTCAACGACGACCGGTCCTGCGCTGCTCGCATCCAGCGGCTTCCTGCGACCCTTCAACAGGTCGTCAACCGTCAATCGATCATATAATCAGGTGCATTTATAAACAACACGACTAGTGGAATTTCGAATTTATTTACATTCGTACTTACTTCATTAGAAATTAATAACTTACACTTAGATATAATACAATTACACTAAAATTCAATTCAAGGTCCTAATAATGACTTAATACACTCGCTTAAAATAATCGCACAGCATCAATAAAAACATATTTGATTGATGGAACACAAAACAATCGGTAACATGCAATTTAATGAGAATCAACGCTACTTCTCACTTCGGTTCACATGCAATGCAACCATCATTTTTTCTCACAATAAATTATTTCATTGTCCTTCTAAAAAAATTACAAAATAAGACCGGGTCTCAAATTTTTACAGAAAGCTCTAGTAACATGTAGTTTAATGAGAATCAACGCTAATTCTCACTTCGGTTCACATGCAATGCAACCAACATTTTTTCTCACAATAAATTATTTTATTGTCCTTCTAAAAAATTTACAAAATAAGACCGGGTCTAAAATTTTTACAGAAAGCTCTAGTTCCAGTGTAGTACGATGACCTTCTCCAAACAATGCTTCCATTAAAGAGATATACGGGGCCTACCCTTAACGGCTTGCACGCTATTAAAAAACACCCTGTATTAAGATTGAATAAGCTATTACTGGCTCACTTAGCGTTTTTATGTTGTCTTCTTCCCTACTGATAGGAAGCCCGATGTGTTGGAGAAGTATTTGGCGTTCGCCTCGTTGACGCGTGTCTCTGCCGCCTGAGGGTTCACGATCTCAAGACCCTGAAAAGAAGGCACACTTTAACAGGCACAATTACCAATGATCACAGGGCAAGATTTTGACACCGCGATAGGAAAAGAAAAATAACTTTCAAGTAAAAATCTAATTGAATTGAAACACGTCTGCTAAGAATATTACACCTCTTTTTGGGGAAGTCGGGTAAAAATTATCCCTCGCCACCTCGCACTCTATAATCCATCAAGCCGTTTAGAAATAAAGAAACATACATACATACATTAGACCTAAAAACAATACACTTCTTTTTTGTGGGCAGTCGTGTAATAATGAAAAACAAGAGAAGAATAAAAGATACAAGTACCATGTTCACTACGAGGGCACATTATCTTCGATTTATTCAGCTTACGTCCGGTTGTAACAGGCCACGTTCTAAAATACCTTTAAACGGCGCCAAATGAAGCTATACAAAACCAGTATACGCGGGCCTCGCGTATGTTGAAACGCACAGGCGTCGCGCGACTCGCGCGGCCAGCGTATACTGGTTTTGTTCAGCTTGATGTGTCGCCGTGTGTACATATAAAAAAACTTAGGCAACTAATACCTTAAAAAACGGGTGTCAATTAAATGGTTAGCATAATATTGTTATTTCTGTGAGCAGAAAAATATAATCGGTCAGCAGAAATAGCTAATCGGTCAGCAGAAATAGCTAATTGGTCAGCAACTCATGGTCAGCAAACATTTCAAAATCAATCAGCAATTTATGTCATTCTGGATGGCTGTAATTATTTTAAACATCCCCGTACTACACTCTTCCTACAGTGTTGAGTGGTCGACGGAGCCCCTTCGGGGCTCCTACTTCTGTGTTCTCATGTTAAACCTAACACTAAGTCTCCGAACCTAACGGATCCGAGTCGGGGTGCTCCGCAAGTCCGAGCTCGCTTCGCTCGCTCCCGCTTCCATTTAGAACTCCCCGTACCACACTCTTCCTACAGTGTTGAGTTGCTGCTTATAGACATGTTTTTCTGCCGCTCAATCATGAAATCTTGCCGCTCAAGTAGTTATTTTGCGGACCGAATGTTTATTATGCCTTTAAAAAATATATATTTCTTAAAAAACCATGGATCGAAAAATGGGACTTAAGCGGAAAAGAATAACACGAAAGTTGTTATATTAAGGATTATTTATGTTATTTTTTTACTTTAATTTTGACTAGCCTAAAAAGTTCTATACTACTTTTTAATTCCAAAGGGTGCAGAATAGGTACTTTTCCACAGAAGTTTAAATCAAAAGTTATGGCATGGTCTTAGCTTTTAATTAAGACCGATTCATTAAATTAAACTCGTGCCCCTGACTTGAAAATAAAACATTCGTGGTTCTCACATCAAAATTTGACCTTAGCCGAATGCGAAGCCACGACCATCAATTACAATATAAACAGTCAACCACTAGTTAATCCAAATCATTAAAATAAATACATAAACGAATTAATTAAAAAACCCTACTGCTTAAAAACTTAACCCATCTTTTTTGGCCAGACGGGTAAACAGTTATGCTATGTCACTCGCGGGATCGAGACAAACCTAATGACAACTCGCACTCCAAAATACATTAAGCCATTTAGGCTACAGAACGTGCCAAAGAAATATACATACATTAATACACATAACCCTCCTTCTGGAGCAGTCGGGTAAATACTTTCAGTTACGTCCCTTCAATATCTGGGTGAAATGTCTTCATTTTGTGATGGAGAGACCTCTCCCTCAAGTTTGGATGGTTTATTTGTGCATATTAGCCGTATGATTTTCGGCTTAGAATAGAGCTGTCCCTTCTATTCCAATGGGTGTCGTAAGAGGCGACTAAGGGACGTAACCGGAGGATGGGCAGCAACGTCCTTTCCGCTTACTGTCCATCACAATGCACACTGCGATCGCCAACCCGCCTACCAAGCGTGGTGATACGGCAAAACCCCCCAACTCAGGGCAGGACTATGTCCAGCAGTGGACGTCCTTTGACTGATGTGATGATGGTCATCAGCATTGTATGCCAAAGCAGACTGTTTTGCATTTGTGCATATTAGTCCCGCAGGCTTAGATCACATATAAAAAACTAGATTCCCGTTTCATAAAAAACAATCTAAAAAATGTCCGGACACTTTGTTTGACAGGAGACGTGGATAGAAATATTCAAATAGTTATGTTAGATAGAGAGGTAGAACCGCGAAATTACACCTCCGTTAACAAAAAAGAGTGACTATAATATTCAGACACTTTTGATCTCGAGACTGTGTTTTTCGTTCTTTCCTAATAATGTGATCCTAAGCTCGCACGTATGAAATTTTATTACACAATGAGTTAGGGTCAGATTAGGGATATTTTATGTTTTAAAGGGTTAAAACACAACAGATTATTAAAACGATATCGATACAGACACGTAGACATGTAGCCCGGTTTCTCCGGCAAAAGTCAAATAGTCTTGAAAATAATATTGTACATTAAATTAATTTGTGAATGACAAAAAAAAATCGCCCTGATTCAGGGTAGGCTCGAGCCCCTCGGTGGGGACGTATATGAGCGGATATAATAAAATTAATTTGTGAATAACACGACTTGCTTTTTTTCGACATTCAATAAGTGTAAAATTTTTGACTTTGTCTTTTAACTCTGCCAGGAAGTAAAATCAGGTGACTCAATTGAGAGATGATGCCAAAAGCTTATCACTAGTGGAAATAAAGAAATAATCATAAAAATTTAACCGCCTAGTATCTTAAAATCAGATCTTTACATCCAAGGCCACCTTATAGTGTAGACTGTAGAGTAATAAATAACACCAATCGATTGGCAGAGGTTAGGGTCACCACAACAAATGAGATAGCGACTCCGGGTGAACAATAGACCCCGAGAAAAGCGAACACTTTCAAAGGAGCTTTCTCAGTTTTGTTCATCAATTTTGTTTATAATTAAAGCCAATACAAAAGATCATCGATAATTTTAATTAGTTTGTACTCGAGGTCGTCTATGCAATATTCTGCGTATTGTTCGCCGATCCGTTATCGTCTTAAAGCTTTATAAGATCCTATGAAAGCACTAGCAAATAAGGCATCACATTTAGATTTTGAGCGTCGGTGGCGCAATGGCAAGGACCGCTACCTCCTGTCTGGGAGGTCGTGGTTCGAATCCTGCCACGTACCAATGTGTTTTCGAATTTAGTTTTCATATGTACGTTTATCCGACGCTCTTACGGTGAAGGAAAACATCGTGAGGAAACCTGCACACGCCTGCGAAGAAACTCGAAGGTTGTGTGTGTAGTCGACCAATCCGCACTGGGCCCGCGTGGTCGACTAAGACCCAATCGCCCTAATTCAGGGTAGGCTCGAGCCCCTCGGTGGGGACGTATATGAGCTGATATGATGATGATGATTTAGATTCTAGATTCAAGGCGCTATTCAGAACGCTTACGAGTACACAAGCCCCAAGGTTGTCCAGAAACCAGATAGCTAACACAGTAAACTAGATAAACGGCAGTTTGTTCCAAATATGTCTTTATTCCTAACTTAATGAGACGTAAATTAGATTACAGTTGATTTTGTGTGAAGGAACAGTGAGATAGTCGACATAACTCTTGTCATTCTGTGTGATTGCGATGCTAATCGTCAATGATCACAGAGCAGAGATGCCGAGTAAGCAGTTTCTATAAAATAATGTGTAAAGAAATGAGCAGTCAAGAAAGGGGCGAGTAGGCCGGACTAATGATAGAATGATGATTCGTTTCATTTACTTGTATTGTAATGGCAGGGACGGTAATGAGAAAAATACTTTGAACCCGTAAAGAGACAACAGAAGACATCAGTACATCAGCCTTCAAAGAAACGTAATGGCTTGCACTTGAACTTTCTAAAGAATCAGCCGTGAGTTAAATTGTCTTCATGCATTATGCATTACTTACTATTACCATGCAAATTTGACGATGGCTTTCCATAAAAAGAAGAAAAAGTAACATCTTGAAATTATTACCAATTTAGAGCTGACGAGGATAGGAAGAGAGACTGTATCCACTGTAGCATAAACTTTTTTTTAATTCACAACTGGTGAGGCCTTGGCATCATCTCACCTGATGGTAAGTGACGATATATATATATATTCTGGGACAAATCACACATGGTCATCTGGCCCCAAAGTAGGATTCCCTGTGTTATGGGAACCAGAGACTGATATACATACTTATATACATTTAAATAAATACATATATAGATATTTAACACCCAGACACAGAGCAAACAAATCTGCTCATCACACAAATGTTTGCCCTGGGTGGGGATCGAACCCACAACTCTCGGATCAGTAGTCAAGAGCACTAACCACTGAGCCAACGAGTCAGTCAATAATGCCGAAGATAGAAGCGGGCTTACCAAGATTCCTCAACGCAATGGGAAACTGGCTAGCCGAAGCCGAAACACATATTGATGTTAGCATAACATTGGTTGTTAGCATTGATGTTTGGCGGCAAGACTTAGATAAGATGGTGGTAGCTAGCCAGGCGGGCAAACCAGAACGAGTCTTACAAAGTTAGAATCCGCGGAATCGAACCCGCGACCTCCTGATGTGAAGCTAATGGACTCCACCATTACGTCACGGAGGTGGTTAAAATATAGACCTAGCCAACCTTAACGTGCGATGAATTTTTCTGAAGATACAAGTAAATAGGTGTTTAATCGTTCCAAGCCTCAAGGATCGATTAGTGAAGCCTCAGCTATCAAAGAGCAATGCAGCGAGCCGACGGGCATGCGGGCGCATACAATCTTCTTGATAGCTATCTGCGACTAACGGTGTGTCTAGGGCCTCATAATACCCGTATATTTCCGACAGGTCATTCGCACCAGGTGCGACTCACATGATTTCTATTTTCTAATAAGTAACTAGTAACTATCAAGGAAAAACAAGATAATATAGAGAACCGGATAAATATGATTGCCTATTTCCAATGTTCTTGCCTAATAGATATTCCATTGACAGTTTAATTACTCGAGAAATCGGTGAAAATAAGTAATAGTAATAATAATAGTTATACACTAAGTTACTTTTCACATCCTTACTAATATTCTAAATGTGAAAATGTGTTTTATTTGTTTGTTTGTTAACTTTTCACGCTGCACCAATCTTGATGAAATTTGGCATGCAGGCAGCCTGTGTCACCGGGAAGGACATAGGCTACTTTTTATCCCGTGATAATTTGGCATGCAGGCAGCCTGTGTCACCGGGAAGGACATAGGCTACTTTTTATCCCGTGATGATAGCTTAATCCGATGCAGTTCCTGAGGGAACTGAAAAATTACTCTTTTTTGGTTAATTTCTTACACATCGCAACGGAACAATGGATTGTTGTGATTTTTTGCACAGAGATGGTTGAGGGCGTGGGAAATTGGTTGAGGGGATGCGAAGTGACATGGACTGTTAATCAAAATAGCCCGATATAGTTCCTGAGGGATCCGGAGAAAACTGTGTCCACGCTCGCGAGTCGCCTGCGGCTCGCGCACCACTCACCCTATAAACATTCATAAAAACGATGTCGACGCGGGAAAAGCCGCGTGCAAAAGCTAGTTATCTATAAATTGCAATAGACGCAGTACAGGCTATTCAAATAATTAAATAACAACAACAATCATTTTTACCACGATAAAGTAATATTCAGGCTTAACCCATAACATATTTGCTAAGCACTTTCTTACAGGTGAAGCTTATACGACGGAGCTTATCTACGATATTATCAAACGAGGTCTCCAAACAGCTAATGTTATGGTAAATGTTGCGGTGTAGCGAAGGGCAAAGCCACACCCAAGCCACCATAACACAAATACCAACAGCGAAATGTATAAACGGTGAAAGTCTAACAAGTTCGCGTATCTATCCTGAAATGTTAAGCGTAAATTTTCCCCTTTACCGCCCATATGTTAGGCCTCGTAGAAAATTATATTGCATCGTTAGCACAGATAGGCAGAGGATATCGGTGAAAAAGTAGATTGAGATGAGTACTATTCAGAGATGCAAATGAAGACGCAAGAAGCAATGACTTCCTATGACAGCCTATTTATTTAAAAATATAATATAAGTACGTTTGACTGCAACTGACTTGATGGGAAGTGACGATGCAGTCGAGGATGGTACACGCAAACTCGAATTATGTCTATTCACTCTTGCCTTGAAGAATACAGAGTGTAATGTCCTTAGTTTCTATGACTATCATCATCATATCAGCCGAAACACGTCCCCCAAGGATTGCCACAACGACCGCTCCTGCGCTGTCCGCGACCTTCACTAGAAAAAATATTATAACTAAAATAGACTGAAGCTCCGCAAAATGTAAGTACAGTCCGCTGAATAATTTATCGGTCGATGATTGATACGTTACAGAGTGTTCCACGGCTGAATACTATTATAGTGTTCAAGGTAACCTGCTCGGTACGATACCGATGCCAACGATAAGATGCTGACCACGTCTTCACTTGTTCGATTCGAGTTTGTTGCCTAACAGCAAAAGGGTGTTCATCGATAACAATAATAGCAAGTTGTACAAGCTTAATGAGAAGTTGGCCTTGTCAACAAAAAGCTGTTATTCCAGTTACGCAATAAAGAAAAGCTGGCACACTATGCACTATAGTTCACACGCAGAACAATATGATGCGTAGAAAGAACGTGTTAGGAATCAACACACATCAAGGATTTTTAAGTGAAGAACATTTTCATAGTTCCAACGATTTTATTTTAAGTTTATTAGCCATAAAATGTAATTGTATTAACTGTCAAACATAAGTAATTATGTATTTTGAAGGATGATTTAAACAGGTGTGTATCCAAGGCAAGACACCGTTTTTGATGACAGTACAAGCACGAAATAAAATAGGTATAGATCGCGAAATCTAAGTTGAACAGTGAGAAGTGTCTTAATTTCAGGTCTCAATCGAAGTGTGGGACCAAGGGACGCCAGCCCCCCGCTAACCCGCTATTACCTGAGCGATCCACCGCCATTTGTGTTCAATTTATACGTCGCGAATTATACCTTCTTGTCTTGTATTTATACAAGGCATTGTTACAACCTGATTAAACACGATGACTATGGAGAGTAAACAACAGCGTACATAACGAACCGTCATTACCATTACCCTGTCAATCTTGAATTGAACATATTCAATTGTCCAGATAGAAGCAAAAAATTTTAAGATTACGTATAATATTATGATGATAGCACGAAGCTCTATTTTGCATGTAGAT